>VZTA01003757.1:302419-326402 GCA_013398855.1 Mohoua ochrocephala
GCCGGGCCGCGGCCGGGGCCGGGCCGCGCCGCCCGCCCGTCCTCCCTGCAAGCATGCAGGAAGTGCGAATCCCAAAATCCCGCTCTGGGTTTAGTAAATATGTGAATCACAGAGGCGGTACCAGTCTTCTAATTGGTCTAACAACCTGTCCATCTAACCAAGTTCTTCAAACCCACAACATCTGTACATCCAGGGTTTCCTCATCCCAGCTGCAGAATCTGGCACTTGTCTTTGCTAAACTGCATACAGTTGCTGATTGGCCAGCCCTCTGTTTTGTTGAGGTCTCCCTGCGGGGCCTCTCTACCTTCAAAGGAGCCAACAGCTCCTCCCATTTTGTATGATCTGAAAGCTTACTTAGTATCCCTTCAAGTCCTGCATCCAAGTTGAAGACGTTGAGAAGAACTGGGCCGAGGATGGAGCCCTGCGGAACCCCACTAGTGAACAGTCACCAGCCTGATATCACCCCATTCACTATAACTCCTTGTCCTGTGGCCATCATTGCTTCTGAAAACGTCTCTGTGCTCACTGTGGAAGTCTGACTAGAAGCCAGTTTACATCCAGTAAAGGATGGGATAGCACCTTTACATAAAGCAAAGCAACAGACAGCTGCTTTCAGGCTACATCATTTATAGAAGTGAAAGCACAGTTGTAATAAATTGATGCTTTTATCTTTTATCCTTCTTGAAGAAGTTCCATTTTTTTCCCGAAATAAATTATTTCTCTTAAAGGAAAGTTGAGGTACAATTAAGGAACATACACAGAAAGAAACGTTCCAGCAGCGAAATCCCTTTGCTACTTTGAACTCATCTGCAAAATAACTTCATGTACTACTTCTGTAACCTTCCCACAATAAAGAAAACCCCTAACCCAAGACACCTCCATGGAGAGCTTTAGACTTTTTTTTTTAGTGAAATTCTTGGGACACCAACATGGAGGCTCTATCATCACTCACAACTAAAGGAAAGCCAACATCTTTTTGTAGTGAAATAGATTTTGATACTTGTTAGGGAATCTGCCGCTCTTATTACTGTTTTTCACTGCTTTCAGCATCAAAAACAAGGACTGTGCTGCCGTTTTATTTTACACCTGAGCACTTCCTCACAAAATTGTGGTGTTAATTTAAAATAAACCAAAGGAAGGAAACAGCTGCTGGAGCCCCGAAGAAATGAACTGTACAAAACACACAAAGGGGTTTGCCTCTTTTGCTGTTCTAGTTAGGAACGGGGGGAGGTTGTTATGATCTGCTCTTCCTTAAGGCCTGATGTTTGAAAAAATGAAAATGCTTTCTACCACCATTAGCTGGCTGTGCTCCTATTTTTTTGCAGTAATAGAGGGAACCGAAACTTGGGAGATCTGAAGGTGTTAGGCTTAAGTCCCTGCTGAGTTGGATTTCTCACAAGAGCACAGCAAGGAAATGCCAAATCAAGGGTTTTCTGGTTTTGACGTTTTTACAGGTTGTTATAGAATAGTTTATAAAACATCAAATGATAAATAATCTTTCATTTCCTCTGTTAGCTGCCTAACCCATGTCTCCCTCCTTAAAATGTGAGCTACAACAACTCAGCAGACCGAGCCTGCCTTTTACACATTCTTGTGGAAAATCATAGACGGGGATCCTTACACATTTGGTACGAACATACAATTTAGCTGTCTAAATTTGATCACTTTCAGCCTTGTCTGTCTGGATCTGAGGCTAAATGCCACAGTTTGATTGTGGTGCCATTAGTGTTTAAAGATTTTAAGAGACCAAACAGTTGCATATACATTTTGGCATTCTGTCTAACTGCTCCTGCTAGTCAGAAGCAAATACTGAAGAAGGCTCCAAGTGGATTAGAGACTGTTAGAGCCCATTCTTTAGTATGAAATTCTTATTACAAGGTTATTTAGGGGCTCTCTTTTGGGGGTATCTCTGGATTAAGGATTTATGATGCTAGACCAAGGATTTCTTGGTGGGTGCTTAGTGCTTACATATGCGCCATATGTTGCTGTTTTTGAAGTTTCTATGCATTTAATAGCATTACTTTTTTGGCTTTTCCTTAACATTATTTGCGGTTAGGTCAGAGGTCCACAATCCTAAGGCCTGATCTGAAGGCACTGCAAATACAATGGTGTCTGAATCCAGTTCTTCTCAGTAAGCCTGTACGAAACAATAACCAATTACCAGGTGAGCTTGTTCCACAAACAGATGTGGATTGCGGGAGGCAGATCTGATAACATCGAAAGAAGCAATCAGAGATTATCTCTTGTCAGAAGGCCCCTGGAAAGATATTAGGGACTTCATGAAACTCATGGTGAAATTCCATTTACTCAAATCAGCATGGGATCGTATGAAAGAGGTCAGAAGAGAAAAACTTCACCACTCCTCAGGCTGAAATTAAAACAGCATTCGACTTAACAATAAGCATTTCTACCCCAACACCTACTGAAAATGAGTTGGTTAATGGTCAGGTAAGAACACTTCATATTTTCCTGTCCACCTACAATGAAACAGACAAATGCACGTGTGCATACCCAAAAACTCAGATTCATATTTCACGTGCATTTGACTACATCCCCCTTTGATTACTAGTTTTCTTTTATCAATCATATCCTGAGCTGTATATATAATACATTACAGTTATGACCCTTAGGTGTTTGACACCATTCTAATAGCAAAGGCCCGATTTCCCCATGTTAAGAAACACGTGTGTTAGTTAAGGTGGTGGGGGATTTATTTTTGAATAGTAAAAAATGCTCGTTCTGCCAAAAAATGCCTTGATTAGAATAGGCAGAAGCTTGAGTTTCACCTGCTTGCCTCTTCTGTCTGGGTAGAGCAGGTGTGAAACACTCCATAATTGAGCAAGTGGTTACATCTGCTCTCAGAGTCCCAAATGAAATTATTATAAAGAATTAAAGAATTAATTAACCAATGAGACTGAAAATAGGGCAGAGTGTTTTGCTTCCATGGAGGCCTGATTTTTTTTTATGTTGCTGCTTAGATCAGTTAAAGATCTTCTGTTACCGGTCATGATCCCTGTCCATAAGTCCTTTTTAGACACAAACATTTAATTATTTTATTTTGGAAGTCCTACTGATTTTTGATAAGAAAATATCATTACAGATGCTCTTATTGGCCAATCGTGGCAGTTCTTCCCATGGAGTCCTTCCAGAGAGTATCACTCCATCACCAGTATTAGGCTGTGTCAGCTTTGCTGCTGCTGTGACGAATTTTAAATTAAATTTTAAAAAGCAGAGGAAGATAATGATTTCCAATAAATACTGTGAAATTCACTTCCTATGGTAGTAAAGTGCACACAAGTTACTGCGCACTAAAATTTATACATTTGCAGCAATTCACCTTTAAGGAACGCAAGAGGAAAGTTAGTGATTTTGAATAGTTGATGTGTTTTATTTCATCGTTTGGAAGCATGCCCGTTATTCAGGATCACAGAACTCATGAATTGATGACCCAGAGGGAGGCTCTTTTACTATTGCATCTCCTGCGTTGCCTCTATAAATATCATTTTTTATTATTATTCTGCAGTTTTTAGATTTGTTTTATGGTTCTGGTTATTAATGCTCTACCTCTGACTGTTACCAGAATTCATAGCTCTGTTAGAAGTCTGACATGTCTGGGATATTTGCTTGTGCAGGTAGTTTTCTTGCAGTAAACCAATCTGCTGGACAGAGAGGGGAATATTCTGCCTTTGATAGCGGGTGTATTTCTGATTAGAGTTAGTGGGAATGTGTGGCTTCAAACAAGCCCAGCAGCCCCAAAAGTTTAAATTACTGCAAGTGCAGAGCACGTAAGCTTTTTGGATGTGATTGCATAGCCTAGACAAAGAAAAGCGAATAGCTACTGCTGTTTATTCCTACCAGAGAGTGAGGATCGAGCATGAAAATCTCATGCTCTCTATTAACTTCTCTGGGGATGTAGAGGGTTCTCCAGCCATAGAAGTGTCTTCAGCTCACCCAAAACTGCGGCTGAAGGAGATCAGTGTTACCAACAGCATCGACCTTTTTTATTGTTTTTACAATCTCCATAGTTTCTACCCTGAAAATGCTGTTGTGATTATATTGAGGTTCCCCTTTGTCTGCCCTCAGAATATTTTAGAGCCAAGAAGACACTAAAATCTTAGAAGATGTTATTTTGTGTTTTACTTTCATCTTTGGGGTGTAGTGAAATGACACAATGCAATGTTGAAAAAGAGTCTGCAAAACTATGGCAACGAAGACTTTTATTTCTCCAGCAAGACGTAGTAACTCGGAGTCTGCAACCTCCTGCAAATCATCTCCAACAGACCAAACAACTCGCAGACATTTAGTGAGTAATTGGATAGCTGCTGGTGCAGCAGCTTGACAGTGAGGCCAGTAAGGAACTGGTTGATGGTTACGTGATTATATTGAGGTTCTTCTATGGTTAAAAAAAACCCGAACAAACATGACCCTTTTTTTTTTTTTTTAAAGGAATAATCACCCAGGAGGTTAGATAGCTCCTCCCCTGCAGGTGTGATTTTCAGAACAGACAGAGGTTCTGAGTTTGTTTAAGGTTATTTCCTCTCCAGGAAATACTCACTGGAGAAAAGGCAGAGGGAGAAAGTGCACGAATTGCTTGTTACAACTTGTTATGTCATTCTAGGGGTGATGAGGATACCTGGGGGAGCTTTGCACCTGTCAGCTACGTTTATAACACACCTTTCAAAGAGAAAGAAAGACCTTCTTTAAAAGCTCTAACATCACATTTAAGATCCTCTCCACACTGGCCATGTTTTACTTTCCTTCCAGCTCTTTCTCCTCCATGGGGAAGGAATATCTCTCTCAACAGACATCCCCACAGACAAGCAGGCATGAGAAGGTTGGTTCTTGTGCAAAAAGCTGACAATATGATCTGGACCTTCACTCTCATGCTCCCATGCTATTGACTCTAGCTGGGCCAGGATTTCACCCTTGCTTGTGTCAAGTTTGGCAAGGATTACTGGCACGAAACTGGTCCTGAGGGAAGAAATCTGACTGCTTTTCTACACAGATGCCCAAATGTCCAATGTGTACGAAGAAAACTGGAAGGATCATGAAAAAAATTAATGTTTTAGACATGCTTAGCAGGCCTGATGATGCTCCCACTGAGGCTGTGGAAGCTGACTTGAGGAGCAAGCACGGTGTGCCAACACAGGCACTTCACCTCTGTCCCTTGTCAGGTTTCTTTTACAGCCATCACAAGGTAGCTATTTCTTCACTCTCCAAATCCAAATGAAAGAAACTTGAGTGGCCCAGGAGACATTTAAGCTGGTCACTGCAAATTGATTCACACAAGTGTCTCTGGTGTGGGGATGTGCTACTTCTTAAGCAGCAAGAGAAGGGGAAATGAAATGAAGAGGTTGTATGGCTGCTCTCAGGAGAACGTCGAGCTAACAAGAGCAGATTGGTGTTAATTTAGCTGAGAAAAAAAAGCCTCTCCTCTTTTAATGCTTGAGGATTTGAGATTCCAGCAACAGGTTGGGGAGGTGGGCAGTGGGAAGGAGTGGGGGGAGATCACTCTTAAGCAATTATGGAAGTATAGAAATAGATTATGGCAGGTTAGGGAACAAAAATACATAACTGAAAGAGAAACACAAAAAAGGGAAGAACACAAATCTGGGACATCATCTGGCTCTTTGCTGATTCAAAAGCATCTCTTTAGGGAGAGTAGGGCAGAAAATTCCTGCTTTGCTCCACAATATTAAAAAAAACTCAAAGAAAAGCAAAAAACAAAACCCAGAGGAACTGCTCCCACTCTGCTGCAGGACAGATCCCATATCCTGTCTTTCAGCAGAGTAACGTTAATGTGGAAACTGTATGGCTTTGGAGTTGTGCTTGTTCATGCCAGGTAAGACTGGAGCATAGCAAGAACAAGCTGCAAGTTTGTCTTTATGTCAGGCCAAGAAAATGCGCCGTAGCCATAATCCCATGTACAACTGGAATGGTTAGCACTGCCGATGAAAAAAAACAGATTTTCCTGTCATGTGCTCCCTAGTTCCCCTGTCTAGTTCAGTGCAAACCCCCTAAACAGCCCTGCCAACACAGGCTTGAAAGTGTAACGTGTAAATGAGCAACTGTGGGAAGGGACGGAAGGTTAAACTGCTCTTTGAAAGACTTAGCGGGTGTGTGAAACTGAGGTTCAAGAGAGACCTTTCGTAAAGATAAGGGAATATCCACCGAAGAGACACATTCTTCTGGACAGCCAGATATTTCTGATTAAAAGCTGCATTTGAGAAATGGTAAACATAACCTTGAAGAAGAGTACTGCTTCATATCTGATAACGTGACGGTTTGTGTGGATTTTTAATACAATAGATCATGTATATGAAATAATAATAATAAAAGCATAGGTGATTTTGAGTCCTTCTGCATCCAGGGTTATTGTTATTCTGGTTTGTACTGTCAAGATAAAGCAGAAACAAATGGTTATCCAAGGCCGAGTATCCTTTGGAGAGCTAAAGAACAATTTTCTGAAGATGGAGAGTAGGATAGATTGGCATGAGGTAAAAGACACACCTGCTTCCGTTCTTTTTGTTGATCCAAAGCTTCTGTTGATTGAAGGGATAAAAGAAGTCCCCCGATGAGATGTGCCAAGAGACACTTTTAATCTCTTTTGCTGGGGAGTGAGAGATTCTATTGCCAATGCTTGCAGTATGAACTTTATTCAGTGTTTATTGTGTGAAGAGAGAAGGTGAAGGGGTAGCTTTTCCTGCATCCCTCAGACTTAAATAGAGGGGTGAGAAATAGAAACATTAGGAAAAGGACATAGAAGAGATAGCGATACAAATTCATAGGATCAAAATAATGAGATCTTTGGATCTCAGAAGATCCTTTTTTTTTTATTTTTAATGTGTTTGATCTCCTGAAGAATGACTGGTTTATTGCAAATTTAACTCAGCATGGTGAAAAAGCAGCTTTCAAAATGTCAGCTGATGAAACACTGAGGGAAGCAGGGGCCTGGGGCAGCTTCATCCTAAATTCAGGGCAGAATGAGGTTCAAACACACCAGCTGGAAATTTTCCTATCACCTGCCTGGTTACATAAAGGAAATTAATGGGTTCTTGTGGCTCTCTTCTGTGGAGGACAGTAGCTGCATTTCCTTCGGTTTCCAAGGAGGTTAACTTGCGTGCTCATCCGAACACTCAACTGAAGTGCTGCATGATATAAAGGAAATTCAGGCTGAAACTTGTCTGTTATGCATTCTAATCTACTTTCCCTGAATAGGGCAGGTATCAAACAACAACAACAACAACAAAAGCACAGAGCAGTGAGCAAAGAATCTCTTTGAACTAGTACCTAACCCAAAAGCTCTCCAGGCTTTTTCTCTGAAGCCATTCTGCCCGTCCTTCTATACCTATTGTGTGTATTCTTTGTTAGTCTGTTTTTTGCTTCCTGCCTTTTTTTCAGAATCTCTGCTCTTGTAGCAGTTTCTTCTGCAGATACATAATATTTCCAGCAGAACGAGAAGAGGTGAGGCAGCTCTGTTCCTTCTGGGTGCCTGTGCTCCATCTTTGGGGTGCAGAGGTGAAACTGCTATGGTATCAACTCCCACATATGTGAGAGAAATCAGAGCCACTCACTTGTTTTCTTGCAACAATATTGAAGCGAGTAACTGTGATCAGACATTCCCCCAGCTGCTGGATTCCAAGGGGTTTAACCAAATGTTTAATTGCACAATTATTTCACTTTTGCCTCTTAGGGCTCAAAATGCTGACAATTCCAGAGTGCAACCCTGGTAAAGTCTTCTTACATTTGACTTTGTCAAACGTCTTGAGTTTTCTGTATGATGCACGTAACCCCTTTGCATTTGGGAGACTGCCTCAAACACTTCATCCTAGGCAGAAGAAGACAAAGAAGAACAAAACAAATATCAGAGACCAGAAAAACACCAAATACTTCAAAACACCAAGGTCAATACATTCTTGAGTGGCTTTGCTGCTAGAGCTATGCTCCTGGTTGGTCAACTGAGTCACCTCTCATGTCTGAACTCAGTAGTTCAGACAGACTACTGAGAGAATTGGACATATAATTTCCTCCCTGAATTTGTTTTGCTAAAAAGTGTTTCACCCACCCATTGCTGTATCAGGCTTCAATGTAGACTTTTGCATGTTGTCACATTAGGAGTAGGCCCGCACAGTTGATGAAAAATTAAGTTTACTGAAATTTCTGTTATCCCAGTATGCTCCAGATACTCCTGTTTGCAAGGTACTGTTGGACCAGGGCTCTCGAAGTAATTTGCATCTGAACGTCCTGCTTTCTGCTCTAGCTTTGTACATTACACCCAGTGGTATTTTCTCTCATCTTTCAAAAAAGGCTTTGCAGCCCCAAAATGTCCAGGAGTTTTACAATCATCTTATAACTTATAACTTAATCTCCCCAGTTCCTCATTTAACTGCTCTCTTGAAGTATCATGTCTCAGCTTATATCCTTCCAACTTTGGATGAATGAACAACACTAAACATCAGAGAGAGGCAAATACTGTAATGCTTTTATGAATATTCATCTGTATTTTGAAAGGAACTCTGCATTTCCTTGGTCCTAATTTTCACGCCGTAAATTTTCTCACAAATAATATCTGTACAGAAATATTTGCCGAAACAGCATATACCATTATAATAGCATCAAGAACTACTAGAATGTTAAAATTCAAATGAATAATTGATATTCACATCAAAAAACTAAATCAAAGAATTATCCAATTGAGGCAAGAAGGCACGCCTTGTGATCTCTGTGTTAAATTGGATCAGACTGAATTTCTTCTTTGAAAAGCTGCAATAAGCTTCCCGTGAATGGGCCTAAACTTGAGTTTCACTCAATGTAAATCATTCTGAATGACAAACAGTCTTGCAAAAACATGTTTATAGACAATTTCCAAATGGAAAAGAGGCAAATGCATTGAAAAAAGTATTTACCCTGAAATATTCTCCCAGCTGAGGTCTTAGATAAGTTACTGCCAGGCAATCCAGCATGGTGCTTTCCCTTTGCATTCTCTCACTCTTAAATTATGCCAATTTGAGGAGCCAAAGACTGTGCTTTGACCCTGGCATGTCAATCTTCTGCTTATCTGTGCAGAAAACTACCTCAGAGTCAATGGACTATCCTTATTTAAAGTACTCTCACTCCCTGGCCAAAGTGTGCCCGTGTAGGGAGTTAAATTATCCACGAGCGTTCTTGCTTCACCCACTGACCTACATTGCTATGACCACGACCTAAGGTGATGCCTTATTGGTATTTCTGCTCCAGTAAATGAGCCTTCCCAGGGCTAAAATACCCTCTATCAAGACATTACAAGAAAGCAGCAGTATGCATTAGAGTGGTCATCAGCAATAAAAAAACAGTCTTTTCCTATAGAAGATTTTACAAAATGCTGCCAGTCAGTGGGGAAAAAAAAGAGGATCCCCAGATGAGCTGGCACCGCTTTATTCCTCTCCAGGGAGAGAAAAGGAAAGTCCAGTATAAGGGGGGGATGAAAAAGAAAGGTCCAACACAAAATGGCACTCGTGGGGTTTGTCTGGCTGGTTTCTTCAGTCAAAAGACAGACAAAGCCTTGCAGGTTGTTCAGCAGCTTGCTCGTACAGTTTGGACCATTAATATGCACTTACAGACACTGTTTAATGAAGTGGGCTCATGAGAGGATGCAAAAATTGAAAGGGGTTGTACTGCTGGAGGGCCTGGGGAGCACCCCTCCATCTGTCAGCTGCAATGGGACAGGTGGAGTGCAGCCAGCTCATACTTGGTCACCTCAAGGCAGACACAATCTAGAAAAGTCCTCCTGGAGGAAAAAAAGCTGAGGGGGCAGCACTGCAGACCTGTTAGTGAGACAGGAGAGGGGATGCCAGGCTGCTCTGGACAATCAGGCAAGTCAATAGCTTCCCCTGCTTGGCAGTGCTGACTGAGAAAGCAGGTGTAAAGGATGGGAATCCTAGTGATGGGATCAAGAAAGCTGCATCTGGAAGAGGTCAAAATGCTAGCAGGCATGGGAATAAGTGAGATGACTCACGGGGGATGATATTGTAAGTGCAGGGAAATGCTCGGAGTAAGGGGAAAAACATCCTTCAAGCAGCAAGGGGTTTAAAGACCTATTCAGATTATGTTGGGTTTATTAAGAGAGAAAACAACCAAGTAAAAATTCCCTGTTGTACAACAGGAATGATAATTCCAAGGATTATGGAACACCTAGCCCTAATCCTAGTGGCAGCTCAGGGCTGACATGGAAGTCCCCAGCCCCATGTGCGGCCCAGATGAGAAAGGTGTGGAGAAAACAATATTGGTGTGGTGCTGTGCTCCCCTGGTCATGACTTCTGTAGCACCAGTGTTCTTGAAGCTGTAGCCTCTGTGGCTCCCTGAGCCCTCACCCTAATCCTGAAGGCAGCTTGTGGGTGGATGTTGAGGTCCCCAGCACCATGGATGGCCCAGATGATGAGCCACCCCGCAGTGTGAGACGGGCTCACTTACACGCCTTGATGTCTGAGAGCAGTTGTTAAAATAATGGACTGTTTGATCAGATTTCTTATGTTTTTTACACCATGAGCTGTAAATTGATTAAGGAATCCTGTTATTCTTTGGGTTACTCCATATCCTTTTTGGTGCAGAAGTATAGGAATCCTAACGTATTCCTTGGCTTTTTTCACTTTTTTACATTAGCCATACCTTACACGTTATAGCAACCCTATGTTGAAATTCAGATTCAGGGCTCATGTCTCTCTTGCCTTTATGTCTACCCATGAGCTGTGTGATATCAGGATTGTTCACGAATCAGTGTCATAACGCTTACAAAAATCTGTCTTTGCTGTCACTTCTCTTGCTTTTTTCTCTCATAATATTTGAGCTAAGAGGAGAGCAGACAAATAGCAGTACAAAAAAATCCTGCAACAAAATCCTGCACTAAAAACTCATAGTACTCTATTATTTGGAGAGAGACCTTTCAAACATCGGGCTTTGCGTGCTGCATCTTTAAATGTGCAGAATTGTGAACACCTTCAGCATTCCCAAATGAGGTAATCCAAGAGACTGGTGGCACTTTGCTGCAGCTTTATAACATAATCCCTTTGCAAGTATTCAATGCATAGAGGTGTTATTGGGCAGCGTATTCTGGGAATTATTTAATCTTCCTACACAAAGGCAAAGCCTTTTATCAGCTCAGATCCATCCATTATCCATTTCTATGAGACAATACCTTTCTACCTAGGTATTGCTTTCCGAAAGCCTGGCCATATTGCACAAAACAATAAACACTGGAGCTATCACTGAAAAGCATCTTTCCTGGCTTTGCCAGCAGAGCTTCTCCTCTGGGGAAACGAGTGCAGACAGGATGCTCCTCCTTTTCCTTCCCACTGATCTCCAAGCCAGCAGCTGTCTGGGGACAAGGGGCCTCCCTGAGTATTGTGGTTGCTGTTCAGATGGCCTTTATGGGACATGACCAGTCCATCTAAGGGCAAGTAGGATATTTCACAGGTTTTTTGTCACCGTGCAAATTCTGGATTGTTTCCTCCTCTGCACAAATATTATTGCAGTTTAAAGCGATAACAACAACAACAACAAACCACACACAAAAACCCAAAACCCCTTGTTGCTCATTTGTTTACTCATTGGCTGTCATGTAATACAGGAACAGGCAATGTGGTCCCTGAGCTAGTTCTTCCAGTATCAGCACATCAGTATTCAGGAGTCCAACGGCTGCTGTTTGCAAATCTGTGCAGATGAATGCAGTCCAAAACGTACAAGTTAGACTTAAACATTAAACTCTATTTACTGTGTAATTAAAAGTAAGTCTTCAACAAACAAAAAATGAAAAATATAGATCTGCAAATATGAGCAAATATAAACTTCTGGGTTTAATATGCTGGGAAAAGGGATTTTAATGCAGTTTCTATCTCTGACATTCCCCTGTTTTGCATACATTTCCTCTCCACACGTGTTTCTGGACTTTAAAAAGTAGATTTTTGAGGCTGGATCTTAAGTTGCAACATAAACTGTTGCTCACCTGAGTCATTATCTGTAGAAGTTTTGTCCAAAATTCAACAGAGTTGATGCTGAAGATTAAGCAACTAAAGCAAAGACTCTTCGTTCCTGCCAGGCAAGGCACCTTACTACACTTCATATAGGAACACGCACCGGTGCCCAAAGGGGCACTTGTGATCCTGCTGTGAAGATTGGTCTGCAGTGGCTTGCGACATAAAGGCCTTCAACAAAGTTTCAATTTTTTGAACTTGCTGAGTGTACCTTTGCCGGATTTATATTTCTTTATTTTATACATGGTAAGTTTTCTTTAGTTTGGGTGTATTGGGCTACATGGGTTAATTTTAAATGCTCTGCTAAATGAACATGGTGTAATATGCTGGGTGCGCAAACGACAGAGGAAGATCAGCAGCAGTATTTGTTGTGCTGCTAAGGCACTCTCTTGGTCTGCAGAGAGGAATTGAGAAAAGACATGTTGTGCACTAGCATTAAAAACATTTCAGCACCTGGAAGATTTGGAGGCCAGCCCAGGGTAAGAGTGGGACCTCTAGGAACTTGAACTTCACGCTGATGGAACTTGAGAAGCATCTTGACAGTGATGGAAATGAACCCTAGACTGAAAGCTGAAGTGGAGAGGAGCAGTTAAATTAATGCAGCAGCTATGCAAAGTACAGAGCATTGCTGGAGCCAACTGCGTCACAACTCAGATTGCTTGTGAAGGCAAAACACCAGCAGTGCCGCTTCCATTCTGGCAGACAGGTGCTTGGGCAAGAAACCTGCATCCATTGACATATTCTCTGTGCTTGAAAGCTGACCTGTCTCCTCAGAGTACGCTTCATAGGACCTGGTGGTTTCTGAAGCATGTGTTCCATCTGAAGCAAGTTCATGTGCAAGGAACAAACAAAAAACCATAGATAAGCTGGAAAATGGAGTCCCAGGAGGAGCTGTATGCCCACATAGTTTCATATTAAGCAGGGGAAAAGAAAAAGTATATATTGATTTTCAGTGCAGGATTTTGACGAGAATAAGAGTCTTTCTGTGGGTAGCCACTGCATTGCCTGAGCACAGGAAATTAAATCGGTTTGATCTGACTGATAGGAAGCCTGATCCGCCTACGATTTTCTCTAGGCATCAACCTACCAAGCTGGTTCTGCCCTAGATACCACACTGCAGCTGCAAGCCCGCTCCTCTGGACGTGGGGTGCACCTGGATCATTGCCTTCTGGCTCTTCACTAATTAATTCCTTCTTGTCCTGGATAGAGGCAAGCCGTTCGGTTGCCCGAGAGCAATTCACGAGCATAATGACGCTTGTTAGCGTGTGCTGCTCATTAAGAGGGGTTTGCGCGCTGTGCCCGGCGCCCGCAGCCAAAGCACACACATGCACACACTCAAATGGACAGGAACCTGTTTGAGTTTTCCTCTTCTGGTGGCTAAAGAGAACAATGGAAGTGATTTCTCCTCACGTCACCTCGCATATGCAATGGACGTAGGCAACCTTTTGAGGGTTCCAGATCAATCAGCAGGCAGATGGGGGTCCCTCTTTCTACAGCCTCTCAGAGGAGTGACTGATCTAATTGGTTCCCTGCAAAGATGATGCATCTCATCAGTCTTTGTTTCTTTGTGGTACAAACACAGAGAAAAACCAGAGGAACTTGGTCAGGCATATATCTGACTCATTTGTGAAGGTGAAAAAAACTGAGAAGCTGTCAGAGTATCCACGGAACTACTAATTATGACTACAAACAACCCTGTATGACCTTCAGGCCCATCTTAGGTCATTATGAAATTTTAGCATCCATTCAGGAAGAGTGAATGGATGCCTGGCTTTCCATAGATAGCAACTGCTACTTCGGGTGCCTTTGGCTACCGTCTGGCCTGAAGTTATGAAATCTAACTTTACAGATTCAGATGTATTTTGCATTTCCTTGGGTCAAGTCTGAATTTAATCTGCAGAGGAGAAAAAAAAAAAAGAAGCAGAAGCAGGATGATTATTTAGGAAACTGAAAATGCCAAGGGAGCTCTTGGACGCTATGTTTCTCTTCCCCATCTTACTGCATGCAAATAACAGCTTTCCTTACAATTTTCAACAGAAAGTATTTGGAGCACTCATTTTGACTTCCTGATTTGAGTGTGTGCTTGACTCTGTGCAAGTGGCTACAGTTACCAAAAGCGCTGAAACAGAATGCTGTGCCTCAACATGAATATTCAAGTTCTTTCAGGAGGACACCGCTAAGATCATTACAATTGCTAATTATAAAAGTGGTAGCCAAAACTCCCGCTTCCTTCTATTATTCTTACATCCTGCAGATGTCCTGATTTAGCCAGTTAATCATCAGATTCTCTTGGGAATCATCTGGTCGTTCAGTCTTGTGTTTCTTATTTTTAAAAAGGGAAGTCGCTTTGAATTTTTAGTGTGATGTATCTTATTTTCTCAAATATTATGATTAATTACTTAAATATTGTATGTGATGTTGCATTTCTTAAATACTGTTCATGGCATGTCTGCATGTAATTAAAGGGTCTCTGAGTCACATTTTAGTTCCTGGGAAAACAGCACATGTCCCTTCAGTCAAAGCAGACATTTCATTTTGCCTTCAGTCATTACACCACCTGCTCACCCTCAGCCACAGCAGCTCTTTCAACAGCCCCGTCATGCGGCTTCTGTAAGTTTTGTTTACATCTGAAAATATTGCTCCTGTGTGGCAGCACTTGTGAGACCTGTACCAAACACTGTGCTGCGCTTGTGGGCTGCTGTGATGCCCTTCTCTGCAGCAGCACCTTGTGAAATGATGTTTGGGGGAGCGGTTGGCAGAGTGAATGGTTGGCCAGAGTTCTCTGGCTATTCCAGCACTTCTGCGCTACCTGTCAGCTCCAGATGTCGGAATGCCTCCTCATCTTTTCACATGCTCGGATTTTCCCACAGCTAATGAGACGGCATGGGGCTGCCACACCATAACCTGCAAGGAAAAGAATATGAAGGGAGGAAAGGTCACCCATTAGGAAACCAGAACCCCGAGGCCTAGGAACACACAGCCGCTGTGTTCCACCTCCTGTCGCAAGAGGCTATATTTGTAAATCATTTATGCTGTATTATGTTTGCAATGCACTGATGGTGTGGTATTCGCTGCATGGCATAGTCTGACACTGTGAAAACTCACATCCTTTGAAAAGGCCACTAATGGAGAATGGGAATAGAGATAATTACAAGAGTTGGCAGAGCTGAACCATCAGATCACAATAGCAAATTTGGCCACCGAATTGATTAGCAGCATGAGAGACTCTTCTCTACCAGAACAAGTTCTCTTTTTTTTCCTCCTTCTCTCTTTCCAGTAAGCCAACTGAGCTCAGCTCCATGGTTGCAACAGAGACCACGGATTGTTCTCTATGCCTAACTCATCTCTTTTGTGTTGATTTTCTTTTCAGCCAATTTTCTATTCAGCAAACAGTGTAAAAGTTGTGTTTATTTCTTCTGTGTGGGTTAATGTATCCAAAGATAAATTCTCTCTTTGCTTCTGCACATGCACAACCTCTGTGCTGCATTACCGCTGAGGATTCAAGTCCCAAAGCATGTGTGTAAGGGTGCAAAGCAAAAATCTCATCATGTTCATGTTATTTGCTGATTTTTCAGTCAAGCCTGAAACTACTGACAGGTCACCTTCCTGAAGCACTGGAGCTTGCTGCTCAGAAGTCAGTCCCAGGGACACACTCCAAGCTCTTCAGAAGTGATAGCCAAAGCCATGGGAAGAGAGGATGCATGAAAATGGAAGAGGAATGTGAAAAGCAAGATGGGAGGGTAAAATGGGTGATAAAAGGGATAGTAGTGGGGAGGGAAAGAAGAGAAGTAGCTCTAATGAACCTTGTAAAAAAGATTTCATACAAAGAGAGTTTTAGGGAATGAAGAAATTCCAGCCAGACCTTTTTTTTTCTTTTTTTCCTGTGGATGAGCCCAGAAGAAAAAACAAAAGCACCTATATTGAATGGATGATATTACTCTGGAATCCCCATTATCCAGCTGTTGGGATGTTGTTTCCTATGTCTGTGTGAATTTATGATACCATTGTAGAGAACAGACACCGAAGCCTCAAAGCAGTTGGGTTTTCCCCTTGCTGCCATCTTGAACTGCATCTGCTCGTCTGCATCGGTGTGAAACTCTGCCGATGGGGTTCAGCAGCAGGCAATGTCTGCCTTGTGATGGAGCGGATAACTGCACAAGAAGCCCTCAGTATCCTGCCCAAGGCCATCCAGCACACCCACGGCGCAGCCCTCACCCAATCTCTCAAGCATCATTTCTGTGTCTGAACCTCAGGAATAGCCTTCCTCTCCCAGAGCCATGTGGGAGCCCCAGCTTGCCATGTCCTCATGGGCATAGATGGTCTGAAGGACCAGAGTGAGCTGTCGGGCAATGCCCCACATGGAAGGTCATTTTTTCCATCCCCAGTTGGTTTTATTCAGGAGTACTGAGGGCTGGAAACACACAAATGGGCAAGCAATGGGCATTTACCGTGTCACGTGAGCTCCGGTCTGCTGGGCAGTATAACAACAGGTATTTGAGCTGCTTGCAGTTTTCCTGCCAGGCAGAAGAGGCTTGGCAGCCACCCAGCATCCATCCTCTCCTGCTAGACTGCCTCCTCCCACACTGACCATTCTATGCATTTCTTTTAACCTCGCCTTTGTGCAGCAGTTCACATCTGTGCTCTGCAAAATCGGAACCTTAGCCGGCTTTCTTAATCTTGATTGCATTCATTAGCCCAGATTCTTCTCTTGGTCACTTGAGGCAAATCCAGATGTTCTCCCAGGTATACTTGAGGGGAAAACTTTGTTGACAATGTTTTTGAACCTCTTTCTTTTGCTATAAACAATGCCCTTGGAACAGTTCTACGCTGCTTTGTGAACTTATTTTTCCCCATTTGAAAGTACTGAATAAACTGAACAACTTGGCGGTGCATTAAAGCTTGTTTGAAACCACACACAAAAGAATTTGTGCAGCTCAAATGCCAGAGAAATGTGTTCACATGTGATTGAACATAATAGTCCAAGATTAGAAAATATAGCAAGAAGCAGGGGGGATTAAGAGCATGCTCTTGTGAAAACCTTGATAACTTCGGATGAAAGTCAAGGCAATGAGGTAACCAGATGAGACTAGTTTGCCGAATTCTAACACTCTACCACAAAATAAGCAATGTAAACAGAAGATTTTACTCCTTTCACTTCCACTCTTATCCTGCATCTAGGCATGAATATAAATTTTTAAAGCCTTGCAGTATTAAAGCTATATATTTGTGTCATCAAATTGAATACAATCTGTTTTGTAAATATCAGAAGCTCTAAGCCCTTGGGCCAAATTCTGCAGTGAGATGCACAAATACAACTCTGATAGTCTTCAGCTGAACATATGCATGGAACAACAGAAAGCATAATTTGACTGAGCCAAATCCATTCTTTTTAGCAAAATAAAACATTGGAAGAATACGTTGGGCTAAATTCTGTTCTTGGATGCATTTTATAATTGAGATAATAACACAGCCAGCTATGTTACTGTAATTTAAAAATATGCTAGCAAAAAAGAGCAGAATTAGAGCTGTTTGTTGTAGAGTCTAATAGAAGCATTCTCCTTCTTGATGAGATGCTGGGTCTTTAAAGAAAACTTTAGCACTTATGTTCAAAAAATGAAATTCCTACCTATGCCAAGAGTTTTGTGCATTTTGACACAGTGGATCTGCAAAGCAGTAAGGCATCAAATAGATCTCAAAAACTACTTTCTCTTGTTCACTCCACCAGAAGGTTCAATCTGTGAGGTCTGCTAGATTCGTGTGTGACTCTGTAGTTACTCCTCACTAGTGAGATTAATGAATGACTTTAAATTTTTCACCCACCATATCCTGAATAAACTAAAATGATATATTCCTCTTCTGAAAATTTCGTACATTTAAGTGCCTCCATGCCTCTGTAATGGAGCTGGAGCTTGGTGTTCTAGTGACACATCTCTGTTCTCATGAAATTTAAAGAAACTTGTTTCTCTAAGACCATCCCATACTTTTCTAGTTCTCTAAGTCTCTAGAAAAATATCAGTTCCAGAAAAATAATTAAATAGCTCAAGATGGAATTTATGAAGCAAGCCATCTTCCATACTTTTCCTCTGTTCTACACTCTAACAGAACCTTCTGGTCCACATTTCTTAAGCAAAAAATGAAGCATAAAGTTCTATTTTTCAATGACCCTGAACTGGATGATTCGCTCTTTGGCACAGGTTTTAAGGCAAGACCATTTAGAATTTTTAAATTTTCTTATTCAAGGAGAAAGATTTCCTTCTTTACATTGTCTCGTTTTGTTGTTTGCACAACCAACATGTGGATCTAGAGCCTGATTTTAAAAACTGTGGTCAGGAGTTGTCTGATCTAGGGCTGGGTTCATCTCCTTTTATCTCTGTGATTTATACTGCTTTGTTGCAAGGAAAATAAAGTGTTATTACAATTCAATGTGTGTTACTACTCTCTGAGGAAAGGGCAACCTATTAGGAAAAAGGCACAAAACTCAATGTAATTTGAAAATAACACAGCATAACTGGTATTTCTTTAGAACAGGCTTATATGGAAGGGAACCAGAGGTTAATTGTGCAAAATAGTATTACTGCACATCCAAATGCCATTTCTAAATGTTATAGTACATTAAAGTATACTGCAGTGAATTAATAGCCCTAGCAGTGATGATAAGCACGAGTGGACTTGAGCAGGTATCCTGCAGCTGCTTTCTGTCAAATATAAGTAATGTTAAGGAAACAAGGAACTCTGCTTTTGACCAGAGTCAATGAGATATTAGCAGTGAATAAAGCGACTTTAAACCAAAATTTCCTTATTATATTTGCGCAAAATATTGCCAAACAATTTTTTCAGTGGTGACCGAGATGGAATGACCTTGCAGAGAAATTTGGCAAGCCTGTATAGCGTATGGGCTGCTTTCTCATTGAAGGTGTCACTGATAGGGTTACCTCATGCCATGTAAATGCCCATCCAGCCTAGCTTGGTGCAGCCTAATGATCTCTCCACACTTTGACATCACTGTCAAGGGTGCATATTGGTGTAGTGTTCCCAAGACATCTGAACTGGTATTCAGCCAAAGTCAAGCCAGTGCCACTGAGGCTGAACAAATAATCCTTGTGAATGGTCACATCAAACCAGCAGCTTTTAACTGCTGAGATGCAATGAGAAACAGCATAGGAAATGGTGGCTGAGTGTCTGTCCTGAGAGCCCTGCAGCTTTCAGTGTCACCTGGCTCGTAATGGTAGAGGTCACCTTTAAGGGAAGTCACTCAGTGCCATAAAGGATAAGTGGACTTTTCGGATAATTTTTCTAAGGTAGCCAAAGGACTCAGATGCCACTTACCTATTTCTTTTCAGAAAGCACATGCTCTGCTTTTGAAAAATCTCCCCTGGAAAGACTCCAGAAATGTATTGGAAATTCTATCACTCCACAGCCCCTCCATAGCGCCAATGCTCTTTGCTGCTGGAGATCCGAGGGAAGGACAGAGGCAAAGGACTCTTAATGGAACGTGTAGTGTTTCAGAATACATGAGGCTGTATTTATAAACCAGATCTACAGAAAAACGGATTAGAGGAGTGCCAACAAAGGAAACAGTGTTCCAGGGGAGTTCACTGTCTGGTCTCTGTAAGAGAGATGCAATTTGCTCTGCTGCTCGGTGCAGTTCAGAGCTATGTGCATCTAAACGTGGTTAAAGTTTCCAGAGGTACTGAATGGAAGCATCACAAACTATCTAGTGTGGGAATAACAATTTTGCCGAAACAAAAACTTCTTTGAAGACTAGTGTGCGAGTTACCACTGAACGATTGCTGGGAGAAACTTAAATTTCTCTGAGCTTCTCTTGCATCTCTTAAGGAAAATTCTCTCCAGTAATGAGACATAACAATTTTCTCGGACTTTCCTGTATGTGCTGATGTATTATTGCCTTAAGGAAAAAGGCACGGCATAAATAACTGCATTACAATGCAATGCACACTCTAGAGCGTTGTAATCACAGACACAATTGTAACAGCAGGTCTATGTTGTCCTGTTAAATAGAGATCTGTAATTCAGACCATGCAGAATTGAGTGTGGTTTGTATCCCTCCAGGATCATAAATCTAAGGTGGGAGTTTTACTCTCACATTGCAACTTTCTTCACTATGGTGACTGCCATCAACTGCAAGGATAAGCTCCTACATCAATTCAGTGCTAATAAGACTCCCTGGGTATCATCACCCAAGTGTCTCTGGCCAATTAAAGTTTTTCACTTAGTCAATCCAGCATAAATATTCTTTAATACAAATTAACACCATCCGTTCATCATGATGATCGTTTTACAATTGTGCCAGCAGTTGCAGACCTTGGAATACATGTGGTACAGAGAAAACCCCATGGCTTCAATGAAACATCATATTGTTCTTGAAATAGCATCCTGATATTTTTGCATGTAATGTTCTATCAGAGAATGAAAGAAAGCTCCAGGATAGATGTTCAATTAAATCTCTTGTTTTCATTTCAGAAAGGCTGCAGCCATACATTTTAGATAGTTCTGCTGTTCTCTATTATTAGGAGCAAAATATATTATTAAGGTTATTTAAAGAAAGTATCTCTTCCCTTTAAGCTAGTGGTACCAGGAGGGTTTGGGGGTATTTTTTCAGCCCCAACAATATTGCTTCCCCCAAACAAGATTGTAATTACAGCGTAAAGGAGAAAAAACAGATTTAGGGTTTGACGACAGTGAAGGCAATAATCCTAACAAGTAGAGGACAGAGCCTAATAAAAAACAGTTATGATTTTTGCCTTGTCCCTGACTATGTAATTTCCTTGTTCTATCTATGGGAGGACACACATTGCCTGAGCTGCTCCTGAGGCTCTCCAAAGTCATCTTTCACTCTTACATTTCAGCAGCAAGCACTTACAGCAAACTTTCATTCCATATAACAGCTATGTATTACCTAAGAAACATCAGCTGCAAGATTGTTCAGTGAGATTCCTGGAACATAAAAATGATTGTTTTTCATTGAAATGTTCTGGTCCAATTTAACCCACTGAGACCAGCAAATAGCGAGTGTCTGAAATAAATCATTTTCAGATGACAGGAGAAAAGTACCGGGAATTAGGAATCAGAGGATATTAGTTCTTGCTCTGCCACCAGCTGCCTACAGGACTTTGGTCAAACTGCTTTCTTTCTCATGTTTTCCTTCCCTGTTCTCACTTCTTCAATTACAAGCTTTCTGTTTGGGTTTGCACAGATGGTAGCACAGTGCAATTCCATCCAAGAAAGGGCACATTTACAAAACCAGGCAGGCTTCCTCTCTCATTAACTTCACCAGTCCTGTGTTGTCGTGGGGTTTGTTGGGGTTTTTTAAGGATGAACATCAGCTGCTGAAGCCATGTATTTTTTGTTCTGGGAAAAAGTAGTTTTCTGGCGTTTGAACCTGCTGTGGGTGCAGCAAGATGCATGCGGAGAGGGATGCTCACAGCCCCTGTGCAAGCAGCTGGGAATAGCTGCCAGCAGCAGCTGGCTCTTACTCCTCCCCAAGCTACTTCCTTGTCCTGGACACACTTCACCAAAACCAAGAGGGGGTTCCTTCACCTGACTTCAAAAAAACACTGCTTACTTGGCTCAGACATAACTCAAGCATGAATTTGGTAGGAGAATTACAAGGAGGGTAGAAAACAGCAAAGACGTGAAGTCTCCCTCACATTCAGATTTACACTGGGATTTGTAGCCAGATAAGTTTTTACCCTGCTGCAGTCATTACTGCATTTTGAGGCCTCGGGTAATTTTCATCCATCGCTGGATTGATTGAGACAGGGTGAATTTTTCTGCCTTTTCAAGGAACCTGGCTGGGTCACTAGAAATGGTAAGTTCAGACCGGCCCATTTCAGCAGGCGACAGAAAGCCACTTTAGACACTTATCTGATGACAATCTCATACCTTGCTTGATAAAGTCAGATCAGATCAAAGAACAGCAGAAAGCAGAGTTCCTACTGTATCAATAGAAGGGAAAAATCTCATTTTTCTAGGCCTTTAGTCCCTGCATAATCAGAGAGCCCCAACATTAGGCTGGGGAGTAGTGATGGAACGGAGTGAGGGAGGAGAACTCTGCAGGGCAGGGAGCTGGCATGGAGTGGGGTGGCATGGAAGGAGGAAAGAGCCTTCCAGCAGGTGAAAACAATTAGGAAAGAGACTGTGACCTATCCTGCACAAGTTATTAACAGTTGTTCCCAGAAGGCTTTTATTAATAAAATTGTGGCCTAATTATGCCACCACGCTTGAATTTTGTTTCACTTTCTGTGCTTCTGGGACAGGAAGCAAAATATATTCAGGAGAAATGAGAAGATGGTCCTGGAGACAAAAATCCCTGGCACTTTTAAAGATGTATTAACCAATACAGTAGCAACTTTGCTCAAGGGAAAGCAGACAAAATTGCAAAAACATGGAGACAGAGACTAGAAAAAGAGAAGAAACAATTAAAGAAAGAACAGAGCAATGTGCAAGAAATGAAGGACACAGTGCAGCATCTTAACTTGTAAGGGAAAAGCGTTATTCTCAAATACCGTGCATGGCATGTAGGAACAATGAATACTTTCTAAATCCTGTACAGAAGCATGAAGGGTATAGAAATGTCTGCCAATATAGCCTTTCCTAAAAGATCCATCCATCCAGGGCAAAATTATGCAAGCAGCCTCACAAAAGCCTGCTCTACAGAGGCCAGTTTTCTCCCCTCCTGTCCTCTGGTGTGACTAGAAGAAGAAGAAAACCTGGGAAAAAAAAGCAGCTTTTTTTGTTCCCAGCAGTGCAGCCCACAGGCCTTAATTTATGAAGACTCGTTCTGAAAAGCCCTACTGTAACCTCAATGTACCCGCCAGAGTTGAGAAAGTTTGAAAACACTGCAGACTGAAGACGTCCTCTTGTTTTTTCATTTTATTTATTTTTAGTTTTCGGGTTGCTTTTAAAAAGCCTTGTGTTACTATGGTTATAACTGAGATGGTCAGAGGACATGGGGGAGCTAAAATTTTCAGGTCTTTACCGGTAAAACTAGCACAATGGGAAAAAGAAGAAAATCTTCCCGGCGTACAACCCCTTCCTATCTACTTTTTCCAACCACTGGGATCGGTCTAATAAAAGATTCTACTCCCACTCACAAACCTTATCTCCCTGGCAAAAGGATTGTAATTCATTTACAGCTCTAAGGGCCTTATACTACTATTTATTTTAATGCTGGAACAATCTTCAACAATGTGCCTCTGTATTTGATAGTCTGAATTTGAAGCACTAAAGGCAATTTGTGACATAACTCACTCAGGTTTTTTTTTCCCTTTTTTGGTCCCAAATGCATAGCTTAACTCACACAATCAGAAAGTGGATTTATAGAACCCATTGCAGCTTTAATACTTGAAGAAGCATTAGCAATTTAGGAAAAGGTAGTAGATAAAAACACTGGAAATTTTAGAAAATGTTAATCCCTTCCTTACTGAAATATACTTTCCTTGCCTGAGGCATCTTTCCCAGAGAAAAAAAAAAAAAAGAAAAAACAAGCTGCATTAAGATTTAACTGCAGCATCGAATTTAATTTTGTTTTATCACATTTGTACACAGGAAATGTATAAGAATAACTAGTTCTTCCTGCAAAAGGTATCATCAGAGCATTGTCTGACAGGTTTGTAATTGTTTATGCAAAGACTGGGGAATGTGATGGAGAATGCTGTGTCCCAGCAGTTGTAAGCTGCGCTAAAATCCAGCGTGAAATAAACTATTGCTAGTTAAAGCATTTGAGAAGACCAGCTTAAAGCGCATTCATTGCTGCTTGTGCAAGAACAGCTCCTCTGTGAACATGAAAGAAGAATTTTGTTCATCTGTAGGATGTAGTTATAAATTATTTACATTTGGGCTGGAATCGTGTCCCGATTTGGTTTCATGAGAGTATTAAGCATGATTTTGATACTGGATAAGTAATGAAAACCAACAAGTAATGAAAACCAACACTATTAAGGACATAGCAATACATC
>VZTA01003758.1:18136-35068 GCA_013398855.1 Mohoua ochrocephala
ATCCGCTAATTAAGGTGATGCGTAATTAGCGCTTCAACAAAAATCGCCGAGGTTTTAAGATCACTTCACTCTTAATTTTTTTTCCCCCCCTCCCCCCAAATTCTACAAATATAATGTATCAATTCCCCCACTCGTCCCGCGTGGGTTATTTGGGGAAAAGCACAGAGGGAACAGCTGCAGAGCACGTCCTCTCCTTGGCCTGGGCAGGAACTTGGCAAACGGGGGGACCGAGCTGGGGCTTTGACGTGGGGGACTGGCCGCTCTCACCCGCAGAGCCGCAGGTCCGAGGTGCCAAAGTGCTGGAGGAGACGCGGGGATCGGGGCTTGGGGTTTGGCCCTCGCTGCCGGCCGTGCTCGTGGGTGTCCGAGCGGCTCGGGTGAGGTGCGTGTGATGCCCATCCACGTGCGTTCACATCACGGGGCACTGGCGTGGCTGGGTAGAAATGTAACTTTATAAAGTGCGCCAGGGAAAGGCACGTTAGCCCAATTTCGCCCAATTTCGCCCGATTCCACTGAATTCCCGTTTCCTATAAAACCTCGGTGCCTGTGCAAGACGTGTCTGTGCAGAGGCGTTTGTCTGTCGGGCTGGCAGCGCACATCCGAAGGTCTTACAACACGCAATAAAATCTCAGCTACTGTGCGGTCACGGACCAGAACGTTCCGTGCACAAACCGGACTGAATCTGTATTTTAAAACACTTCGCCGAACACCTAAACCTGTTTTATTTTTAGGCTTTGCACTGGGACTGCTGGGCGAGCTCAGGGATAGCAGAGGAGGTCTTTAATGAGCTGAGGGGATGAAAATAAAAACCAACATTTTCCTGAGGGCTGCTCTTAAAAATACCTGGGGAAGGCACTGAGGTCGGGAAGAGCACAGAATTGCCCTTCTGTCCACACGATACCGGGATAAGACAGCCCCGAAAGGAGCAGGGTTGGGAAGAGCCGGCCGGGATGAAGAGCAGCGCACCTGAGGCTCACACAATCCCCGCTCCCCTCGCAGGCAAAAGGCGAGGCAGGAGCTTGGATTTCACAACACGGCCGCGCTGTAATTCATCGCTGCCGCTCGCTGTAATGATACCCCGGCTCCTCGGGCGGGTGGGAGCGTTCCACGAGCGGGGAATTCTGCCGGAATTCTCTCTCCGGCCCCGCTGCGCCGGGTTCCACCTGCCCGCCGGGCTGCGGGCTCCAATCCCTGCAGGGAATGCCACGGGAATCTCCTGTGCCGCAGGGAAATCGCCTCGCCAGGCGCGGCTGAGCTCATTCGTGTTTGCAAAGCACCCGGAGATTCTCGCAAGGAAAGGCCCCGTTGAGCGTGAAGTGTTATTATTGTGATTATGGCTATGATTATTACGGCTTATGTGTTTTATAAAAGCTCGGTGCTATTTAATACGGTGCTTTAAAGACAAAGGCCTGAGAAGTTTGCAAACATGAAGGAGGTGAGGCTCAGGAGCCACCTGGATGGCGGGGAAGGAGTTGTTATCCTCCGGCAGGGCTGGAGAAGGGAGGAGGTGTAATGCAGTGACTCGTGCAGGATCCCTGCCCGCTCCTGGGGACAGGATCAGGAGGAGAACCCGCATTTTTCAGAGCTGCTTTTGCCCTTCTAACTGCAAAATTTACATTCTCTCTGTTTATTATTATTTCTCCCCCCACCTTGTTGCATTAAAACTTCTGGTGTGTGAAATTGTTCAGTGGGAGAAAAACCTGCATTTCCAAGGCAGACCCTTCCTGTGGCACGGGGCTGGGGGCACCTGGGGTTGTTCGTGCCCTCCGTGGGCCGGGACAAGCTCAGGCTTTGTTTCCACAACTCGCTGCCTCTCCCCTCTCGCTGGACGTGTTTATTTTCTCCCCACTTAGAGATTATTTCAATGACAAACTCGCGCCGCTCCGGACGCTAACGGGAAACATCCCAATCCCGGCTGAATAATGATTTTCTCCTGCCTATTTCCCGAAAGATATCGCTCATCCCAGGGGGGTGAGGGACCAGCACATCCATAAATGAGTGTCCACAGCGTCTGTCTGCAGCTGGGGATGGAGACATCCGAAGGGGATGTGCAAACACATTTGTTCCCACTCTCTGGGGTAACAGCCTGTTGATATGTCAGCGCTGCAAGCATCCCCCAACAAAATCCCTGCTGGGCTTTCTGATCTTAAATATCTTAAATACACCCTTCTGGGATTTTTTTTTTTTTTTAATTTTTTTTCTGGAGGAATTTCAGGTCAGGGATGTCGGAGTGGAAAAGATCTACGACTTTATTATTCCTTTTATTTTTCCTAATGGATTTTCATGCATCAGCGCTACCTCCTCACGGCTGTTTGTTTTCATTTTTATTGCACTCGGGTCCGCGTTGCGCAGCGTCCGAATCTGGAACGGAGCGTCCCTGTCCCGGGGAGGATTTCTCCCTCCTCTTCCTTCCCTGAACGATGGCACCTTCCTTGCTCATAAAAATGAAATATGACTTTCATCCCTGCGCTAAGTGTGCTTCACGCTTCTGAATGCTCATACCCCAGAAAAGATTTGTTTTTTATCTTTGGGGTTTTTTTTGTAATTGGGAAGAAATTTCCCTGCGGTGAGGGATGTCTTGGTGGATGGGATTGGCAAGTGAACTCCTTTTCCATGGATTTAAGGTGTGCAGGACAGCGGGAGGAAGGAAAGTTTCTGTTCAGGGAGTGACTGAACTTTCATCCCATGCCCTAAAAGAAATGTTTTACCCCAGTTTATAAAAACACTTAATAAGGTGGGGTTTTTCTGTACCACTGAACCCACTTTTGTGCTGCGAACGAGGCCACCGCTCCTCTTGGGGAGACATTTTCCAGGTGAAAATGGACTGAGACAGCCAAATTATTTCCAGTAGGCCACAGAATAATGCTTCCATCACGGTAAATCTTGGTCTGCGCCGAGCTGGTGTGGAAAGACTTTGTCTTCCCTTCACCGTTCCCTTTTTTGTAAATTATATTAAGGACAAGAGTGGGGCTGGCTGGACCACAGCCCTCCCCAAAGCAGGGACTGCAGGGGGTGAGGTGTCAGCCCAAAAAGCAACCAGGTGCTGATTTATTTTTTTGCCTCGATAGTTTTACATCTTTCAGGTGTTTTGCTTTAAGGTCAGCTTTGGGAGGTGGTGGGGTATTTTATTTTTTTTATTTTTTTTTTTTGGCTGTTTTGTTGTTCTTGGCTTGGGAACTCTCCCAGCAGAGCCCTGAGACACAATGCCCTGGCCTCAGCTATTGGGATCAATTTAGCCATCATTACCAGATAACGCTGTCAGCCCGTTTGAGATCCATATTTGTTTAATAGTTAATGCCCTGGACAAAACACAGAGGGCCGGGGAGAGAAGTCAAACTGCCCTGAATGCTCTGCTTATTTTATATCCACTATAACTATTTTTGTCCATGAAAATTGGCTTAATTATATCAATGGAATGTTTCTTTTTCAATTCTGTAGGCAATTAGTCCATCTCGCTGGCTGCAATTTATTTTAATAAAAAAATAAACCAGTGGCGTGTTCAGTTCCTCATCCCCTGGGGACAAATGCGATTGGTGTGTTTAATTTCATTAACTACAATGCGGCCTACTGGAAAAATGTATAAAATCAGCTTTATACAGCTTAAACACTGGCATTTGAAACAAATCATTACTGCATTAGCTGTCACCCTGGTAATTCTAGAATCCAAGACAAAAATATTATAGCTGTTTTTATAACCCTCTGCGAATACACTGTTAAAATAATTTGTAATCATTTTTTAAACATGGCCTGATGTTTCCAGTTAAAATATCTTATCACCACCAGAGAAGGTTGGCTATTCATTATCGCAGGGAGGCTTTATTGAATGATTCATGGGTTGCTTCCCCCGGCAGAAAATCCCCTCCTGTCTGCCTGAAGCTCCCTGGTTTGGAGATGGACCCTCAGCACTCGGTGGTTTTTTGGAACCAAATTCGTGTTGCACCGGTCGTAACTCCGGTTTTGGGAGGGGAAGAGCGAGGAGCAGCTTTTTCAGCAGTGCAGACAAGGGATGTTCCAAAATTCAGCATCATTTCCACCTCCTCCTCCCCCTCCACAGCTTTTCTATCTGTGGGACCCCGTGGGGAACATCCAAACGCAGCTCTGAGCGCTCCTTTGGGCTCTGAGGTGGGAGGGAAGAGCTGAGGCTGCCCCCATCCCACTCCGTGTTCCCAAAATCAGCCCTCAGTCCTGATTCCGTGAGCTTCAGCCCAGTGCAGCCCATCTGAACCCAAATATTCCCCACACCCACAGATCCTGGTCCTTCGGTTCACACTGTACCCACTGTGCTCCACCAGGGTGTTTTTCAGATGCCACAATCCGGCCACAAAATCGTTCTTTTTTTGGTTTTAAAGTGCATCTTTGCTCTGTGTGAGAGTGCCCAGGGCTGCTTTAAGAGCCCTGTAACCAGTGACCAACGCTGGGCACAGCTCCCGTGCCTGATCCTGAGCTTAAACCGACAAAACTCAGGCTTTCTCTTTTAAAACAAGAGGCCAGATCCCCGACTCATGGAAATCAACACAGACACCAATGAACCTGATTTTCACCAGCTGAGGACACGGCCCCAGAGGTTCCGTGTGCCCCATGGAAAGTCCAGATGTGGCCCCGGAACCGCTTTTGGGGGGTTCACTCTCAGCACCCGCAGGTCGATCTCTGACGCAGGAACGCAGTTTGGCTCGGGTTGGTTTTCCTCCTCACCCCAAGGAATGATCGATTCTCTGACCTCAGCGTTTTTCAGACAGATTGCTGTTTTCTGAAGTGGCAAGGACTTCCTTTCCAGGGGAGTAATCCACAGAGAGAGGATGGGCCACACTGGACATGAGCCATCTGCTCCCTTGCACGCACTCGGCTTTATTTATTTCTTCTCCCTTCCCCTGCTGTCATAACCAGTAGTTCATTTTCTTTCCCTATCTTTAACTTTACAGCGGCAGCACCTTGTTGGAAGTGATACCAATTTATTGTTTTATTGGCGTGGCAGGGCAGAAAAGAATCAGCTTTATTTCCTCCTCGGGGTGAAATCACTTCGGGGGGACTGAAGGAGCTCGGGGCGGTTTCTCTCCTGGGTCTGGAGGGCACGGAGGGGCCGTGTAGGGTTGGGATTGGGATCACAGCTCTCTGTTGGTTCCCTGGGCTCTGTGGGGTGTCAGGAAAGCTGCAGGATGAGGGGGAAAAAAGAGATTTTTCCATCCTTGTCACAGAGCAGCTTTACCTGGGTTTTAGGCGCAGGATTAGGTCCTTTAGGATTAGGATTAGGACCAGCTCCAGCCAAGGAGCGGCCCCCAGCTCCAGGGCTGTGCTAGCAGAGATGTTTCTCCTCTTTCTTTGGGGTCAGGCTCTGTTGGCTGGGAGGAAATGCAGGAAGTTTGACCCGAAGTTTCACTCTGAACACGGAAAAGCTGCACTGGTGGAACGGGGGCAGCTCCTGGGCCCTGGTATTACAACGAAACCAACTTGGAGCGCCCTGAAACAACACTACCTGCTCCAGGATGCAGGGAAAGCAGGAATTTGGCCTTTCACTGAGCTGACAGAGTAACTTCCCCAGCTTAAAAAAATCATTTCCCCTCAGCTGCTCCATCTGTGATGTGGGAGGGATGCCCTCGCCGGGATTTCTGGATCAGCAATGTCTCACCAATCACCTTTGCGTTGGTCCAGCTCCCACCGAGGTCCTCGGGATGATTTTGTTGAATTTGCTGCTCCAGATTTTTTCCCTTTTTTTTTTTTTTAAATTTTTTTTTTTTTTTGCAACTTTCACATTTGGCTAAAACCCCTTCCTTCCATCTCAGACACTAATAAAAAAAAGCTTTTGTTTACTTGTAGTCTGGCATTTTCCCTGCTTTCGGGACGGCGTTTAGTGGTTTTTATTTCACGGCGAATGGACCTTTTGGGCTCAATCACGTAAATGAATTTTTAAATGGCTGCGCTGCCAGTTCCCGTAGTATAAAATCGCTGCACCATTTATTTTTCTTCTGTTTATAGAAAAGGACTGGTTTCATTTTATATTTTATTGCCTCCATGTGAAATAAAGAACCTGCGCGACTCGCGAGCGATCATATATTTTATTCCAGAATTATCACGTCGGGATAAAATAAATTTCAATCCCTACATGGCACAATAGGCAGATTTAAAAGGAGTTGATGCCTCGTGGAGAACTTTGAAAAGCCCTTTGCTCAGCAACAGTTCTGCTCATGTATCCCAGGCAGGAGAATAAAACCAGATCTTGGTTACTTGGGGAGTTCTTAAACGTTTCCTGCTCGGATTCCCTGTGAGTCTTTACCCAGGGAAAGTTTGGGAGAGGATTTTGGTTCTTTGTCCTCTGTTCCTGATAGTGTTTATTAGGGAGGGATTTTCACAGGTGAGCCTGCAGGAAATCCCAGTTATCTTCACTGGTGTGCTCAAGGGAATGCCTGAGGAGCTACTGATGCTCCCTCAGACACGCACAGGTTCCTGCTTTTCCACACAGATACAACATTTGGGCGGGTTAAGACTTTTTAGGTGATTTTAGTGCTTCCAGAATTAATTTATCACCTGGGGTTTACGATGGTTTCTATAAAAAAAGGGAGCGCACCTGGGAAGCAAAAAGACACCAACCTGTGCAGTGCCCTCGGAGGATCCCCGCTGGATCCCGCAGCTGCTCGGAGCAGCAGGTGGATGATGCAGATGTTCCACGTTTCCAAGTGTGTTTCTCATTTCCTCTCTTAACTCGTTCTTGGCTTTTTAAGTCCCGTTTCAGATGAAGGAGCGGTTTTTTGGGTGGCTTTGCAGGGTTGTCCCCGAGGTTGGTGCCACCAGCGTCATATCCAGCCACAGCCAGAGAGTTTCTCCCGTGGCCAGGAGTCAATTCTTGGCTAAATATTGATTTTTGGAAGAGCAGTGTCTGTTCCAGTGGACCAGGGGGAAGGAGCCTGAGTTTAACACCCATCTATAAATCGATTTTTACCCAATGGACAGTACCCAAACGGGGGTTTTTTTTATTATTAATTGTCGTGGTTTAGCAGTTTGTGAAATAAGTCTGGAGGCATTAACCAGAGCTGCAGAATTAATTCCAGGCAGCACCTCCTCAGTATTCCTGTGGCTGTGATATCCAGGGGGTTTGTGTTATATTGGGGGAATTTGGCTTTTCAGGCCAGGAATGAGTTCCTGCGGGCTGGGCTGGGAGAGCTGAGGTTCTGGAGGCTCAGTGGCTCAGCCCAAATCCCACACCTGGAGAAAAAGCCCAGAGAAATGGCCCTCCCCACCTTCCCTGGCCGAGAATTCCTGGTTATTGACTGCAGAATCCAGAGCTTTGAGGAATGAGGAGGGGGGAAGGTGAAATCCTGGGAGATTCCTGGAGCACTGCTTTGGTTTGAGCCCTCCTCCCTCTCCCCGTGACAATCCCGAGGGTGGAACAGGGCAAACTGAGGCTGGTGTCCAACTCAGCAGCAGGAACTGGGAATTCCAGGGTGGAATTTTGCCTTTCCCCTTCTGCAGCTCATCAGGGCCTTGAGGGAACCTTCCCCGTGGCCAGGCTCGCCCCGGGCAGCATCAAAATCTCACTGCTCGGAGCCCAAAACCTGCTGAGGTCTTTGGTGGCTCCTGGTGGTCTTCCCATGGACTTTGGTGGACTTTGGAGCAGGCCCTGAAGGCCCTGGACTCATTGGGACACCCGTGGGGTTTCCATATGAAGAGTTTTTCCTTCAGACCGAGTCCCTGAGCAGCTCTGGTTAACGATTAACCACCGAGGGGCTGGGGTGAGACGGATTTATCTCCACGGAGAAAAATCAGCCCTGCCTTTGTCTCCACTTCTGAAGTTCTTCTGGCGTGATTTGGCTTTTAAATATTTGTAAATGAACTTAGTGGTTTGGGGTTTTTTTAAAGTTTTTTAACCTGCAATTTGTCGAGTTCTGTGCCTGATTCTTCCCGAGCATCCCAGAGCAGTGTGTGCTTCTGCCTCCTCAGAATCCCAGGGTAACTGGGATGATCCCATTCCAGGGCAATGTTTTGGTAATTGAAAACTGCAGAGCCAGCCTGGAGGACTCCCATGTCAATATCTCTATTTTATATCTGTATTTCTAGTCCAGAGTCACAAGTTAGAGCCACGTGAGGAGTTTTCTTCTTGTTTACAGCGGCAGATTCTTAAACTTCCTTTTTAATTCTTTCAACAACATGACTTCACACACGTTTAAAAGGAGAAAACCCCCCCAAAACAGCCCAAACCCAACCTGCTGACGTACCTATGTAGAGGTTAAATATTGGCAGAGTGGCCATTTAGATCCTTGTGCTCGCATTAGAACAAAAAAAAACCCAAAACCCCAAAACCCAGCACTCTTGAAAAATTACTGAATTCTCCTTGCAGTGTCGGGTTCCAAGATAATGATGTGTCTGTGTGTGAAAATATTAAATTGCAATAACATGCAGAGTGAGTGGCTCTCTGAATGGGGTATTCAGTTCACAGCTTGGACTATACATAAAGCTAGTGAGTGACAGAATACAAATGGTGTCATAAAACATCGGGGGAATTCAGAGCCGGCCTCAATCTTTTTGATCTATATTCTATCTGCCGAGCTCTCCCCATCTATCTTTAGTTAATGAAACAGTTAAACAGATTTAATTATTTATCACTGTTTAATGTCAGGAGTTATCAAAACAGATTACGCTTCCCCCCCTACGCACTTCAAGGTATTAGAAGGACTCTGAGGGTGTTCACCGAAGTCTGGGATGTTTCCTGTGCACAGATAGTGCTTTAAACCAGGTTTTTAAATGTTTCTGAGCCCCAATTGTTTGGTGACAGCGGATGCTGAGTTTCCTTGCCTGAGAACAACTTCATTCCTGCAACTTGGCTTGTTTCTCACACAAACTGCTTTTATTCTTCCCAGCAAATAGAGAGAAACGAGAATTCAGTTTCACTTGAGATGAGAAATGGAACAGAACGGGACAGCTCTGGGAGGGTGGCAGTGACCCACCTCTGACAGGGCCCCAAATCAGAGACAAACTGAAAAACCCCCCAAATCACCGCCAAATCTGCTGTGTTCTTCCTCTGCACCCCCAAAATCAGCCCCAGCAGGTTCAGAGAGTTTAGAGAAATTTAGAGATTTTTAACCATCGTGCCTAAGCATGTCCTTGTGGCTTCCCACTGCCCGCCTCTCTCACGTGTGGATGTGTGTAAAATATCTCATGGAATTTGTGACCAGCCCCTGGATCCCAGCCTCGTACCTGTGGATCTCTCCTTTCCTAGGAGGAAATTTCAGCACTGCCACCCCCCCAGGAGGACACCAGGCTCCCGCCTCCCTGCCCTGTCCCCGGCAGAGGCGTTGATTGTCCCCCTCCCAGGGGCTGGGCTGAGCTGCTAAAAGCCCCCGTTTGTTCCTGAACCTCATCTGCTCATTGCGGGCAGCGGGAAGGGCTTTGGGATCCCCCTCGGCCCGACCACCTGGGTCTCCTCTATTGGCAGCTTTGATAAGAAATCATTCTTCTCCACCTAAGCTCTCCCTTTCCCCGCGGTTTTAAATTGCTCCCCACCCCTGACAGACGACCCTCGTTCAAAGAGAAGCGTGCAGGAGGCTGCTGGTTCCACTCGGTGTTAGGAGTCCATTACCAGAGGACTGAATCCTGTTGGGATCTCTCGGGAGGCTCCCCTGCTCGGCCCACCAGACAGAGTCAGGCATTGTGAGCGCAAAGGGCAGGGGGATAAAGGAATCCAGCCCGGCTTTCCCCTGACAAAGAGACCTCAATACTTTTATTCAGCGGAAAATGGAATAATGCTGCTGGGTTTGCTCCCAAAGCCACCGGCAGCTTCACGCCCAGAGGGCTCCGGCCCCGGGGCAGAGCTCTGTGCCAGGGGAGAGGGCTGTGCACGTGAAATGAGATTAAAGGGCCCGTCTGTGCCAGCACCTGCGAGGTTTTGGAGGTTACCAGAAGAACCAAAGGTGCCAGCCCGGGGTAACCCCCCTGTGCTGCAGGGATGGGCAGGAGAGCCCAGCTGCTGGAAACCCAGCCCTTGCTCCGTGCCAGGCTCCCTTCAGAGGGCACCGGGGGGTGTCCTTGGGGTGAAGGTGGGTTAAGGGCTGCTCCAGGTGTTACAGGGGAGAGCCACTCCTGGGTAAAGTGATGTCCTTTACCTTTTAGGTGGGTCCTAAAACCCTTCCCGGGCGGTGGGATCCCACTTGGTTTTGAGTGTAAGAGAAGGTTTTGTGTTGTAGAAATCAGAGGGAATGTGTGAGCTAAATTCGGAAGCATCCACCCATCTAAAACCCAAACTTGCTGTTTGAAATGGGGCATTGGGGTCAAAAATCATAAAATCAGAATGGTTTGGGTTGGAAGGGACCTTAAAGATCTTTTAGCTCCAAATCCTTGGCCAGGACAGGGACACCTCCCACTGTCCCAGGCTGCTCCAAGCCCCGTCCAACCCGGCCTTGGACACTGCCAGGGATCCAGGGGCAGCCCCAGCTTCTCTGGGCACCCTGTGCCTGGTCCCACCACCCTCCCAGGGAACAATTTCTTCCCTCAATCTGACATAAATTTCCTCTCTTTTGGTTCAAAAATGAAACCTTTGGTTTTTCCCCGTGTCTGGACCTGCCCAGTGGGAACATTTTCCTCGCTGAGGCTTTTGCAGTGGTGTTTCCTCGTGAGCCCACGGAGGGGCTGCGGCTCCTGGGGGCAGGTGGCACAGATGGCTCTGCCCAAGGTCACTCCTGTGTTCAGACCTTCCCCCTGGGTCACGGGGACGTCATTTACCACACCCCAGATGTCTCGGCGGGAGGAAAATCAGAGCCCATAACGTCATATTAAAGATATTGATAAATTATTGATTATTGTTTAGCCCAGCCTTCAGCTGTGATGAAGGGGTTGCTGCAAACCCCCCGATTGCTGTGGGATGGGAAGGGAGGGGAGGTGGCTGTGCAGGCAGATTTCATTTGGGAAGAAAAAGCCTGGCTGAGTTTCAGGAGCGAGGTGCTGACACCGAGTCCTGATGCTCCCATGGATGTTTGCTGCTGCTGCCGGGTGATAATTTCTAAAATATTTGAGTAGAAGCTTGCCCCAAACGGGATCTTGCAGAATTTTTGGGTCTTAAACACACAGAGCTGCGTCCCTCTTGGAAGGAGAGGGCAGATGGGGCAGGTGATGCCACCTCTAAGAGGGCAGCAGCAGAGGATATCTAAAATTCAGGGGTTTTTTTCCTGAATGAATTTTATCTCCACAATTATTGTAGGAGCAGCTTCTGGCAGAAGGAGTTGTTGGGAGTCGGGTGCTGGAATTTTGCACCATGGGATAAACAGAAAGTGTCTGACTGGCTTTGGAGGAGGGAACAGCTGCCGTGGGGGGAGATTCCAGCTGTAAAAGGCAAAACTCTTCGTAAGGGAAATGAACTCTGGGAGTCTTTTTGCAGTTGCAGGAAAAGCCCAGGTTCTGTCCCTGTGCCTCGACCATAAAGATCCATAACAGCAGAAATTAGAATTAAAATGAATGAGTGGCTAAATTTGGACCTTTCCCACTTTGCAGGCAACAAATCCACCTTTTTTTTTTAAAAGTGTATTCTTCTTTTCCTTAGCTCACCTCACAGAAACTGCCTGTTCAAACTTTAATTACTTTAATTCCAGCCGTCATTAATTTCGAGGCATTATTTTATCCCTTGTTAAACTCCAAACCTACTCAGCTGTACAAAACTTCTGCACGGAGGGGGAAGCAAATTTGTGAAAAGAAAAAACGATCCCGCCAAGGACCTAAAACTCAGACATTTATTCCTGGTGTTTCTTGGTTTCATTTCTTGTTTCTCTCCTCCGAAGAAGGAGCAGGAACGACTTTGGTGTCCCCACACTGGGAGAGGGAAGGAGCTGGAAGTGCTGCTGAGGGGTTTTTATGAAAGCCCCGTCACCCAGGGAAAAAAAACCCACAAAAACCCCCCCAAAATCCACCACTGCAGTGACCCCAAAGGGACATCCTACACTTCAGCTGGATAAAAACCCCAAGGAAACCAAACCCAGGGTGGATTTCCTGGGTGAGAGGAGAGGAGCTGCCCCTGTTTTCCACGTCAGGAAGGTTGGGATGCTCTGTGCTTTGGTGGGCAGGCTGGTATTTGGTCCAAAGTTGGGCTTTTTGACCTTTTTCAGCCTTAATGATCCCATGATTTAATTGTCCCTGGCGTGGGGTGGAGGGGCTGGCCCAGCTCCTTCCCCTCCACCCCCGGTGCCCCCTCGGTCCAGCCTCGGTCATTATTTAACAGGGACCTGCTTCCCAATTTTTGGCTTTGCTGCAAGAGCACCTTGGGAGTGATTCCCAGCGCAGGTTTTCTGTAGGATGAACACAATTTGGGTAATTTGGAGGGGTCTGAGCCCTCAGCACTCACCGGAAGCAGGAGCCAAAGCTTCGGGAGTTTCCCCCTTCCCTCGCGGCGCGAGTTTCCCCTTTGATTAAACAAATGATTCTTTGCCTAATTTGTCTATGTTGGCTATTTTTTTTTCTTTTTTTTTTTTTTTTTTTTTTTTTTTTATGAAACATGCACTTAATTAAGTAAGAGAAATACAGAAACATGTTTATTCTCGAGATTTATGCGAAAAATGAGAACCCCACTGAAATTTCCAGTAGTGAAGCAATTAAGTAATGGAATTCCACAGTATAAACATGGTATAATTCAACTATAAAACCGATGTCTAAGTAATGTTAATGAGCTGACTTGAAGCTACAAAGGCTCGAAAAGTTCAGTCACAGATGAAAATGGAATTTGTTCTCAATTATAAGTGAAAGAAAGTTGGTTTGAATGAGGGACAGGCTCCAGCTGGAACCCCCAGATAACTTCCCCACGGTTTGGGCTGACAGGTTGCAGAATTTGCAGTGGGTTGTTTAAAGCTTTGTCGCAGTAGCTACTGAAATATTCTATTTTTTGTGCTGGAACGCAGAGCTGAGAGCCACGGCTCCGGGATTGTGTCTGTGGGAAGCGGCTCAGACCAGACCGATGCTTCAGCGAGGCTCCAGCTTGAAAACTGACAAAATGTGGGGGTTTATTTCAACTCGAGCTTCGAGTTTGTGTTGAAATCTGGCAAACGTTGGAGCAAATCTTGTAGCTGGCAAGTTTAATCCCTGTTTTCTGTGGAATCATCTCCTCCCAGCCGGTGGGAGCATCAGGAGGATGAAGGGAACGGGGGCTCTCAATGGCACCTTGAATTTCACTTGTTCCATGTTTCCTTCGCTGCTAACCCTGACCCGACTTTTTTTCCCCTTCTAAATTCCCATCTATTTTGGTAAATCCCTTTCTCCAGAGCAGTTTGCTGTGGGAGGGGTGTGTGCACAGTGCTCGGGGTCGCTCTGCCAGTCCCAGTCCTGCCTATTCCAGTGTTTCTGGCCAGCTCCCGGGGGCTTCCCCTGCTCTCCACGCTCCATTTTCTTTTCTTCTCCTATTCCACTTCAGAATGTTGTTTCTGCCACCTTCTCAGCCCAGTAAATAGCGCGCCGAAGATTTATGGGGTTGAAACTTTTAATGCCATAACAGATTTTATGTATTTTTCACGGCATTATTCAGACGTGTGATGTTATGGTTTAGCTCAAGCCCCGGTGCAAGTGCTCCGAGGAGCTCCTTCCTCACGGGCAGCTCCTCTCTGCCAAACTTGTATTTGCACTTGCTCCAGAGGAGGAGGGAAAGAATGTTCCATAAATGTTGCACGGGATTAAAGGAGGGAGACTCGGAGCCTGGAGGAAGCACCAACCACAGTTTGCCTTTGAGAGGCGTCTGTGCTTCCTTCTCCTTCCTCCTCCTTCCTTCTCCTTCCTCCTCCTCCCTTCTCTTTCCTCCTCCTCCCTTTTCCTTCCTTCTCCTTCCTTCTCCTCCCTTCTCCTTCCTTCCCCTCCATTCTCCTTCCTTCTCCTTCCTTCTCCTTCCTTCTCCTCCCTTCTCCTTCCTCCTCCTTCCTCCTCCTTCCTCCTCCTTCCTTCTCCTTCCTTCTCTTTCCTTCTCCCAGACCTTCCCAGCCCAAATGGGGTGTGGGATGAAGCTGTCAGAGCTGAGGGAGGATGAGGAAGCAAAGATCACTCGGGGGTGCTGGGCAGTGAGGTATTAATGGGTTATTTTGGGTGGATGTGGGGGTTTTGTCTTGGTTGTTTCCGTGTTGAATCCCCCCCCGTCTCCAGCAGCTTTGCCAGGTGCTGCAGGCCCAAAATGGTTCTGAGCACCTTCTGTGCCAGGGTTTGGGATGTGGCACCTCGGTCACCCTCCCTTTGACTCAGGGATGGTCCCTCTGGGGATGGAAAGGTTTCCATCCTGAAAATCCATAGGAAAATCCACAGGTGGAGATGAATAAGCAACACAGAAAGCCGAGGAGGGCCGGACTCCCTTCTCATTTGGGGAGAAGTCCCGGTCTTTTCTCTCACATTTTCCCTGTTGAATATGAGACTATTAAAAAGAAAAGAAAACAACAACAAAAAAAAAAACCTGAACCCACCTAAAATGAATTAATTGAGGGGCACATCTGCTTGCCCCGGGTTCCTTTCCCAGTGCTCCCAACTCTGCGGAGTTTCACGAGTTTATAAAACATTAACTGCTGCGACAAGAACAACAAACATTGTTCCCTCCTCACACGGCTCCCAAACCCAGCTACCAGGTGGACCCAGCACCCAGCGAGGGAATGTTAATTTTGATGGAGAGAGCCTCGGTGCTCTGGGTATTAAAGCGTGCGCCTTGGGAGAGGCAGCACAGTGGATGTGTGTGTTTGTGCTGAGTGCTGTCTTTGTCTTTCATCTATAAAAAACGCTAATTAAAGTCTAATGTGAAAACCTGCAGCAGGTCTGGGTGTGCTGCTAAGGTAAATAAAAATGAAACAAAAGGTGTATATAGGTATATTTATATATATATGTGTGTGTGTATGCATGGTAGGTCATTAAAAGTGCATTGTTAAACCGCTGCGTGCCCCAAAATTTCCGAATTAAAAGCTGAACAGAAACACATCTGGAGCGGGGCACGAAACTCCCAGTTCTGCGTTGGGTCCGTGCTTTATTTGCCAGGAATTGCTGTGTGGGGAAGGCTCCTGGAACCCCACCTCGCAATCCCCCCCCTTTTCCAGCCCCTCCTGTGGCCAGCACCACCCCTGGCACTTTAGCCCAAGGCTGGAGCTGAGCTCCAGATGCTGCTGCTGCTGCTGCCTGCGATAGCCAGGCCCTTTTAACCACCCCAAACCAGAGCCAGCCTGGAATATGAACTGGGCTGTGCCTCTGCGTGTCCTGAGGGAAGCTGTCAAGCAATTAAGAGCGACCCTGTGCAGTTTAAAATGTGGAATATCACATCCAAACCTGGATTATTCGGTGTTGTTTCACCCAAGGGTGGTGCTGACAGGGAACCCACCGAGGCAGATCAGCACTGCAGGGTTTTGAATTTAGTGTGTGAGCTCCCTTGGGATTCTGGAGCCCTTGGGGTGGCCGTGGGACAGTGGGACTGTCCCCTCTGGAGCTGCAGGAGGTGCCCCACATCTGGAGCATTCCCCTCTGGGATGGAGCACACGCCTGGAGTGCCTCCAGCAATTCCCAGCACTGAACTCGGAAACCTCTGCCGGAACAGGTCCCCTGCACGGGGCACACCCTGGTGCCACCCAGTTCAGGAACTGGGCAGCTTCCCCTTGGGAAGTGGAAGGGTGATTTCTCATGGAGAATCAGGATGGAAACGGGCTGGAGTTGGGAGCAAAGCAGAAGCTGCTCCTTGAGCAGAAATTTGTGATGCCTTAAGGTGACCGCGGGGTTCTGAGTGTTTCCCTTCATCCGCTCAGGGTCCCAGAGCAGATCTCCAGCACAGGGTGGCCATTGTGGAGGATTTGGAAAGATTAACCCAAAGCCCTTCAGGAGCTATGAAGAGCTTTCCATTGGATTCATGGAATCATGGAATCACTGGGTGGTTTGGGCTGGATGTGAAAGCTCATCTCGTTCCAACTCCTGTGACATGGCAGGGACACCTCCCACTGTCCCAGGCTGCTCCAAGCCCTGGCCTTGGACACTGCCAGGGATGGGGCAGCCACAGCTGCTCTGGGCACCCTGTGCCAGGGCCTCTCCACCCTCACAGGGAGCAATTCCTTCCCAATATCCCACCTAAACTTCCCCGCTTTCAGTTTGAACCCATCGCCCCTTGTCCTGCCACTCCAGTTCTTGACGCAGAGCCCCTCTCTGGCTTCCCTGTGGCCCCTTCAGATCCTGGGAGGTGCTGTGAGGTCTCCACACAACCTCCTCTCCTCCAGGCTGAGCAATCCCAACGTTCTCAGTCTGAGAACTTTGATTCACCCAGTTCTGCGTTCATTCCTCGGTGTGTGAATGGAACAACTCCTCCCTGGCAGCATTGGCCTTATTAATAAATATCTTCCTGGGCAGAGATCCAAGGTTGAAGGTCTCTGGTACAACAGAGGTGACAAAAGGTCCCCTTATCACCACTCTATTACTTTAAGGGTGTTTAAGTCCCCTCCAGAATCTTCTGCTGCTCTTCCTGGCACAGGAACAGCCACCTTGGTAAAGAGAGAAGCGGGGGGAAAAAAAAAGAAATAAAATCATAAAATCTCTCTTTGTGCCACTCTCCCCCTGAAGAAAAAGCCGAACATCTGATTTAGGTTTGCTGAAATAACAACAGATGTTTATCTTGTATTGTATGGCACATGGCACTACATCCCATAAACCCCCTCCCGCAGCTTAGAGCCGAGTTTCTGCTCCCTCATTTGGACACTCGCGGGCTTTGTGCTCCTTCTGAAATGTTTTCATTTCTCCGGAGCTTAATCTGCTACCAAAGTATTTGTAAGTATCACGTTATAAAGCGTGAAATGAGGAATAGCAAAGGAGATTTTCAATACTTCCTTCCCCTAAGCACGGCGCTGAGCGGCGACTTACCTGCAGCCCCAAAGAATGGCAAAATTGTGCCAACTTGCTGCAGCCTCTCATGAAGGAGAAGCCACTCCATGTGTGGGGTTGGGAACAGATCAATAGGGGGAAAAAAAAAATCCTGTCTTG
>VZTA01003758.1:35074-73675 GCA_013398855.1 Mohoua ochrocephala
TTGGGAAAGGAAATCTTGGGGGGGGGGGAATGAAAGGGGGAAAAAATCAGGTTTTTTGAGGCTTGTAAAAAGTGAAATATTTTCACTTTTAAAATGTACGTTTGTTTTACTGTGAAAAGAGTGAATGCCTGGAGTCGGTGCAATGTTTTAATGTATTTATACACACAGAGACTTGATTCCAATGGCTGCCATTGCAGAAAACTCTGCTGCTCGACAGAAAGGGCAAATCTCGTCCAGCATTCGTCTGCGACTGTTTGTGAACGAGAACAAATGACAAAATAAATTCAGGAAGGATTTCTGCACGGAAAGGGTTGTCAGGAATTGGACAGGGAGGTTCGGAGTCCCCATCCCTGGAGGTGTCCAAGGAAGGGCTGGAGGTGGCACTCAGGGCTCTGGGCTGGGGACAAGGTGGGGATGGGGCACAGCTTGGACTCGATGGCCTTGGAGGGCTTTTCCAACCTCAGCGATTCCGGGATTCTTGATGCAGTAGAGGCTGAATGCTGGCTTGAACAGGGACATTGTGTGGGTCACAAGGAATTTCAGGTGATGAAAAAGTAGAGATGGACAAGAGGTACCTGAGGAAATCGATGTTTTGGGAAGAAGCAAAATGAGAGTGTCCTGATCCTGCACAGCCACATCCCTGTCTTCAGCTGAGACAGACTTTTCAATATTTTTTTTTTTTACATTTTCTAGATATTTCTGAGCTCCGCTGATCCATGAATGTTGTGGCTTCTCCTTCAGCATTCTCTGTGAAACATGGCTTATTTTATGTTTGAACAAACGCAGCCCTCCTTTGTTTCCTCCGCTGAATTCTTTATTTATTATTTCCGAAAATGATTCGATTTTCCCCCTCCTTCCCGACACATCTGATTGCAATAAGCTGATACGAAATAGGACCAAGAAACAAAAGGCTGAACATGCTGATAATGTACATTTGGTTTGTATTTATCGTTTTAAGATGTGTTTTAATTGGTTCACTACCAACATCCTGTAACTTGCAGTCAGACACAGGAGAAACCTGTTTCATTTTAAAGTCACTTAATTCCTTCCCTCTTTCGGCTGGGAGCAGTGGGAAAGGCCCTACTGCAGGATCTCCAAATTTAATTTCATTATAACATTTTTAAAAAGGAGGATCATAATCCATTTCGGTTTGCAACCCTCCCTTGGATTTCGTTGTGAAATGGGATTTTAAAACAAAAACGACACAAAATGGGTTTTGGTACCTTCATGAATAATTTCTAACGAAAAAATGCGGCTGTAAACCTCAAAATAAACAGTTTTCTTGTTATCCCAGAAGCTTAATCTGCTTAGTTTAATGAGGGGAAAGTGGAAAGGTGACAGAAATGCCACCTTGAAACACTCACCTACAGCAAAATTGCACTCAATGGGGTAAAGGTGCCACGACACCTTCATTAAATAAAAGGAAAAAAAGTAGGAATTGAGGAAAAAGGGGTTGGAAGAGCAGCTCCCACATCCCATAAACACCAGCAAGGGAAACCTCACCTTGCTGGGTGTGCCAGGAGCGCGTTCTTCAAACCTACAACATTTCCCTGCTGGGACAATTCAGCAGAGACTCAAAGTTCGTGGCTGAGAATTCGAGGTTCGGAGCCTCCCGGAGCTCGGCGTGCACCAAACAGGAATTTATTTGAGGAAGTCTTGTTGAGCAGGAGGTCAGCCTGGAAACCACAGCACGGTCCCTCTTGACCTTGACCTTTGTGAGGCCGCTGTTGCTCGGACTTCAAGCTCTGAGTTGGAATTTGTTTTCACAAATATTTTATATTTCAGAAAGTCTCTTTTCGCCCCTGCTGAAATCAGAGCTAATTAGAGCAGAGGGAAGTGCGGGTATTTTTATTTTCCACCTCGTTGCAGCACGTTTTATGAAAAATCCTGACTTTGTTTCATCCGTGGCTGTTCCAAACCCTGTATTCAAACCCAGCCTTGGTCCTGCAGGGGTTTCAGTGGGGTCGATGACCACGTCGAGGTCACAGCCAGCCCGTGAGGATGATGAGGCTCCCATCTCTGTGGGTTTTGCCCCTGACAGCTTTTGGGTGATTCCACAGCCAGCTCCGCCTCACAAAAGCGACACTTTCACACCAACTCTCCCCTCCATGGGAAAAAGGTGTCCCCAGGCTCTCTCCTGGGTGATAAGGACAGTTTCTGCTGCTGTGGTGAAGCTGTTTCATGTGGTCAGTCCGAATCGAGAAGTTCATTAACAGAAGTGGTGAGGTGGTGGAATTACCTGGAAGCTTTCCTGGGTTGGTGTCACACAGTTGGGGACCTGCAGGAGCTGCCAGAGCCCAGAGAGGGGCACGAAGAACCTGGGGGCCGGGGCAGGTGATGCAGCTCCAGGGGGTGCTTGGAGTCAGCCAGGTTTTTCCCCCTCCCCAAACTGAGCAGTTTTGAAGGCTTAAAAACAAGGTCTTGAAAAGAAGTTTTTCTGTCTGTGAGGAGGGTGAGGAGTTGGACACTCTTCAGGAAAACTTATGGAAACTTTTGTTTCAAGGAGCGCTGCGGAGTTTCCCTTTTCCACTTGGCTACTGGAAAGGTGGGGAGGGGGAAAGATGGAAAAAGCTTCAGTATTTTTGCTGGCCAATTTGGGTCACAGAGAGAACTTGGAAAGTGTCTTTTCCCAGCAAAGCCCTTGCTGGAAGCCTCTGTCCAGCTCTGCCAGGCTGAGCCCTGGCCCTGAGGGAGCTGGGATGGGAGCTGGGACAGGAGATTCCGGCTCACCTGGGCATTTTTTGGGGAGGATTTCCGTGATTTTGCACAAGCGAGAGGCGCAAAAGCAGGGAAGGAGCCTGGGAGGGATTCAAGGCTCGGTTTGGAAGGCTGAGTGAGAAACAGAGGGCCAACATTGCACCAGTGTGGTGTGGAGAGGGACTCCAGGAAAGAGAGCTCCCTCGGGCGCTGGGCTGACAGTATAAATAGCTCTGGATGCTTTAAAACAAATACAGAATCATTTATTTAGCTCAGCGCTCTGGAGCTTTGCCAAGGCTGTGCTAATTATATTGTATCTTGTTTTTATCATCTATGTTACAAACCCTTTCTTGTGCCAAAACGTCTGGACGCTTCTCTCCCCGTATCCCGTTCCCCGTTTGGGTTTCTGACCATCTTCTCCTTTTTCGTGGAGTTTTCCCGTTCTTGGCAAAAATTGTGGTTGTGATCCTTGTGCCAGAGCGACGCTGCTCGGGCAAATTCCCTAAAAACGGGTAAGAAAGGGGGAAAAAAAAGATGATTAAAGTGCGTCCCGATGCCAACACGCTCTGCAGTGCATCCCTCTGTGCCGGGACCGAGCTGCAGGAGCACGGAGCTTTCCCTTTTGGAAGTCACACGAGGTTTTCTGTGGCCGGAAATCTTGCAGAGAGCAGCTGCAGCACGAAGGAAAGGGATTTTCTGCCGTGATGTTGGGTGGAGAGGTGGATGGAGGCAGAGGAGGGGGTTTGGGGTTTGCGGAGCTGGGAGGGAGAAGAGCCGGAGCGATGGGAGATGAGAATAAAGAGGATGCAGAGTGTGATCAGATGCGAAAGGAGAATAAGGGGGGAAAGGTAGCTGGGACAAAAGGGGTCAAAAGGGCACAGAAAATAAGAAGTGGAGCAGAGGGGGGAGCGTTTCCATCTGCAGTTTTTGCGAGGATTTTTTAAGACAGACATCAGTTTAAAACATGAGAGGGACGAACCCAGAAGTGATGAAATTTTATAATTCCAAGGACAACGTGATATCAATCGAATATTTTATTTTTAATGTAACTTTTCCCCTCGAACACTTTCACAGGAGTGTTCAATCATTGCAGGAGCAGAGGGTGCTCGGTCACGGGGGGCTCTGGGCACCAATCCTGCTGCAGCCCCTGCTGCTGGGCACGGAGTGCTGCACCCACAGCTCAGGGGGGCAGGAAGGAGCCGGGGGGGTTCACCGAGGGCAGGGACCCTCAGCGTGGCTCGGGGACAAGGGTTTGGCTGTAAGCACCCATCAGATGCTCCCCGCACGTCCAGTCGAGGGGAGAAGTCAGTCACCCAAAGATGACAAAGGGGGCCTTGCTCTCGAGGCCTGAGCTGCTGCTGAAACACTCTTTGAACTCTTTGAGGTTTCTTTGGTTCCTTTCTTTTTCTCCTTTTTTTTTTTTTTTTTTTGGATAGCAGAAACTCTNGTTTTTGCTTTCTTCTGAAGAACAAAAAAGTAACTTCCCATGCAGATCTGGCCTGTGTGAGACAAGGACTCTTTTGAACTATTTTCCATACTGTCCCCATTCAAAAGAATCTTCTTGCAGCTTCCTGAGGAGCCCTGACAATGTTCCATTTGGGGAAAGACATGGGGAGAACAGGATTACAACCGGGCAGTGCACACTGAGGCATTCCTGAGGGAAAGGGGCAGGATTGCTCTGCCCCGCTCCGTGTCCGGCGGTGAAACAGATCTGAACGCCGAAATTCTCCTCGTGTTCATTCAGCTGGACGTGTGCAATGGAATTATTCTTCCTTAATATTCCTTATTTTTGTGCTTTCTGCCGTCAGAGCATGTGGGATTCCTGCTCAGCCTAAGGCCTCCGATGCCAAAAGTCATGTCCAGAGTGGGAAAAGATCCCAAGTCGAAGCTGGTCAAAAGCCCTCTGGCACGTTTTCCACGTAAACATCTCAGATGTATAGTTTCCTCGGCGAAGATATTAAGTCGGCTGCTATTTTAAACAAAGCCTATTTTTAATGCCGTGGATAAAAATAAACAAAAATACAACGTGCTGGCATTTCCTTCCCATAGGGTCTGGACATCTGGGTGGCTGTGCTTTGCCAGTTCTCCCCCCAAAAATTTATGGAGGAACACAAAAGTGATTTAGCTCTGGGGAAGAGGGGGGTGAAGCTCTGTGGGAAGCCGAGGAAAAGGTGACAGAGGAGCGACAGCGAACACGGTGCAAATAAAATGTGGGTGAATCCAGGAGGGTTTTTAAAGTTGATTTTAATTTATTTTAGCGTGGGGAAGCAGTGGAAAACCCTGCAGCACCTCTACTGGGCAGCCCCGAGCTCTCCCTCGGTGAGACCACCCCAATTAAATCCCGGTGCCGGGTGGGGAGGGGGCTGCCCCAGGAAAACCGGAGGAAGTTTTCCCGTGGATTTACAAACAGAGAGGAGCTGCCCGAGGCTCGGGCTGGGAAATGCGATCCCGGAGGGTGTGGAAGGGGTCGGGGCCAGCCCTGCCCGGGGCTGCCTCTCCCCCTCCCCGGTCACGTGTGGCAGCTCAGGGGATGCTCGGCAAAGCCCGGCTTGAGAAGAAGTTGCCTAAATGAGGCTAATGATGGGTTCTCCTGGGTAATGCGGGGCAGGGAAAGTTCAAAGCCCGGTTTTGCTGTGCACAAAGTCCAAATACCTGCCAAGGCTCTTTGATGAAGTGTCTTTGTCAGAACGATTAAATGAAGGTTAAAAAGGCCAGACCTTTTCTCGACGTATTTGACTCGCTCTTTCTTGCCTCTCTTCAAGGTGTCTTCATGTTACATTCATTTGCTTCATGAATTCTTTATTACACTAATCAGTCCTGATGTACAAACTCATTAGAAAATGAGCTGGAAATGTAAGATCTGTCAAATTTCAGAGACTTCTGACATCGTTAGACTCAAGGGCCTTCTCGCAGGGAGAAGGGAGAAAGGAAAGAAGCTAATGAGGAAATGTCAGATAATGTAGAAGTCAATCCATTTGGGGATGAAGTTTTACAAAGTTCTGAGGGAAAAGTTGTAGCCTTGCCAGGGCAAACACCTATTTTTTTAAAATTTTATTTTTATTTTTAATTTTTTTTTAGCAAATTTTGGCACAGAGGAATTTTTTTTTCTTCCTGGGGTTGCCGCACACTTCTGGTTTGGTTTTGTAATGGACATTCTAAATTGGTTTATTGTGATTTTCTAGCGATGACACAGAAATGAAGGGAAACAATTATTTGAAGGGGATTTCCTAATGGCAGGAATTAAAAATGTGTATTTTGGGGGTTTGCGCCAGCTGAAATCACGGCCCCGACAGGCAGGTGCCGGGGAGATGCTCAGGGAAACGAGCACTGCTTTGAAAAGACCTTAGATGGATGAGATCTGTCAAACCAGGAGGTCATAAATCCTGTCATGAGCTTAACCTAAGGAGAAAGAGGTGAAAAAAAGGAACAGTGGTGGAGAGAGAAGGAACTTGGCTGTGGTCACACACAGGTCTGTGGCTCTGAGAACTCGAGAGTGTCCTTGCCCCGCTCGCTAAATCTCACTCCTCCCTCGGTCCAGGACCTGCTCAGGGATCTGAACAAACTAAAAAGTGAGGAAAAGTGACCAAATATCAGCACAGAGAACATCTCACGGCAGTGGAGATCAGCCTGCAGCCTTTATTCTGCCGTGGTTGACTATAAAGGTCAAACACAAGTGGCTTATTTAATTTATTTAATGTTTATTAATTCCAGCTCGGGACACTGCTCAAATATAATACGAGGGGCTTATTTAATTGGTTAAATTTTTATTGAATTAATCAGCTCAGGACAGTGTTGGAAAAATGTGGATGATTGAATCCCAGACTGTTTTGGTTTGGGTAGGAAGGGACCCTAGAGATGATCTTACTCCAACCCCTCGTACCGTGCTGTCCATGGAATTGTTGCTCCTCCATCCATCCAGGGAACGCAGCACAGCCAGCAGGGCCTTGTCAGATTTAGCTGGGGAATCCTTTCCTGGTCATTTGGGCATGGAAATGTCTCCTTCCATCCCCTCCTCACGAACCTCAGCCTGGCACCTGGCAAGGGGCAGTGCCACTGCTGTGCCCCCGAGAAATCCATCCTGTTTGGGAGGTGCTAAGGAAGGAAATGAGGATTATCAAAGACTATCACGTCTGCCGAGGAGGGCTGGGATTTAGGACAGCTGGGATTTAGGACAGCTGGGATTTAGGACAGCTGGGATCTGTTCCTGGTCTTGTTCTGAACCCCCCGTGTGCCCTTGGGCTCTTCTCCTGCTCCCTCTCTGTGACCTGGCGCAGGCACGGCTCCTGTCTCACTCCTACCTGGGTCTCACAAACCTCCAGGCACCAAAAATAGATTGGTCCTGCTTTGAGGTGATTTCTTTCCCCCGAGGTGCCCATCAGAGCATTCCCCTTGGATTCTGGGCCCTTGGAAGGTGCAAGTGATGCACAGCCAGGGCTGGGTGTCCTGGGCACTGAGTGACTCCTGCTCTGCAGTGGTCTGGAGAGAATAGAGTGGGCAGAATCCAAGGGAAAAGGAGAGATGTGGGATTTCAAATGCAGGGAAACACAGGAACTGGATGTATTCTGTGCTGCCAGAGCAGGCAGGGGAGCTTTTGCTGGGCACAGCCGCTGGAATTGCCCCTGGAGAGTGTCTTTAGCCCAGAATTAAACCCTGTGGCCACAAGGAGCTCAGAGCAGGGAACTCCTCTGCTCACACAAAGCTGGGGAGAGCTCCACGCCATGAGAAACCTCTCTCCAGAGCTTGTCCCTTCCCTCCTTCAGTGGCAAGGAGCCAGGTGACAGCCCAAAGCCCCGGATCCAGGGGTTCCCTGCTGTGTGGGGCTGAGGGTCCCAGCTGTGGGTCCCCAGGATGAGCATTCCTTAGGGAATGTCCTTCCCCGGGCTCTGCTCTCAGGGATGCTGAGCTGAGCATCCCTCCCTCCCTCCCTCCCTCCTCCTCCAGCCTCAGCACAGAGAACAGGAGCTGTGGCTGCTCAGCACCTCATAAAAACCAAACCCCTGCCTGTTTTGGGGGGATCAAGGAGAGAACCTAGGCTCAGCACATCAGATAAGTTTGCTGGCAAACTGCAAGGAGCAGGGAAAGCCAAACCCGAGGCGTTTACATCCCCATTAGAGGGGATTTCAGCCCTGGATTCCGGCCTGCTCTGGAATCGTTGCTCTCCAAGGACCGTCCCAGCTGAGGGGCAGCTGCCCTGGGTGTCCATCCTCGTGTTGGCACCAGATTTGGCCCAGGTTTGGGGGTCACAGCAGCTCCTTCTGCATCCTGGGGGTGCTGAGGGGGTGCACGGAGAGGGCAGGGCAGAGGTGACCTGCAGGACCCCTCCGAGGCAGAACTTCTGGGGCGGGCAGGGATGATTCATGTCAGAGAGTTCTCCTAAAATCAGATTAGAGAGGGCAAGCCAGGGAAAGGGAAGGGGCTGTGTTCTGCTTTACAAATCAAGCTCCATCACAAAGATGTCAAAGAACTGGCACTTCCTTCTTGGTTCTTCCCCTCTTTCCTTCCCCTTTCTGTCTCTGGCTGCTGTCTTGCCTTTTTTTTCAGAGACAAAACCCACATCTCAAATTCCTCCTCTCTGAAGCTGCTCAGGTAAAGCCGTTTCATCAGTCCCTGAGGAAAGGAAAGGCCTCGGGTGTTTCCTTTCCCTGAGGGCTGTGGATCTGAGTTCTGAGGAGCAGCCCAGGCTTCTCAGCAGAGCCATTCCCACAAGATTCCCATCCCAGGCCAGTAGAAGGTGGGGAGCACTGGATCAGGCAGGCTGCTGGCAGATTTCGGGTAGGTGCTTCTATTTACTGATGACTTTGCTTTAAAAGTCCCTTTATTCATAAAAAAATTTTTTTAAAAAGAGTTGGTTTTGCACAACTCTGCTTGAATTCATCCTAAACTTCCCCCCAGTTCTATCACTGTGAGGTTTTCAGCCACGTCTTTAGGATTCCTCACTGTCCCCTTCCCTTTCCAGCTGGGAGTGCTGCTGGGGTGTTTGTGTCTGAGGGCGACTGCCCCAGCCCTGGAGCAGGAGGATATTAAAGGCTCTTTCTGCTGCCAAACAAAACCCACTTCCCTGCAGGTATGAAATCCAAGCACACACCTAAACTGTTGTTGTTGGCTCTGAGGTTTTACGGCCACTGGCAGCCCCTGGCTTTGTCTTTAGGCTCCGTCAGAGCCTCAGCCCGGGACACCCACGGGGGATTTTGGATGGGATCCTCTGGATCTGGCCGGGGTTGTTTGGCTGAAGCTCAGCCCGGGAGCTGTGGTCACCCCTTTCCAAGTGATCACTGTCACCCACTCAGCACTGCCCAGCTCCCCCAGCCTTTTCTCTGTCCTGCAGTGTCACATGGGGCTCCAGGGCAGGGATGGCTGCAGAAACCGGGAAGAAAGGAATTTTCAAAAGGCAGAACAGTTTCAAACTATTGAAATTTTCTTTCACCAGAACCCAGTAGTTTTTGGGGTTTTTTTATGGTAGAAGGGAATTTTGAAATCAAGCTTTTGGAATGATTCTGCTCCTAAAGGGCTGCAGGAACTGCAGAGCTGTGTGAGAGCAGGAGTTTTCCTCTCCACAGCCTGCTTAGCTCTCGGTGATCTCTGCTCGGGACCCTTCAGCACCGCTGGTTCTCTGTCTTGCTGTGAATTATTCCTCCTGATAAGGTTATTCTTCATTTATTTCTTCCTTGCCTGGCTTCCCTGCTCTTCCCTCGCTCACTCTTTGCAGCTGGGCTGGGCTGGGTTGGGCTGGGCTGGGAGGTGGATTCGATGTGCACAATCTTTTCCTTTGGAATGGCACACCAGTTGCTTATTTCTGTAAATAATCATTTCACCATCAAACCAATTGTATTTATACGACAAAAAATCCTTTGATACTTTTATTTTTGCCCCTCTGTTGTTACTGAAAGGTACCCAATATGCCAATCTTAACACAGCTCTCCCCTGAAAACCAAAAAAAGGGCGGATGGAAGAACAAATTCCCTTCCCCAGCACGATGTACCTGGGCTGCCTTTCTCGTCCAGGAAGGGTCAGGGAGTTTTCACTCCTTGAGACACCTTTGGGCTCCCTCTGAGTTCAAACACATTTCCGAGCCCTATATGGGGAAGTTTACATTTCTGCCAAGTGCACGGTGATAAAGGGGAGACTTTGATCCCATGGCCTGTCAGTTGTGCCTCATGTGCTGGGCCAGGACAAAAGTCTCAGGATATTTCCCTCGACAAAGGGATTCTGCTGCCCCTGAAGTTTTGCATCTGGAACAGCCAGAGCGAGCTGGCGTGGCTGTGCCTGCAGGGATTTATTTGGGGCAAAAACCTCTGGGGAAGAAGAGATTCCTGACATCCTAACCAGGTTCATCTGGGCTGTCCAGCAGCTGATGGTGGGAAATAAACACGATTTACAGAGACTCTGCAGGAATTCGGGAGCAAACACACCCCTGCACTTGTGACTGCAAGGCCCACGAGCGGAATCCTCGCCACTGCTCCCCGTAGCCATGTCCTTGCAGGGGCCGCAGCTCAGACAAAGTTCCCTCTCTATATATTTAAGTAGATTATTAGAGAAAAAGGAGTAATTCCGTGAAGAGTCAGCGCGGCTGCCAAAACGCAGCGGCTCGAAAGCAAAGGAGCTTCTTGGATCCTTGTTGCTTTTATATTCACCTGACCCGGGGCTCGGGAAGTTACGGGGGCTCGGAACGAAAACCCATCAGAGAAACAAGCTGAGCCTGGGTGTCTAATCACCGCCGTGGCTCTGGGCAAAGTCTGCTGAAGGGCACAGGGGTTCGTGCTCCTTGTCCCAGTGCTTCGTGCTGCTCAACTCAGGGGCAGCCAGCAAACTGCTGAAGCAGCTCGGTATCGACCGTGCCCCGTCAGGGAGGGTGTGCTGAGCTCGTATTTGGGGTTATTTAGCACCTTTTTGGTCCTGCTAAGGGCGGGGGGGGTGTGGTTTGCGCTGAGCTGTTCTTAGCTAGGCTGGCTTGGGGAGGAAGGGATCAGATTTGGGAAGGCACAAGTCCAAGATTCAGATTCAGGAAAGGAGGATTTGGGTTCGGGAGGGCCGAGTTTGGGTTCAGGAAAGGAGGATTTGGGTTCAGGAGGATTTGGGTTCAGGAAGGCCGGGTTTGGGGTCAGGAAAGGAAGATTTGGGTTCAGGAGGATTTGGGTTCAGGAGGGCCGGGTTTGGGTTCAGGAGGGCAGGGTTTGGGTTCAGGAAATCTGGGTTTGGGTTCAGGGAAGGCCGGGTTTGGGTTCAGGAAAGCCAGGTTTGGGGTCAGGAGGATCTGAGTTTGGGTTCAGAAAGGCTGAGTTTGGGTTCAGGAAGGCCGGGTTTGGGTTCAGGAGGGCCGGGTTTGGGTTTGGGTTCAGGAAAGGAGGATTTGGGTTCAGAAAGGCCGGGTTTGGGTTCGGGAAGGCCGGGTTTGGGTTCAGGAAAGCCAGGTTTGGGTTCAGGGAAGGCCGGGTTTGGGTTCGGGAAGGCCGGGTTTGGGTTCAGGAGGGCCGGGTTTGGGTTCAGGGAAGGCCGGGTTTGGGTTCAGGAAAGCCAGGTTTGGGGTCAGGAGGATCCGAGTTTGGGTTCAGAAAGGCTGAGTTTGGGTTCAGGAAGGCCGGGTTTGGGTTCAGGAGGGCCGGGTTTGGGTTTGGGTTCAGGAAAGGAGGATTTGGGTTCAGAAAGGCCGGGTTTGGGTTCGGGAAGGCCTGGTTTGGGTTCAGGGAAGGCCGGATTTGGGTTCAGAAAGGCCGGGTTTGGGTTCAGGGTTTCTGCCTCTGCCACCACCCTGCAGGATGCCCCAGGTGTGGCCACGTCTCCTCTTTGCTCTGCAATGTGAAATTCCCCAGCAATGAAAGGATTCGTTGGTTCTTTGGGAAAAGAACCCTCTTATTCATGAATTCCATCATCCCCAGTGTCCATTGGAGGTCTCTGGGAATCCCTGCAGCACAAAGAATCACCCCAGATGAGTTAAGACACCCTGAGCACCTGTAATGCTCCCCTTGATCAGCAATCCAAGCCCCAAATCCCAGTGTGAGGTGAATTTTCCCTTCAGGTCCTGTGTCCCTTACAGGTGCTGGCCTGGCTGTGGTCAGAGGGCTGACAAAATAAATTTGATTCAATAAATTCGATTTTTACGGCGCATTTCTCCAACTCAGAGCTGTCCTGCCCTGCTGCTCCTATCACAAAAGTCCCTCCCAGTTGTCAGGAAGCCTGCACTGAATAATTTTCCTTCTACTTTCCCCACTTCCTGCGAATGCTGGGCCAGACAAAGGTGCTGTGAGGATTCTGAGCTGCAGTTTGGTCTCCCCAAGTTAAACGGGGCAGCTCTGGGCTCACGGTGGTTGGGCCCACGTGGCCATTGGGTTGTGACATTTGTTTTTCTGCGGGCTCCCTGCACGGCCTTTTATTTTAATCTTATTTTCGTTCCTCTGCTGTTCTCTCCTCCCTCCTCCCCGCGCTCACCAGTGAAAATAGAACAGGAAAACACTCTTTGAAGCAGCTGGGAAGGCAAGGTGGAGAAAATATTCCACGGAGTTATTCCTTTGCAGGGGTCTGGGGGCTGCTGGTGCCCTGTGGGGAAGGGAAGGGGCCGCCCTTAGCCAGCTCTGGGCAGCTCCAGTCGCTTACTGGGAGGCACTGGTCTGAGGTACATGGAGTTATGGGGAAGGCAGGGGTTTTATGGTGTCAGCAGAGGGGCAGCAAAGCATAGCAAAGCCCTTGTGGGGATGCCCAGAGGAGCTGCTGGGCTGGGAGTGTCAGACGCTGCTTCAGCTCAGGGTGAAGGTGTTGAAAAGGTTCCCAGGAACTTCAGAGGAGGCTGAGATGGGTTCAGAAGAGTCAAGGACAAAATCAAGAGGGCAGAGAGCGCAGACAGGGAGTTCCTGGGATGAGCTGGAGCTGCTGTTCAAGTTCATTTGCTTTAGAGACTTTTTTTTCTTCCCCAAAGTGGAGATTCCTGCCCTGAAGGTTCCTGGAGCTTTGCTCACAGAAAGGTGAGCAGCGCTGGCCTGAAAGCCCCCAGCCCGTCCCAAAATGTTGTCTGATTGGGGGTCAAATTAAAATAAAGAATTAAATAAACCCCAAACAGCTCCCCCACTCACCTCCCACAAAAAAACCAACCAAACAAAAAAATCCCTCCAAACAAACAAAAAAACCCCCAAAAAACCCACAACAAAACAACAGCGAATCCCCCCCCCAACCAAAACCCCAACCAACTCAAAAGCCCAACTGAAAACCTTAAAATGCTCCATAAAACCTTTTCTTTTCATTCCTTTTCAAGCCATTTACATTTAAAGGCCACTCAGAAACCCCCCATTCACCCAGCTGATCTCATTAAAGGGACTGAAGAACTTAAGTGACTCCTCAGGGACTTGAACTTGTAGTTGAAGGAGCTGCAAAGTCCCAAATATGATGGCAAGGAAATCTTAAACTGTTCCCTTTCACATCCTCGTACTGGTGTGTGTGGAGGCTTAAAGGCTCCGGTTGTTTTCCAGGTCGATTTTCTTCAATTTCAGGAACAAAAACAAAGTAGGAAGAAAATGAATCTGCCACGAGGGCACATTTAATTATTAAATTCATTCATGGGCACGCTCAGGTCACTTGTGGTGCTCTCACACCTCTCACACTGTTCAATTCCTGCCTAAAAGATCTTGTCAACTTCTCAACTTTTGTTGTGGGTAACAGAAAGCTGAAAATCCAGAAATTCAGAGATTTCAAACCGAAACTCGTTGTTTGTGTGGGTTTTTTGGTTGGTTTTTTTTCATTTTGCAGCCGTTTGGGAGCGGTGGTTCTGTTCCAGTTGCTGCTGTGTTTTAGTGGTTGAGGGTGGACCCCAAATCAGGATCCCGACATTGCAATACCTGAATATAAAACCATCGAATATCCTGACTTGGAAGGGACCATTAGGGCTGACCTGACAGAGAACAGTGGGGCATCACTTTGAGGCTAAACCTGTGTTTCCACTCTTTACCAAAATTGCAGCATTGGTGTCCACACTGTTTTCTTACAGGGAGAAGGACAGAAACCACTTTTTTGTTGTTGTTTTTCTGGCCACCAAGACTAATTTGTAGGTGAGAGCGAAGGTAATGCTTGCCTTTCCCTGGGGATGAGAAACTTCCTGGTGGTGAACTTTGTAATGACCTCAAAATCCTGGAATGGTTTGGGTCGGAAGGGACCTTAAAGCTCAACCCATTCCAACCCCCTGCCATGGGCAGGGACACCTTCCACTGTCCCAGGGTGCTCCAAGCCCCGTCCAACCTGGCCTTGGACACTGCCAGGGATCCAGGGGCAGCCCCAGCTTCTCTGGGCACCCTGTGCCAGGGCCTCTCCACCCTCCCAGGGAAGGATTACATCATTTGAGATACATTTCACATCTCTGGAAGAAACGATCTTCCTCAATAAAGCAGAGCAATCGACCCACAGCACTCTGTGCAGTGCAGGTGGGGCAGTAAATGCCTCTCGGGGAGGTGTTGGGGCACCTGCAGCGTTTGCAGGTGTTTGTGCTGGGCCAGCTCTCGTTGTCCTCTGCCACGGGACCTCAGTTCTCTTTGCCGGGCGAGCACAGAACACCAGCTTTTCACCCCAATCCGTGATTTCAGGCTTTGAGCTGCTTCGATTCTTTCATTTTCATAAAAACACTTCCATCTAGGCAGCGCATACCTCAGACCCGGTGGATTCCTGAGTGACCAGGGCTGCTCTCAATAACAACCACAACGAAATAACCGAGGAGCTTCTGGCGGCCGAAACAAGCGGGGAGTGCCGTGGCCAGCTCTCCGCCGGAGGTGACAATGCCAATGTCCCTCCGCTTTGTCACCCTGCCCTGCCCACTGCAGATAGCGCTGGCATCCGCCCGCGCCCGGCCCGCAGCCTCCCGGCATTTCTCCCAGATGAGTTCAACTTTTCTCCCCCTCCCCTTCCTTTCTCTTCTTCCCACCTCCCTCCCTCCCTCCCTCCCCTGGTCCTTGACAGAGGCGCAAACACTCTTAAATGAGAGATAGTGGCTTCCATCCAATGGAGCCCCGGTTAATCACCGAACATCGTGGGAAAAGCACAAGATGAGGGCCGAGAAACAGCCCATTGTCTGGGCAAGATTAAAGCCCCAAAAGCCGTATTGTCTACTGAGGGGATAAATCTTCCTGCTGTCACTCAAGCACTGAATTAAATTCCCCTTCATTTCTAAAGGGGCTTATCTGTCCTGAATAGGCTGTTGCGCCACAAGCGTAAGGGAACGTATTAAGTGAGCTCCTGTCTTGGGCACCTTCACAAATAGACGAAAAACAGGAGCAAATCTGGAAGGGGCGGGCGGCAGGGGGGACGAGCAGGAGAGCTTTGGGCCGGGGGGAAGAGAGGAGAGATGTTAATTGTTGTCGCAGGTCGTTATTGCCGAAGGAGGGGGCGGATGGAGCCGGGGACTGTCCGGCTTCCTCCCATCGGGATGTGAAAAGAGAGGAGCAGCAGCTGAGCATCCCTCAGTGCCAAAGGGATGTCCTTGGACGGCCCAGGGAGTCTCAGTGTGACAGCGACATTCTTTAGGGTCCCCGAGGGCGGAATCGGCCTTTGGGTGATGCTCGGGGTGCTGGCAGCACCCTGTGCCACCCAGGTGGGTCTGGGGAGGGGGTTTTGTGCGGGTTTGGTGACATTTTGGCTCAGCCGCTGGACTTGGCTCTCCCTCAGGGCCCGAGGGGCTGGGCTGCGGTGGGAGCTGGGAGAGGAGGGATGTTCTGAGCAGGTGTAAAGTCCCCGCTGCTGCTGCCCTAAACTCTTCCTCTGGTGCTTGGCAGGGTCCCAGCACTGCGGGGACAGAGGACACACGGTCACACTTGTGTCACTGGGATCCCCTCCTCCTCCTCCTCCTCCTCCTCCTCCTCTTGAGCTCACCCTCACAGCATTCCCAGCTGGCTCTGCCACCCCACCTCGAGGGAATGAATGTTGTCCCACTCTCTTTGGGGGTTCCAAGCAGCACTTTTGAGCTGCAGCAAAGAGGGACACGTGTGGCAGGTTGGTGGCACGTGATGAGCTTGGGATGTTGGATGCTCTGCCGTCCGTGGGGTCCCAAAGACTGGAGGTTGGGTCCAGCTCCCTTTGCACTCCAGTGATGGTCTCGTTCTTCTCCAGCACAGTTTTAACCCAGGGAAAGTGCAAAAAACCTCCAATTTTTCACATTAGCTGCTATTCCTTAGTGCCAAATCAGACCAATTGCACCAAACCCATCTTTGTTATCTGCAGGTTGGGGGGGACACCATCATAGCTATGGCAGTGAGGCCGAATTCTGCCTCTTTGCTGACAGTATTTCTATTTTTTTCCCCCCCTCTGATGGAAATTTATTCATCTTTATTAACTATTCCCGTGCCTGTGGTGATGGCCGGGCCGTGTGATGCTGTGTTTAGTGGTGGCCCGGTTGGTTTCTATTTCTGCAAAATAAATGCAGGCAGAAGAAGTTCCCGATTGCAATAAAAGGTTGGTCTTGAACTGGTCTTGAATCAAGGCTGAGGGTGCTGCTGGCTGGGCATTTCCAGCGCAAATGCCAGGGGACAGCAGTGCTTGTGTTTCTATTCACCCCATAAAATATTAACCAGGTAAAACACGCCCAGCACAGCTTTGCAGCTTCACCAGCACACGATTAAACCTCACCTCGGCGCTGGGCTGCTGGATTAGAGGCGGCCTCGGCGCGATTTGGGAAGTGCTAAACAGGATTTTCTGCATCCTGAGTGCAGTTTCCTCTTGTTGATAGGGTTTAATGCTCCCCTGTACAAATCTCTCACTGTGCAAATACCTCCAATCTCTCCTTTTAGCCACCCAAACAAGTGGGTTTACACCTGCTTACCAGATTAATTTAATTAGCCAAAAATGGAGTGAAAGAACGGCCTGGAGAACAATAGTTCCCAAAGAACACTTTTTTTTTTCCCTATTTCTTGTTGGTTCTGGTAATCTGGGGAAGCTGGGTTGAGATATTATTCCTCTGAGTTTCCTGGCTTCTTGTTCCAGGAGGCAAACTTGAGAAAATAAATGGTCAGAATCATGTTTTGAGGGTTTTCCTTTTATATTTGGAATAATACAGAGAAAGCTTTTCCCAACCTTCCTCTGAAAGGACAGATCTAGTTCCTACCTCAGGTAATACAATTTATTCGCCACCTAAAATTGTCTCGGTTCTCAAGTTTTTGCTCAAGGAGAACCCAGAGTTGTTCTCCCACGAACCCTGCGTTAATCCATGGATGCGAAGAAGTTTTGGGAGGACATGGCTGGAGCTGGAATCAGCGCCTTGGTGTGGTTTTCACCTGCTGCTCACCTGTGCAGGGCTGGCCAGCGCTGGCCAAGGGAACTGGGAGCTTTGGGGCAGAGCTCGGAGCCCAACCCTGCCCCGGGTCCCTCGGAATCGCCCTGTTCCAAACGCCCTGGGTTGGGTTTGAGCACAAATTATTTCATCATTTCAGTAACCTTAAATATTTATTCCAATTTCCCCCTTCCTCTGAAGACTTTTATTTACAAATCGAGCCTCTGCTCTGAGCAGACAGCGTTTTGCAGCAAAAAAGGAGCCATTTAGTCAATGCCAAACTGGCTTTTCACACCGATGCTCCTCCACCTTTTTAAATTTTAAAGCCACCAGACAGATTCCTGGTTGAGCACGTCCGTATTTTCTATTAAATAGAGTTGTCTAGAGGTACACTGCATTGGGCAACGTAAAATCACTGGATAATATTCATTAATTTGGTTAAAAATCAGCAGATTTTCTTCCCTATCGAACCGAGGTCACGGGCTGCTCCATGCGTTTTCCTCCATATTCCCCAATCTTTTGGAAAACGGCACAAGCTTTCCTGAAAGCACCTTCCGAGCCCTCCATAATGCTACTTTCCGAGTAATTTGTATTTAAAAATAATAATAACAAGCAAACAAACTTGTCAGCCCATGGGATGCTTCTGCCCCGCGGGCTTAATGGCACACAGGTCTTTATACATCCAAATCCAGCAGCTTTCAATAACAAAGGATGAAATTCATGAAACAAATTGCTCCTCTCCTCCTAAGTCACACTCTCGTGTGCCAGGGGAAAGATGTGTTGATAACATTCAAAGAGTTTGGTCGCCGATGAATTGTAAATTCCCACCGAGCCTCGGGGCCTCGGCAGCGAGCTGTGAACAGCGTGGGGCTGGCCACAGAATGCTCTCAGATTGGGGCATTCACCACTTCATTCTCGCAGCACTTTTAGGATAAGAGCTAAGGAACACCACGGGGAGATTTTGGTAGGCAGCCTCGAGGGGGGATACAAAAAAAAAAAATATATATATATAAAAAAAAAAAGGAACAAAATATGCAGAGGCGATTTAATGAACATCCAGGGCTCTTTAGAGCGGCTCCGGGGGAGCTGCGAGCTCCGGCTGCGACTTTCGGGGGCAGGAGAACAAAGGACAAACGCTCCTGGGTTTCCTGCAGGACAAAAGGGAGCACGTTCCCAGCCTTTGGCTGATCCTCACCCACCGGGAATGGCACTGAGGGGCTCTGCCGTGGGTGCTGCGCTCCTCGGGGCTTTGGGAAGGATTGGGAAGGTGGGAGAGAAGTTTGGGGTTGGAGCATCTTGGGATTGTCCTGCTGAGGGGGTTGAAGGAAGGTGGAAATGCCTGGGAGCTCCTGTCCCCCAGGCTCTGAGATCTGTCCCCCAGACACTGAGATCTGTCCCCCAGGCACTGAGATCTGTCCCCCAGGCACTGAGATCTGTCCCCCAGACACTGAGATCTGTCCCACCAGACACTGAGATCTGTCCCCCAGGCACCGAGATCTGTCCCCCAGGCACTGAGATCTGTCCCACCAGTGTCCCTCGGTGGCCGTGGTGTCTGCCCAGGCTTGCCCAGGGCCGTGTGCCCATGGATTCCCCGGAATAGTTTGGGATGTGGGCACGTGCTGCTGCTTTCCCAGGTGATGGATGGAGGCTGGTGGTGGTTGGCTTCTCACTCTGAGCCCCCTGCAAGTGCTGAGCTGTGACAGCGTTCGGATGAGTCCATGCCCTGGGGGTTTGTCTCCAGGATCCCACACTGAAAACTTGAGGAGTCGTGGCTTTTATAGAAATAAAAATGCTGGAATTCTACTCTTTAGTTTTCCCCAGTGACCATTTTAATCAGAACTTGGATTTACCCAGTTCAACTCACCCTGACAGACCTGCAAGTGACAGGAGCAGGGGAGGATGGCTTCCCGTGCCAGTTGGGGACCTCCAAGTGACAAAAGGAGGGGAGGATGGCTCCCCGTGCCAGTTGGGGATGTACAAGTGACAAAAGCAGGGAAGGATGGCTATTGGTGCCAGTTGGGGACCTCCAAGTGACAAAAGGAGGGGAGGATGGCTCCCCGTGCCAGTTGGGGACATACAAGTGACAAAAGCAGAGGAGGATGGCTCTTGGTGCCAGCTGGGGACCTCCGAGTGACAAAAGCAGAGGAGGGTGGCTCCCTGTGGCAGTTGGGGACCTCCAAGTGACAGGAGCAGGGGAGGGTGGCTTCCTGTGCCCCTTGGGGTGAACCCCTCCCTCATTCCAGCCCATTCGGAGGAAGCACCCAGCCTTGCCCTCCTCCCTCCCAGCCCTGAGCCCCGCGGCCGGGACTCCAAGCCGCGAGCAGGGGAGGGCAGGCGGCAGCAGGGAGCTCTTCCTGCGGGTCAGGACACTTGGGCAGGCCCCAAAAGGGTTAACAAACAAAGTGCCTGCATGGCTTTGTTCCCTGGCAATCTAATCAGATGTTAACCTACAGTCTATATCCAAGCAATCCTTTCCTTATGATAGTGATTAGTATTACACTGGGAATGAATAGAGCGAGGAAGGATTCCTATGGTAACCTTCAAAATGCATTCCACCGGCAGGCTCTGCCTACTCACAATAATTACGTTCTTAACTCGTCTAACAAACGGCATGCTAATTAGCTGCTTAACCAGCCTCGGCTCATTATTACCAGGGCTGGGCAGGCTGGAGCAAAGTGACCCAGAGAGAACAGGCCCACTTAAAAAAAATAATAGTAATAATAAGACATTTGTCAGATTGGCCATGAAGATGGACCTCCTCCACGGCGGCGGGGCTGGCCCTGGATGGGGACCGGCCTGTTGGCAGAGCCACGAGCCCTCGGCAGAGAGGCTCAGCTGCCTTGGGATTTGGCTCCCTGGAATGCCTGAGCCTCAGGTCGGCATCTGCTGGTCCTGATGGTGAGCTCCAAGTGTCACTGGGAGTTGTCCCAGCTTTGCTCCAGCTTCGGAATGAGCGGGGACTTTGTTCCAGAGGGGGATGCTCCCACCCTGAGCATGGCTGGGCCTTGGTGGCTTGGCTGAGCTCTGTCCCCCTCTCCTCTCCTTGGAATCACAGAGTCCTGGAATGGTTTGGGGTGGAAGGGGCCTCAAAGCTCAACCCATCCCACCCCCTGCCATGGGCAGGGACACTTTCCACCAGCCCAGGGTGCTCCAAGCCCCATCCAACCTGGCCTTGGACAATTCCAGGGATCCAGGGGCAGCCCCAGCTTCTCTGGGCACCCTGTGCCAGGGCCTCCCCATTCCCTCAGGGAAGGGGAATCTGTGCTAACCTGGTCTAATCAAAGTTGGGGTTTTTTTTTACTGAGGTACCATTTAAACTGAGTTAACCATGGAGGTTCTGCTGTCTCAGATGAAAGCAGGCCTGGCTCGGTTCAGCTCCGTTTAGCTCAGTGGAAGTCGCATGAGTGAATAAATTATGCCTGGGCACAAAGGGCACGTTCTGAAGGAAACTGAGCTTCCTACATTCCTGAAACGCAGCAAAATCAAGGATGCTTGTCCCGTTGGGCACTGCCCTCCACCTGTGCTGTGCTTTTCCAAAGTCTCTTGGTTGTATTTTCTGGGACAACATGTTCAGGGTCTTGCCCTGGATGCCATTGTTTGCTCCTGCCACCCCAACTCCATCCAGCCATTCTAACCTGGAGCTGTGGTGTTTCTTCTTTGAGGATGGAGGGATTTTCTACAGCTGGGGGTGGCACCAGATTTAGGCAGGGCTGACTGCTGGGATGCTCTGTCCATCAGGAACCTCCCGTGAGCCTCAGGATTGTAACTCTGGTGAGAGAGAAGCTAAACTGAAACTCGCTGGGGGATTCCATCAGCTGTTTCCTTGCTTTGTTTCCATTTTTTTTTCCCTTCTCAAAACGTTTTGTTTGCTGCTGGCCCTCGTGGTGACCTCCAATCCAGGGAGAACAAGGAGAACAGCAGGTTCATGGCTCTTAGAAAGGTGCGTGGTGCATTTTTAGGTTTTTTTTTGGACGTTTTCTAATTCTAATAACTGAGATGAGGGAAAGTCCCAACGGGTCCATTCCAGCAGCCCTCACAATGGCAGTTTCCAAACTGGAGCGTGCCTGGGAGGATCCTGCTTAAAAGCCCCTCCAAATCCAGTTGTCTTTATGGGCAGCCGGGGTAGCTTACAGTAGCTGCTGTGGTTAAGGAGAGATCACAAAAGTGAGGAGGTTTTAAAACTCTTTTCACAGTTCTTTAGCGTCAATCCACAAAGTTAATCCCAATGTCAACAAAGAATAACACCATTTATGTGCCACTAAATGCAAACTTGTGCCGTTGCAGAGCCTGCAGTGGTCGGGTTTGCCCTAAATACAATCTGTTCCATTTTTATGCCTTTGCACCAGCTGGAAATGCAAGCTCCTACCACGATTTCAAATATTGATTCGCTGAGCACACATCAAAACATTACCTTGAGATATTGAGCAGAATGTTTATTTTTGGGTTTCACACCTCCAAGCCTTTTAACACCTTAATGTGCTCGTGCATTTTGTTGCACTCCTAATTATTTTTCCCCTCTTCACCTCTGCAGTTTATTCTTGCATTGTTGAAATCCGAGGGTATGAATAATGAGAGCGAGCAGAGCACTCCGGCTCCAACGGAACAGAGTTTCCTTCTTGGATATGCTTCAAGAGAACCACAGGTCACAGGGATTTCAGTAAAAATAGGAGCTGTATTTACAGTTTGTGTCATGAGTTTGTCGTGAGGTGGTCATCTTTTAAATGAGAGCAAATTTTATGCTCAGGTGTTGGTACACACAGTTTTAACTTTCTAAAACAATTATAGGCAGCAGTGATTTTCTTCACCTTTCATTCAGGAGGAATTTCCCCATGGAAAGGGTGGCCAGGCCTTGGCAGGGGCTGCCCAGGGAGGTTTGGAGTCCCCATCCCTGGAGGGGTCCAAGGAAGGCCTGGAGGTGGCACTCAGGGCTCTGGGCTGGGGACAAGGTGAGGATGGGGCACAGCTTGGACTCGATGGTCTTGGAGGGCTTTTCCAGCCTCAGAGGTTCTGGGATTCTGGGATCCTTGCATTACCTGTAGAACAGAAATGCACTTTTATTGCCGTCCCTCTTCATAAAATGTTGACAAACTTTACATCAGCAAAACCTGGAAATACCTTTTTGTCTACACGTGATGACTTCTTCAGTTGTTAATTTGGGATTTGCAAAGTTTCAAGAAGCCGGACATCTTTGAACAGCCCAGTAGGAGCTCAGTGATTTCACCATTCCCTTATCAATGGCTGCTGGTGAACCCAAATATCCCCGCCCAACAAAGGCTGACTCAGGGATGACTGTTTATTTTGCTTATCAACTCCTTTTTCTCCAGTGGAATACTCAATTATATCATCACTCTATCTTTAGCACTGATAATTTTCACAAATATTTTGCATTCTGCCTGTTTAGCCCTTGGTTTTCCATGGTAACAACTCTCCTGGCGGCTGGGCTTCCCTGCAGGTGGAGCAGAGTTTGGGAATTTCGTGCCTGCCATAACACAACCTAATTTTCTATTTGGACATAAAACCATCCCCAAGAATTCTTTTTCAGCTCCTGTGCTCACCGGTTGCAGGACAGAACTGGTACCATGCAGAATAACGGAGCTCATGTTTCAGCTCTCCTTGGGAAGCTGCTTCTCCTGCAAGTTGAGAGTGAAAGAACCCCCAAAAAATGCCCCACTGCTCCCAGGCCGGCTCACACGGAGAATTATGATGTAGCGGCTCTGCTCTGGGTCAGCTCTAACAGCTGCAGCCTCGTGATGTGGGACAGGCAGGGGGGAAATCACGATTCAGACAATAAAAATCAGAATATTTTACACGTTGAACGTGATTTCAGGCCCCTTGAACAGAATCAGAAAGAAGCAAAGGTCCCCACTCTGCAAAGAGTCGCCGTCGGCCGGTCCCGAGCCGGGGCGGGGTGGTGGCAGTGGGAGGAATGCAGCTGCTGAATTCCCCGCTTTCCACGGGAACGCCACAAAGGCTGGAGCAACGTGGGCAGCGGGGAGAAGGGCTGTAACAGTCACGCTGGGAAATGGAAATGTCTGGGAGGCGCTGCCTGTGTTTGGCGTCGGTGACGAGCAGGGCCGAGATGGTTTTTGGAGGCCGGGAGGGTTTGTGTGGCCAATTCTGAGTGTTGCCTTCATGGGAAGTTTGCAGTGGACTGTCCAAGATGTCATTGGTGTCTTCAAAGTGGTGCCGCCCTCCCCCAAAACCCCCCAAAACCCCAAACTGACAGAAATGTGCATCTTTCTGTGGAGAAGCCATCAAGGAAACAAATTCTACCTGGTTAAAAGGGAGGGGTAAAGCGGGTGCTTGGTTTGACCAGGTGGCCATGGTGGAGGATGGCTCCTGTTCTCATCTTGGCTTTTTGGGGTACAGGGGGTACAGGGATATGGCATTAAAAAAATCCCCAGTTGAGATATGGCATTGAAATCTGAGAAAGGATCCCTGTTCTGGTAATGCCCAGAAAAGGAATTATTTCCTCAGTTTCCCACCCCTGTATATTTATATCAAATATAATTTGATGTTAAGAATGATTTCCTCAGTGGATTTGTGGATTTCTCGTGCCTGCAGCCGCTCCTCTGCCCTTCAGAGTGCCTGTGGATGTTCATCCCCATCGTGTGCTGCTCCAGTTCAGGAACAGATCCCGGCTCCAAGGGTTGGGATCCCAAGCTGAGGGTCCCAGGCAGGTTGGGGACAGGCTGTCCCCGCTCTGCAGGCTGCTGTCCCTGCTCTGCAGGCTGCTGTCCCAGGCTCCCCGTGCAGGGGAGGGTGGCAGTGGATGAACCCACTGGAACGTGGAGGGCTTTTATTCCTTCCAAGCCAACGCCGGAGTCGCGCGGGGTCCCGTCTCGAATAACTGCCTGAGCAGGAAAATAAACAGCCCAGTGGATGCAGAACACTGCCAGTCCTCTGGCCCCAGGTTTTTCAACAGTGTCAAGTGATTTCTGTGTGTACAGAATCTCCTTTCACCGCCGACTCGGGCAGTGATGTGTGTTAAGAACCAGCTGAGACTTTGGCACTAAAACCCCGCAGAATCTTCTGTTATGCTGGAGAAATCCTCTCCCTCTTCCTCAGGCAAGCCACAACTTCTCAATTCCCCAGCCCCGTTGGTAGGGAAAGTGGAATTATCAGCAAGGAAATGCCTCGTTTTCTGGAATTAAACCAGAAAGTGCTGGAAATCTTCCTCGTGCTCGCAAATCCGCGGGGTTTTCGTGCTGGGGTTTAGCCGTTGGTAGCCAGGGCTCTGCAGATTTGGGGTGCCTGTTTGAAATGGCACCTCCCGGGCTTCAGGAGAGATCCCCTCCTCGTGCAGTTGGAGTTTGTGGCTCTGGACGAGCCCCTAACTCTGAAATTTCAGCATATTCATAACCGCCCCCGTTTGTGTGAGGCAGAGAAGGAACAAGGAGTATGAAAACACAGCTCTGTGAAAGATTCCCATTATCCTGCCCCAGATGGCACCAGCTGTACTCCTGGACCAACACTAAATGACTGTGGCTTGTGCCAAATATGTACTTGAGTGGGTTGTACATGCCCTTTACAAATAGAAGTTGAATGTTAATAGATACTGAATGAAACCCACTGCCAAACCAAACAGAGCCCCTGGATATATCCAGGGCGTGCAGGGAAATTACACATCGCAGCGGCGCTCGCCGCAGAATGCGTGCGAAGGATTTCAAAGTGCTGCAGGATTTAATGCGGCCCTGGCTAATTCTCCCTATGCTAATGGCCGTGCGAGGATGCAGGAAGAAGAATGAGGAGAGGTTAAAGGAGCGCTGCACAGATATCATGTAAATTCGGGATAGGGTCAGCGTATGGTGTTGTAAACAACATCACATCTCCGAGTACATGGAGTTCTGATCCTTTCAGGTATTCGAGCCTTTGTCTGCTGATATAACGCCTGCCTGTCAGCCCCACGGTCAGAGGCCCAATCTTTTTTTCTTCCCTCGCTGAAAAGGTCCCAGCGCCACATCGGGGCAACACACTGGCTGCCTATTCTCCTTCCCCACGGAACGCAATCACCGGACAACTCGGCTATAATTCACTCCCTGGCCAGCCCTTTGAAAAGGTGGGCTGCCTCAGTGCTGTTAGCCCAGCAAGATAAATCATGTACTCGAAATTAACTTCCATTGAAAGGAAGGGGTGGAAGAAAAGCCGACTGGTCAGGCGGAGCATGCTAAAGAAAAGATGACTGGAGTTGATAAATGTCATTGCGGATAATTTGGGGGCTGTGATTAAGATCTTATCTAGGTAGGAAGTAAATAGAAAAGACTTAATAAAAGTCCTACCCAGGGATCCGTCCTTATGAACTTGTGAAGTTTTAATTTTTTTTCTTTTTTTTTTTTTTTTTTGGTGAATATTGAAGAGAGCTCCAGAAAGGTCTTCATTAAAGGGAAAGTTGTTGTTTTCAGGGCGCTGCCCAGAGAGCTCTGAAAGACGCCTGGGTGAAACTGTACGTCTTCCCCCCACTCCTTTTTCTTCTCCGGAGGGGAAAGAAAGCATCTTTGTCTAAAAATTCCTTGAAAAAGTTAAAGGATAAACAACTGGGGGGAGAGCTGATGAGGATTTCTGGGTAACAATCATCTGGTTTTTCTCTGCTCTTTTGCTTTCTTTAATGAATGGCCTTTGCTGCCATAAAAATTCCCTACAAATAAAATGTAACCTTACCCCCAGTGTGTGTAACGGAGAGAAGGCAGAGGCCTGTTTGTCCATAAACTCCCAAACTGCTCGCCCAGAAAGCATAAACTGCCTCCCATTTTTATAGAGCTGGCCAGAATTTGCTTTTATTATATTATTAGCAGTAGTTTGCTGGGGTTTTTTTTTTTCCCCTTTTCAACCAATTACTGCAGCAACCTGCGAGCAAGGAGCAGTAAACTCAGTGAACATCTGTGGGGCTGAGTGACAGGGATCCAGAGCCTGGTGTGAATTCCCCATCCTGGAGGGGAGGGAGCCTCTCCCCCCTTCCCTGGAAGTGCTGCCAGCTCGGAGGGAGCACAGACAACCCCAACAGCTGGGCAGATGTGTGGGGACTTCTGCTGGCTAATGAGAACGGTTAAAATTTTATTGACGAGTGTATCCTGTGATCTGTAACCTCCCTAATCCCAATCGCAGAGGGATGCTGGGCTCACAGAGGTTTTCAGAAGCCTGGAAATGCCACCTCCTAAATTACCCAGGCTTCTCATTTACTTCCTCCGTGTCCTTTTACTGCTCTGCCCACCTCACAGAACATATTTCAATATGAAAACTGGGTAATTTGCTTTAGGGGAAAAAAAAAAGATGGAAAGGCCCAGCTGAGGGGATGTGCAGAGCCAGGGGTGCTGGGTTCTTACCCAGAGTGGGGCAAATCCAGTTTGGAGAATTTGGGAGATAGAAAAGGAGATCAGTGTGACTTTAACCCCTTCATGTCCCAGAGCTTGTGCTGCTCTAAAAACGAGCTGGAAAAGGCAAGGAGTGTGAGCAGTTGGAGCAGTTTGCCTCTCAGAAAGGCTCTGATACTGAGTAAATTATTAGACAGTGCTGAAGGACAAAAGCAGAACCCGCAGTTGCAAAGTGCTGCCGTGGCAGCTGCGGCCTGGAGGGAGGTTTGGGGACAGTCCTGCTGAAAATGAGACATTTCCAGGCTCAGCTGAAGCTGCTTTTCAGTGCAGATGAATATTCCGAGTGCACGGCGTGGACCTCAGCCCAGTGAACCCAACCTCAAACCTCTCCGGCTGCAGTGTGGGATGCACAGCACCCAATCCCCTGCCACAGAGGCACCCTGGAATTTGGGAAAGGAACAGGAGAGCCGATATTGGGAGGCTTTTCCGAGAGCTGGCCCGGTTGTCCTGGGAATGCTGGCTCGAAGGTGCCTTGCTGGCAGCCCCAGCTCCCAGGGCTGCCTCTCACTCTGTAATTAAACACTCCTGGGGAGACCTGCCCTGCTTGCATTGATTTTTAAGACCCCCCTGCAATCCCAAAACTTGAGAAGTGCCAATGGAATCTGCAAATTTAAAAAGTGCATATTCCACTCCACGGAAAAAAATGGATTTTGTCGGGGGAAAATGAAGTTCTGCACTTTCTGTTTGTGGATTCCCTGGGAGGTGACGCGGGTTTCTGTTTGTGAATTCACCAAACTGAGCCAAAGTTTGGGGTTTAATGCTTTAATAACAGGAATATCTACCCTGGGGAGTTGGTCAGGCACTATCCCTGCCTCTGTGTCACGGGCACCTGAGCCACGAGAGCCTCTGCTGCTGCAATGAAGGGGGATCTGAATTTAAAAAATAATCATAAAATGGCCATAAATGTTGGCAATAAACAGGTGCTGCTCTTGTGGTGCCTTTCATGTCTGTAAGTGTAAAAATATCAACGGTTATGGGAACAATTTCTGTGCTGGCTCCCATTTCTGGAGGTAATGGTGAGCGGTAAAATAGATTCAAATGATGAAATAGAACTTTCAGCAGGTTTTTTGGAGAGATTTTTGCTATGAGATGCAGACAGCTCTTCAATGGGAAAGGTGAAAGAGAAAAGTGCAAGTTTGCAGTGCAACAAACTCCTAATGTGGGGTTTGTGTCTCTGAGCATTTCCTGCCAGCTCTGCTGTCGTGACTGACGATTTCAGGGATTTCTGTCCTTGCTTTTAGGAAATCTTGGGCGCAGTTTCTGCGCTGGCTGTTTCTCTGAGGTGTTCTCATTGCTGAAGTCACCTGCCAGGCTTCTGCTGGCCTTTTCCATGTGTTGGCTGTAGAAAGCGAAGTGCTTTTAGGAATTTCTCCCCTGAAATCTGGTTTCAAACATAAAATCCAGACGTATTTTAATTCGCAAACGCTTTCCAAGCTGTCAGCATCTTCATTTTCCAGCGATTTCATCGGCGTGTCCAAATCTCCCTTGTTAATGACTCTGAGAAAACTGTGGACCCAATAAACTCCGTGTCAGGCAAAGAATACAGTGAGGATTGGGAAGTGACAGATAAAGCAAATATCCTGCTCCTAAACAAACACAGCAGGACAGGAGAAGATGACAAATGACGGGATTGTGTCAGCTTGAAAACAGATTGGACTAATGGCATGCTGGACTTTGCACTCCGGGGGATCGATACTCCATCAGGCCAGAGAGCTGCAGCCCCCGTGAATGGCAGGGCCAGGCAGGGAGATGTGCTGATAGCGCTGCTCTAAAGCCCCGGGCTGAGCCTGCCAGGGGAATTCTGGCCACTGGGATTGCCATTTTTCACCCTTCCCTTGCTGCTGGAAGTGGCCACGGGGCAGGGTCGGGGTCGTTGTGGAGTTTGGGCCCTGCCAAGCACCGGGCTCGTGATGTTCCTCTCCTCTAAACCTCTTTTCTTTTTCTTTTACTTCATTTTTTCCCCTTCTCCATTTGTTTTTCAGCTGCTCCATTTCCCCCTTTTTTGCCCCTGCCCCCTTCTCTTTTCTCCCTGTTTTCTGATATAGATCCTAATATTTTATACTGTATTAAGGAAGCTGATATGTGACTCCTCAAGGTCTTCCCTGGGGGAATTGAGGAGTTTATGGAGACAGAAAAGAGAGGTTTATTTCTAGGCCTTTGAGGGAGGCTGTGCACATTTTTCCCCCGTCTTTGTTCACTTCTGTTCCCCAANACTTTGAGGGAGGCTCTGCACATAAAAAGAATACATTTTTCCCCCATCTTTGTTCACTTCTGTTCCCCAAACTTCCAGTGGGTATCAGCCGGGTTCAGTCTGTGTGAGCTCTCCCTTTCTGGGGCTCAGAAAATCTGATGGGATGGGAGTTTCTGTGCCATGGTGGTGCAGGAATGTGGCACTTCTTTAATAAAAATAGGTGTTTTCATACATATGGAAAAAAAATAGCTGGCAGTGGTCTGGGATGGGCAGATCCTGCCTGGATGTTGCCTTCCAGACTGTGGGGGCAATGCCACGCTCAGGGAAGTGGGACGTTCTGGGACCCTCAGACTGTCCCACAAGCACCATCTCCTTGTCTGGCAGGATTCCCATTACCTGGGCTGGCTCCCGTTCCACCTCAGGCCACATTTCCACAATCAGGAGCCACCAGAGGTGCAGGAATGAGGATTTTGGTTCCCCAGCATGTTCTTTTCAGCTGCTGGTTGCACTGGGGACCTAAAATCTCTGTGAAGTGCAAGAGACGAGGGCAGGGGATGGGGGGAACACGGTCCATGGGCTCTCTAAATGAGAATGATCCCCACAGATGGAGGGGGAACTCCAAATGGATGAGGTGAGGAGCAGTTTAGGGCTTTGTTTCACGGCAGTGGAGGAGGGCAGGTGACAGCACGTGCACGTTTGTGTCACACAGCGATGTCACTGCGGCGGCAGGAGGGCAGTGAGGGATGTGAGAGTCACCCCCTGCCCCGAGCAGGGTGTGCAGGAATCCATCTCCCCCCCAGAGCTCAGGGAAAAGTCCAGATTGCTCTCCCAGGAGCAGGGTACCTGGGTATAGGTGGGGGCACGACCCTCAAAGCCAGCCCCCAGCTGCCACAGACATTCCAGGCACCAGTTTGGTTCATCCCCTTCGTTCTCCAGCGAGGTTCTGGAGGCTCCTCCCCACCATTAGCGAGTTCAGAGTCCTGCTGCTTTCCACCCTGGCTGCACCCTTCCTTTCCTTCCTTCCCAGGGCCTGGACAGCCTCTTCCCAGCGCCTGATAAGGAGCCTGAGCCGCCCCAGGGTGCAGAGAGGGCTCGGCTGGGGCTGCGCTGCCTGGAGAGGGACACGAACCCTAAATGTGGAATTTCACTCATTGCCTCAGCAGCAGGGAGGTGCCATCAAAGTCTCCTGATGGGCATTTGGGTGTTCAGACAGGAAAAGGCGGTCAGGGATTGGGAATGGGCTGCCCAGGGATGAGGTGAAGTCCCCATCCCTGGAGGGGTCCGAGGAACCGGGTAACGAGTTAGGGGTCGGTCACAGGTTGGACTCAACGATCTGGGAGGACTTTTCCAACCTCTGTGATTCCGGGTTTCTGTGAAATGCAGGCTCCTGCCGTGTGCTCCGAAGGGTTAACTGCTTCCTGATGAATTGCCCTCTCTTTAATAGCTGTTAGTTGTTTACCTGAGCTAATAAGATTAATGTCGGGCTGAATATGGGGGGGAAAAAAAAAGAAATTCCCAACACGTGCTTTTAGATTTCTGGGCTAATCACCAGGAGCAGGAAATGGATGCTGAGGGGGCACGGCGGGAATGCTCCAGAAAACAGCAGAATGAGCAAACTCCGGTGTGGCCCGAGAGATCCAATCCTACGGATCCCGTGGAAAGGCTGCTGTGGAATCTGCGGGAAGGCTCCCGTGAGGGAGGGTTTGTAGGATCAGCCTGGAAAATGTGTGTTTTTAACTTGGAGAGGTCGGGTTCAGAACCCAGGAGATCCCTCTATTGCTTGTGCTTTTCCAAGGTGTTTATTCAGCTTTCAAGTCTCTTCAGAAGGAGAAGGAAAGGAAGCCTCTGGTGTGCCTATCGCTTTCTCTGTTGACGTTTCTCTCTACCCATTTGATATTTTAGATAAATAGGCATTATCTAATCTGAAGGAACTTTTTGGAAGGCCCGGGGAGTATTTTTTATTAGAGCCTAACAAGCTGCTATTTTAGAAATTATATATATATATAACTATGCTATGGAAAGGTGGGGTTTATGCGAGGGCCACATAATAAAAAAAGCAAATTAAATTCCAAGCAAAATATATAGAAATAAGTCATGGAGAAATTTAGCTATGAACAACATCAATATTTTTCATGGTGTAGGATTTAATTAAAATCAAGTACTCTCAGTTGGCACGGAGGTGCTAAAATGTCCCTGAGTTGTAACAACCGATGTGGACGATTTGTAAAATAAAATAATATGAAAATAAATTCCTTTTGGAAAGGCTGGCTCTCACAGAGAGGGCGATTCCTGAGCTGCCTTGTGCGATGCAGGAGGATGAACGGGGAATTGGGGAGGCTGGGATTCCATTCCTACCTGTGCCGTTCCATGAGGGAAGAGCCTGCCCAGAGCAGGGCTCCCCATCCCTGCCTGCCCACCTCGCTGGTGCCCCCACAATTTCCCACCAATAACCCATTGCAAGGGCTCTAAGGAAGCTGAAAGGGAATGGCTCAGGCATGGGAGTCATCACGGAGCTGGAATCTGCAGCTTAAATACTTTTCTGACTGACATCCTCTCCCCTCTTTCCGAGAGTGCTGGAGAAGAGGGAATGCTCATCTACCTTGCCTTTATTCCTGGATGCAGGAAGGTCGGAGGAGGGAGTTGCCAGTAGAGGATCTCTGCTCTGAAGGGGCTGACCTGGCTTAAAATCAGGTTTTGGGGGTGAATTGTGGGAGGGGGAGCAGGCAGAGAGAAGTTTAGTCTCGGTATTGTCTGGCTGGCTTGGTTACTGCCATGATCTCACTGCTTCTGGTTGTCAGACTGGACTAAAATCATGGAGATGATTTGCTGGGAATGAGAAAGCGAAGCCATTTCACAAATATTTCAGATGTTGCCTCTGTTCTCCTGAATTTTCTTGAGCACCAGCAATTTAACCCAAACTACAAACAGAAACTTCTCTCTTATTCACTTTTCTCTTTTCCCCCCGCTCTGTAATTTATGCGTAATGTGCGCTGGAGGAAACTGGAGGGAGAGGAGAGTTTCACATTTATTTTGGCTTCTCCTCCCTTGTAACAGGGTTGCTTGGGCCAGGGAAATTGCTCCTCGTATGAGCGGGGGAGCGAGGACGAGCTCGGAGGATCCCAAGAAATGCTCACATCCCTTTCTCTCTTCCCCTCAGTAATAAATGGATTGCTTCACAGAGGCATTCACTGGAACTGGTTGATGTGTATAATAAATTCGAGCTAACTCCCCGCCCAGGTACCTCAGAGGAACCTGCTAATTTAGCTTTCTTTGGGAAAATGAGAAAGCTTGGACTTGGCTGTGACCAAAGGATTCCTCACCTGCACGCCCGTGTGTGTGTGGGGGCACGAAATTTGGCATTTTCGGGAGGATTTTGTCCCAAACAGGAGCTCTGGAAAGAGGCAGGATGCACATTACGAGCTCTCGGTGGCGTCGGGCGGAGGCAGCGAGTTCTCGCAGCGAGGGAAGTTTGTGCGTGGCGCTTGACAAGTAAAAATGCTTCAGTCATTTGTCTTTCTCGCAGCCCTAATTTGAATGAAAACACTTGCTAACGGAGGACACAGGTTGGGAAAACTCCGCTTTTTTGGCAGGGATACCTCACGGAGGGAGCAGCCCTCAGGATGCTGTACCGAGTTGGCCAGCGCGGGGATGCCGCTTCCCTCACAACATCCCCGATTCCCCCGCCCCCTCCGAGCTTCCCCGGTGGATTCCTGTATGGATTCCATGCTGTGCCAGCGGGACAGGCCCTGCTCTGGCTGCTGCCTTTTCCCGAGCAGCCCCAGCCGGGCTCTGTCAGCGGCGCTTGTCCCTTCCGCGGGCCTGGGGACAGACGCCGGCGATGAATGGATGAAGTGCCACCGGGCCAGCTCCCACAGTGGTGGCCCATTGTGCTGCCAGACGGGAGAGCTGGGCATGGGCTTGTCCCTTTGCAACCCTTCTTAATTATCTTTCACATATTCCAGCTCGGAATGATATTTCAATCCAATTTCTTTGTAAATATTCATGCGCCGGTTTGTTCGGATGCTGAGGCGGGGATGGGAAGAAGTGGGAGGAATGTGACAATTTTCAGTGTAAATATTAAGAGCTTGGACGGGGTAGAAAGAGAACTGGAAGCCACCTCTTCTCAAAGGCGTGCTTTATGGTTAGTTTTTTCCTTCCTTCCTTCTAACTATTTTTAATGCAGCATAAAGTGGAGTGCAGCTCTTTGACCAGCTTCAGCAAGTGAAGGGCTGTGAAGATCTGCTGGGGAAAGCTGTCAGACGACAAAAACTTTCTTGTAATCCAAAAATCAATTTCCATTTCTCAATTTTCCATTTCCCCCTTTTTTGCCCCTGCCCCCTTCTCTTTTCTCCCTGTTTTCCGATACAGATCCAAATATTTTGTGCTGTATTAAGGAAGCTGACACGTGACTCCCAAAGGTCTTGGACGATGTTTTGGGAAATCTTCCATTTTTGGTGGCCAGGTGGAGATACCTGAGTGAGGCTGCAGCTTTTTTCTCTCAAATTCTGTTCAAGCCTCTCCCTTCTCTCCCAGTTTACCCATGAACCCGGGTGGTCCCTTCCCAGTACTGACCCACGGTAGCCCTGTGGTCTCCTCTCCGACAGATGCTAAATCCCCCTGGGATGGAAACTTGGCAGGTTTGTGGAGGTGGTGTCTGAAGACCAAGGCATTAATTCATCTCTCTAAAGGTGCTTTGTGCAACCAAACCCCTCCCGGGCCTCTAAGGGCAATGTTCAGGCTTTTAATATCAGGCTTCTGTGTCCCAGAGGAGCCTGGGGAAAATAGAAATACTTTTAAGAGTCAGGTTCTAGTTAAAAAAAAGCCAACACACCAAACCCAAAATAATTAAAAAGATGGATGCAGTCTGGTTTGGACCTTTTGTTTATTCAGCATTATTTAATTTCACAAATATTAAGTTTCCCTTTTCCATCATCAACGCCCCTCCCACGGGATGCAAGTTGCCACCAATTCCATTCTTCTGAAGCCTCATTACTCTCACCAGTTGCTCACTTTGACTTATAGAATTCCCAGAGCCTGGAACAAGTGTAAATATCATCGGGAAGCCCATCCACGCTCCAAACTTTGGGGGTAAATGAGAGCTGAGACAGCCAGGAGGCTGCAAAGGGGGTCGGATATTGAGATAACTCCCTCTAAACCTCCTCGTCAGGAGACAGAGCTGGGACTGAACGTTGTGACCGGACCAGCTGCAGTAACATGGAGCAGGAACAGGAGAAATGCAGGGAAATTCTGGAGGGAAGCAGGGCAGGGGGGAGCAGGGCTCACTCCTCACTCGTGTTTGCAGCACTGGGACTGCAAACTGAGGAGCACGGTGCCTGCTCCTAACTACCCAAAGCTCTCGTGGAACGAGTGAGTGGAGCAGGAGGATGTGAGGCACGAGGTGGTGATGGGGAACACCACGGATTAAATGGGAACGGGGAGGGATGTGGGACACCCCTCACCCCGTGTTTCTGAGGGTGTTTCCCCAGCAGAGAAAGCACCATCAGGCTCAGAGAGCAGCACTACTGCTTTCACACAAGATTCTTCTTCTTGGCCCAAAGAATATTTAGGTGAAAGCTGGGGAGAGGCACAGAACCAACAAACACGGACAGCTTGGTGTAATTTGTTGCTTCCTCCTTCTTGGCCCAAAGAATATTTAGGTGAAAGCTGGAGAGAGGCACTGAACCAACAAACACGGACAACCTGGTGTAATTTGTTGCTTTCTCCTCAGATATCGTAGTTATAAAAATCCATTTGTTGTTGCTTCTCATGTTCTGCACCTTTTTAAAGCCCTAAGGTGTAAAATAGGATGTGATTCCTAAGGAGACACGTGCAGGTAACTCTGGGCTGTAGCACTAAATGAGCTTCAGCCAGGTGAAGGCTGAGTTCTTTTCAAGAAATACAACAAGGGGAAAAATGGGACTGTCGGGAACCAGAGGCTGAGGAACACACACTTGGAAATACTTCCTGAACCTCAGACTTTTACAAGAGAGTTTATAACCCTGGCACCACAGTGGGAGGGTGATTTGGTATGAAAAGCCCCGCGTTTGACTCATGGGCTTGTGACAAAATGAGCTCAGCCACAAGAGTTTGATCATTTCATGCGTGGACATTAAGCTGTGAGTGCTGGAAGTGTCATCCTTGCTGTTCCCTCTGCACAGAGCAGCTCTTTGCTATTTAGATCGGCAACAGGAAATAATAAACTCGTTAACGTGTCAAAAATCGTGCGTTGGGAAAGAGCTACGTGGTCCCTTCCTTTTAGTCTGGTGTGTGGCGAAGCGCAGCGATCGGTGCTGAGAGGGTGGGATGGGCTGGAGGGAACAGCCAGGAGCAGCCTGGGATGGATTGGCAGCTGGGAATTCTCTCCTGGTTCTCAAAATAAAGCCAGCAAGACACCACAATGTGTGTTTGCAGCTCGCACGCGTGTGGGCCCAGAAAGAAACCGGGCCCTCAGCGCCACAACTGCACCGCGGTGGGGTTTGTGGATATTCCCAGCCACAGCCTGAGGAGGAAAAAGGGACAAATGGGATTTCCTACTACAAAGTAGTAATAATAACTAATAGATAACACAGATTTTTGTTGCATCTATTTTTTAATTTGTCCTAAAGCTGTGAAACCCTGCGCTGCCCGGACCAGCGCAGGCCGCAAACGATCCTGCAAAACAAAACAAGCCAACGACAAGCAATAGGGAAAAAGTGCCTTGATAGGGAACAAAAACATTTTTGTCGAGGCCTAATAGAAGTTTGAGCTTTGTCCTAAAGCTCTCCCCAGCCTGCAGTGCCTCTCGCTTATTGAATAAGTGAAATGAAGCCCTTGGCGGGAGCGAGTGAGTGTGGGACAAAGGGCAGCAGTGAAAAATGAACACAGTTTCAAACTGCAGAGAAACAGATGTGAATCTGCAGCGGGGAGAAGGAGGCAGGGGAGCCCGGCACAGCCACCAGAGCACGGGCAGGATTTAAAGCTGCAAAGCGTTTTGCTCACCGTGCTTCTGCCACCGCACGGGACTTTGGGGGCTCGTCCTCCTCGTCCTCACCCCGGCGAAGGTGCGGAGAGGCCACGTCCCAAAGCGCGGGGAACAGCTGAGGGGTCTCGGGGAATGGGCATCAAAAGGGCCAGGGCAGGGCGGGGGGGAAAGGAGAAGGTGGGTGCTTATTAAGCCCTGCTAATGTTGGTGATGTATTGAGTGAAACATCATGAAAAATGAAAGCAAATCCTCCCATAATCTTGACAGAACAAAAGGCTTTCAGTTAAAATAGAAAAATGCTCCGGCGGCATATATCAAACATAACTTTTATATTAAATGTGCATGTGGTAGAATATGGATCACATTAGAAGAAATGTTGTTTGGCTTTTTTTTTTTTTTGTGCCTGCAACAAGCACCTAAAGCTCTTGCTTGGGAAACACTTGGACAGTGCGCCGCTTTCTCCTGGTAAAATTAGATTTTCTTGTGTTTTGTAATTGCGAGGGATTTGCATATCTGCGCTCGGAAGAGAAAAAATTTTGCTCATCAGTCATTAAGTACAAGGTTTACATGTCTGGCCTGAGTGAAAGTAGCTGGACTTCTCATCCATCTTCTCCTGACAGGATAAACCCAATATATTGAAGCAGTTCTTCTTGCTTTTAAAAATCCCACCTTTTAGAACCACTCCACGGTATCAAATTTATCTGATGGCTCCCTCTCTTTGAGCACGACTTCCCCAATTCTAATTACTGCAACCTTTTTTGTTCTAAGAATAATAAAATATAAGCCAGAGTTGGCACAGGAGCAAAGTGTCCCCTCGCAAAAGTCAAGTGCTTGCAAAGAAAATAGAGCTCCTCCTTGGAGCCCGGTAGCAACAGCAGTTGTTTCCTTTAATGCATTTAATTTGTCACAACTGGAGAAAAAAGTCTTTTAAAATACTTTCTCTCCTTAAAAACGAGTGTATTCCTCTGGCTCATCCCGCCCGGTGCTGTTGCCGTCATCTTGGCAGGGAGGAGAATTCATGTATTAGTTTAGGGCTCAAGCAACATAAACAAAACTCAAGTGGCTGGAGGGAAAAAAGGATCATTATGTGAGGGGGAAAAAAAAATTAAACATCTTGACTCAACAAATGCTCCAGCCCTGTCTTATACCAGACTGTCTGTGTGCCAAGTTACAAAAAAGTCATCTGACTTGGGAGGGAGAAAGGGAAATGGGGTTGTGTTTCCATGTGCAGAAACGTAAGACAGGGGAAAGTGGAAAGGATTTTTCTAAATATAATTTTTTTCGGCTCTTTTTGTTTTTTTTTTTCCCCCTCCCTTTTGTGTCTTTAAAATGGTTTCGCTTTTAATACGAATGAGTTGTGCCAAATGCAAATGAGTGTTGGAAGGGAAGCTTGAGTTCTTGAGGGTGGTGGGGGGAATTAAACCCGAACTCGGGATTTCTGTGACTGCCCAAGGAGAGGCCATCACGTGCTGGGCCGTCTTCTAGAAAGAAACCATGACAGATTGGAGGGAAAAGATTTCTCTATCCATCTTGTTATGTCACCTCTTATAAATCAACATATCTTAATTAATTACATTCTTTTCATACCGAGACTTTAAAATTGATGAGGGTGTGCCAGTGTGTATTTATTGCTCATTAGCTGCATGACTCTACAGAGTTTCTGTACTCTATTCCCACATGTTTCAGTACTCTGCAGCTCACTGTGGACATCTCATTTTACCGGCTCTGGGGATAATTGTCTCCGTCATGGTGACTTAATTGTGCTGCCATCCTGCAGCAGACATGAGAGATGCAGAAAATTATTCTCTCTCTCTCTGTGTGTGTGTGTGTGTGCGTGTGTGCATTTCTACCTGTCACATAAATATCTGTGCATTAATGGGCATTCACAGGGACCTCAGATTAATTCCACTTAGGGACGGCAGCGTGTTTGAGATGGCAGATGTGGGGGGGTTTTTTTTGGCTGATCTGTCTCATTTTTGAATTAGATATTGAGTCAGCAGCGAAGGGTTAATTCTGGGTGATAGCAGGAGTTGCTGCTCCTTGGACAACCCCGCAGCGCAGAAGGTCAGGCATGAAATAGTTCTGGGTCTCTTTCTGATGCAACAAAATTTCCTCAAAAAACAAATGGAAGTGAAACTGAAATGAGCCTTTAATTTTTAAGTAATAACTGGGTATGTTCGATACGAGCTGCAGAGGTCGATTTGAGCAATAAAACGAGGCAGGGGGTGAAGGGAAGCAACCTGGCATTGCGCTGGTGGCGGTGGGACAGAACCAGGCTGTGGGTGCGGAGCTCTGGGCTCATCCTGGGTTTCGGAGGAGCACGAGGTATCCCAGAATCCAGAGGAAATGCTGAGGGGAAGGGGACAGCACGGAGAGTTCCCAGAGCCCAGGCAGCACGAGGAGAGAGGAGCCAGATGGAAACTGTCAGTGCGAGCGAGGGCACTGCTGCCACCGCCACTGGAAAACGGGCAGGGGAAGGACTGGGGGAAAAGAGAGGGGGAAGAGGTGACTGAAAGATAGATTGCACTGGAGAGAAGGGGAGAGAATGAAAAAGGAGCGGGGAAGGGGTGCGTGAGTGCAGCTGAGCTGGCTGCACAGCGGGGAACAAACAACCGGGCCTGAAAAAAGAGCAGAATTCGGTTTAAATTTGCCCGCGGACGAAGTGGACAACTTTCAGCTTTACACCAAAACCCAGACAGATTTGGTCTCCAAAATGCTTAATAAACAGGGCAAATACCCCGTTTGAACCTGGGTCTCCCTCAGCCTGTGACCCACCTGAAAACAACCCCGCCTAGGCAGGAGCCGGGGCAACAAACCCCAGTTCCCTGCTGGAGGGAGAGCACTGGGAGGGTGTTTCCCACCCTGCCAGGATTTACCTGCAGTGAGAGGGACCTCGGTTAAAATTCCCATTCTCACCAGCCCACGTTCCCTTGCCACCACAATTTTAGCTGTTTTGAGGTGAAGCTTTTTTGGATAAAAACTGAGAAAACTTGGCCAAAAGTTCCTGCCAGGTGTACCTGAGATTTTCTCTGTCTGCTCGGAGCTTAAAAATGATGGGTGGCTGCAGGCAGCACCCACTGGGTCACCTCAGTTTGTGTCTGTTATGGATCCTGGCTGGGGAGGAGGGGGGGGGGGGGGGGGGGGGGGAGGGGGG
>VZTA01003758.1:76562-97322 GCA_013398855.1 Mohoua ochrocephala
AGGTAGGAATGGGGATGGAGACAGGGCCAAGGCTGGGTCTGGGTCTGGGGATAGGGATGAGAATGGGGATGAGAATGGGGATGGGGACGGGGATGAGAATGAGGATGAGGATGGGGATGGAGATGAGGATGGGGATGGAGTCAGGCGCGTTCCCGCGGGGGCTGTCCCTGGGGAGGTGAACCGGGGCTGCGGGGGCGGTGGGACCGGGGGATGCTGGGCTCTGCCCGCGGGTCCAGCCCTGCTGGGAAGGTTGGACAGGGCTGACTCGGTGCTGTCCCGCGGTACCGAAGTGCCGCCCGCGGGAGGCGCAGCGCCAGCGCCCGCGGCCGCCTACTTCAGTAAGTGCTGGGTGCCCGCTTTGTTTGTGTGGAGCTCGCAGCCCTATTGATGTCAAGCAGGCTGTTAAAAAGCATAATGACATGGCATTAGAGACCCCGAGAGCAATTAACAGGCTGCTTAATTAGCAAAAGGAATTAGAATTTGAGTGGCTGATCTTTGCTTAAAGACTTGTAAAAAAGCTGGAGCAGTTATCTGATTATGCATTGATCGCACGGCTAACCCTGTCCTTGGGTAATTCTCGTCCCTCCATTGTGGCCTGTGAATATACAACTGTTTAAATATTCTGACCTGCCCCGGGAGCTGGAGGGGAGCAGCGCTCGGGGGGCTGGGGAGGGCGGCCGGGGGTCCCCGGCTGGGCAGGGGGCTGGGGCTGAGGGTCAGCACGCGGGGAGGATGAGGACCGAGGTTTGGCCATGGCAGCAGGGGTGTCCCGGCAGCCAGAAGAGCTAAAAAAGTGCCTAAAAAAGAGCTGCGAAAATGGGGAAGGGTCTGGAGGGGCCACACGAGGAGCGGCTGAGGGTGCTTGGTGTGTTCGGCTGGAGAGGAGGGGGCTGAGGGCAGAGTTCAGGGGGCTGCAGCTTCCTCACAAAGGGCAGCACTGATCTCTGCTCCCTGTGACAGGGACAGCACCCAGGGAATGGCTGGAGCTGTGCCAGGGCAGGTTTAGGTTGGGTATCAGGGAAAGGTTCTTCCCCCAGAGGGTGCTGGGCACTGCCCAGGCTCCCCAGGGAATGGGCACGGCCCCGAGGCTGCCAGAGCTCCAGGAGAGTTTAGGCAGTGCTGCCAGGGACAGGATGGGATTGTTGGGGTGTCTGTGCAGGACCAAGAGTTGGACTGGGTGATCCTTGTGGGTCCCTTCCAGCTCAGGACATTCCATGGTTCCCTGTGCCTGGGCAGTGGACAGGCCAGACGCGTGGCCAGCCAGGTAGCACTGCCACCAGAGCCATCCCTCGCCCGTGTGTGCCCGTGTTCTGAGGATCTGGGCACGGGCAGGACCCCTCTGGCAGGAGAAGGGGCTGTTTTGGGATGAGGATGAGAGGGAATGGATCAACCACAACGAGTTTGTCCCTGGGACTGAGCTGGGGCGGGTGGGGACGGAGCCCCCAGAGGTGCCCGGCCACGCTCCCTGCTCAGCTGCTGGCAGCCAGAGGAGCCCCCAGGGATGGGTTTTTACATAGACACGCTCCCACTGCACTGTTCACTGCCTGCCCTGGGGTCTGAGTCGCTCCGAGCGTGTTCTGACACTCTCCCTCCTCAAATAACTGTGGGATGGCAGCCGGAGAGGGAGCAGGGAAGGGCCGGTGGGGAAGGGGAGAAGCGTGGGCACCCCAAAGTGCTGGTGCTTATCTCTGGTGGCGCGTGCAACAAAACCAACGCGTTTAAAGAGAAGAAAACAGACCGGAGGAAAAAGCGAGTTGGAAACGCTCCGTGCTGCTCTGAGAGCGTTTCAGGGGTGCTGCCGGGGAAGGTCAGAGCCGCTGCTCACAGGATTTCTCTGGCTGTAACGTGGATGTGACACCTGCCTGACCTTGCTGCGCTTTTGGCAGGTGCTTCCCCATTACCGCGTGGCACCGAGTCATTAAAAAATCCATTACCGCCTGTGTTTGAGCTCGCCTCGAGCCCGCCTTCCCCAAATTCTTTTTCGCACACTTTTTCTTTCCTGTTCTCTTCGCTGCACATAATTTTTAGCTTATTGGGAAGGTATTATTCCCCCAGTTCTCGATACACGTCGTTTTTTAGGGATTTGTGCGAGTGAGGAGAGCGAATTAACCTTTCCAAGGCAGGGAATTCTGCTGGAGCCAGTAGACTTTGCATTGTTTTACTCGCAGAAGTTTTGTTTGACCCAAGCCTGATTGTGTTTAGTTCCTGTCAATTTTCGTTTGGAAATGTTACTTCTAAACATAACCACCCAGTCACTAAAAGGCCACCATTGTTTATTGTTTTCCTTTTAATAATCTTATTTTTTCCTGTCTTCTAGATGGCTACAAAGAGAACAAAAAATCAGCCCCATGCCCCCAACTTAGTGGGTAAAACCTCCATAGGAGTTTTTTTTTCCTATGGATACTGTCTGGGTGTTGTGCTGTGGGATCCTCTTGCAGTGATCCAAGTTCTAGCGAGAGGCCGATGAGCTTTTAATGCTCTGAAATGAGTAAATTGTGATTTGGGTTACAGTAAATCTCTGCTTACAGGGAAATTATTCTGCAGGGAAATATTTATTGCCTCGCTCGGAGTCAGTGTGAGAGAGATCAAATACGTGTTGTATTTCATGTTGTGTTTCTTGCCACAGATTTGACTGAAATATCGGAGGATATTATCAGACTGAACGTAATCAGCTACTCCTTGGCTCACTGACCCCTCAGATCCCCTCCTTTCACACTTTTCCTGCTGAGTGTGGCAGGTTTTTGGTTTTTTGTTGGATTTTTTTTTGGAAGTTGGGTGGTTTCTGTTGTCACTGTTGCCTTCTTTATTTTTTTTTTGCCCTTAGAGGTACAAGTCCCTAAAATAGAAAGAGGAGGGAAATGCCTGCCTGCACTCGAGTTTTTCATATCGGGAGGCCGTGTGATGCAATTGCCAGGGAAATTTCGAAGCTGACATTCCAAGGTCTTGATCCAGACATCAGCTCCATGTAGGCAGAGCTCTGCACTCATGATTTAATTGGGATTTCTTGTGTCTTCAGGGATCTGTCCAGACGGGCACCAGGCTGCTATCAGAGAAAAGCCTGTGTTGCATACAAGCATTTCCCTCATCTTTCTACTTTAATGACATATTTCTCCCAGAAAAGCGCTGAATCTTTTCCAATAACTGCTAAAGTGTATTTGAAATAAAAAATCTCATCCCTCCAGAGGCTTCCCTCGCTGATAAATGGGCTATTATGCTGTGCAGCCAAAGGAGATATTCATATCTCCCCAAAATTGAAAGAACATATTAATAACTGATCTTGTGTCTTAAATAAATTCCACATTAAGTCGGATAAAACATATTTTTAAGGAAAGGAAATGACAAGCCCACATTTGATACGCATCACCGGGTGAAGGAGTGCGTAAAGTTATGCTTGTGTTTAAACATTTGCGGGATGAAAAATGAACTGCTCCAGGCCTGCTCTTGCTTAAATCCCGGGGAACCTTTGACTTTCTCAAAGCCTTTACCCTGAAGATAACCAGAATTTCTGATAAAGCTTTTCCTGGAGGTTGTTTCTGGTCATCAGGAGCTGGTTGTGAGAGGGAGAAGCAACCACCCAGCCCAGCGGTACCTGAGCCACACCGACGACTTCACACCTTTTCCTCCCGTGCTTGTTTCTCATGGAATTATTCCGGGTTGTCTCAGGCATTTTGACAGAATGTGAAAATGTTCCAAACATTCAGTTTGTGTCTGGAGGAAAGAAAACGTGAAACTATCAACAAATGAGTAAATCACCTGGTTCTACCTCACTTTGCAGTGCTGGTTTAGGGAGCAGGAATAAACTTCACCCTCAGTTGGTGTTTTGTTGCCTCTCTGAGGTCACTCTGTGGCACCGTCCCCTCCACAGAGGGGAACAGGAGCTGCCACAGCCCCGAGGCTGCCAGAGCTCCAGGAGAGCTTGGACACCGCTCCCAGGCACAGGGTGGGAGTGTTGGGGTGTCTGTGCAGGGCCAGGAGCTGGCCTGGACAATCCCTGTGGCTCCCTCCCAGTTCAGGATGTTCTGTGATTCCATAATTCTGCTATGAAATGTTTAAAGCAGACGCTGCAGCTTCTGCTTTTCTTTGGAAAGCTTTGCTGTGAATGGCAGGAGGGGGCACACGGCACCTCAGGGCTGCTGCAGGGACTCAGGGCAGTGTCCCTGTCACCCCTGTGCTCCTGTCACCTGTGTGCTCCTGCCACCCCTTGCTCCTGTCACCCCCTAGCTCCTGTCACCCCTTGCTCCTGCCACCCCCTAGCTCCTGTCACCCCTTTGCTCCTGTCACCCCTTGCTCCTGTCACCTGGCCAGCAGAACTGTCCCAGCTGTGCTGCTCTGCCTGCCCTCACCTGTCCTTGCTCCTGCCAGGTGGGGCTGAGCCTCTGAGCCCTCCCTTTGGCTGCTCCCCTTATCTCTGCACCTTCAGGGCCAGCCAGGCCACAGCAGAGTGAGTCCTTCTGACTGAATTGCTGATTTCTGTGGGGATCATTTCACAGAAGCAGTGAAATCAGCTCCTGGGGCCGTCTGGAGAGGGAACGGACGGGCGGTGGTGTTAAAGCTCAGGTTCAGTGGCACAGGAAGGACGTGGAGCTGGCAGAGAGAGACCAGAGGAGGCACCAAGGTGATCAGAGGGATGGAGCAGCTCTGCTGGGAGGAAAGGCTGGGAGAATTGGGGTTGCTCAGCCTAGAGGGGAGAAGCTTCAGGGTGACCTAATTTTGGCCTTCCAGGACCTGAAGGAGATGACAGGAAGGATGGAAAGAGATTGTTTACAAGGACAAGACAAGGGGGAACGGCTTCCCACTGCCAGAGGGCAGGGTTAGATGGGATATTGGGAAGGAATTCTTCCCTGTGAGGGTGGGGAGGCCCTGGCACAGGGTGCCCAGAGAAGCTGTGGCTGCTCCTGGATCCCTGGAAGTGCCCAAGGCCAGGTTGGATGGGGCTTGGAGCCCCCTGGGCTAGTGGAAGGTGTCCCTGCCCACGGCAGGGGGTGGAGCTGGATGAGTTTTCAGGTCCCTTCCAACCCAAACCATTCCAGGACTCTGTGACTTTTTTTTGTACTCATTCACTCAGGTGTTTTCTTTCTTTATTGGTTCTTTTCATTAATAGCTGCCCACACACTTTGTGCTCTCTGGGGGAGCAGAGAGAAAAAGGGGAGCAAAACTCCAACCGGTGCAAGTTTAGGGCCAGGAGGGAGGGAATTTAAATTGAGTTGGTGGACTCACGCCGTTGTAGGTAATCTTGACCTAATTAGTCTAATGGAACATAGTCCAGCACTAAGCATCTGTGCTCAGATTTTTCAAGAAGTAAAGATTAAATTTAAAGAGATTAGGCAACCTTTTTCTTATTTTTTTTTCTTTTTTTTTTGCCCCCCTCTGCAAGATATTAGCTGTTCAAAAATGACAAAAATGTCCTTAAGCCTCTCTGAAGGAAGGGTGACCAAACAGGCTGCCTTTTGTTTGGGCCCGGAGCTCGCTCGCGAGCGGGGAGAGGTGGTGTCCGGTCACCGTGTGCGGGACCCAGGGACACGACTTATCCATGGCCAGCAAAGCGAATCAGCCCCGGGAATTAGCAGGGGGATTAGGAGCTGGAGTTGCCAGTGCAGCAGGGAAAACACTGGCCACCCACCAGGCCTGCTGGAGAGAGGAGTTTGTGAAAGCTTTCTCTAAACGAGGGCAAACACCGGGCTGATGTCCCCAGGGCTGCTGTGAAGGAGCCCTGGGTTCGCTGTGTGAGCCCTGACCCGCTCTAAAGGTGTGGGACAGAGGCCGCTTTGGATTCTGCGTGTTCATGTGGCCTCTGAAATGAATTCAGGTTCCTAAATCTCACCTTTGGGGGGTTCTGAGAGCTTCAGACAGGCTGAAGAGTGCTGGGGATGTTCAGCATGGAGGAGAAAAGGCTTCAGGGAGAACTCGTTGCAGCCTTCCAGTACCTGGAACGGCTTAAAAATGAAGGAGAGGGATTTTTATATGGGCAGATAGTGACAGGATTAGGGGGGATGGGTTCAGACTGAAAGAGGGGGAATTCAGGTTGGATATTGGGAAGAAATTCTCCCCTGTGAGGGTGGGGAGGCCCTGGCACAGGGTGCCCAGAGAAGCTGTGGCTGCCCCTGGATCCCTGGCAGTGTCCAAGGCCAGGCTGGATGGGGCTTGGAGGAACTTGGGCTAGTGGAAGGTGTCCCTGCCCATGGCAGGGGGTGGCACTGGGTGAGCTTTAAGGCCCCTTCCAACCCAAACCTGATGTGATTCTTCAAGTCAGGCACGTGGAAATGGGAAATGTTTGAAGTGGCTGAGTCAGGAAGGAGGTGAAGGTGCTGATTTTGAAGATGGTTCATCAGTGGTTAATCTGTTAATGTCCCCTCTGAGGGGAGAAAAGCTACTCATGAATGTGCAACACTGTGGGGACTTCAAACGATGATTGTAATTCTCAGTCCATGGCACTGTCCTAAAAATATTCCTCTTGTTCCTGGCTGGGGTCTGTGTGAGTCCTGTGGACCAAGGATGAAACAGGACATGTCAAAGCTGATTTAGAGAGGTTGGATGGATTTTACCATCCAAACTGGTAGAAATAACCAGATTTTCTAATAGTGCTCCTGAATGGTTTCTCCTACTGCCTGTCCGTGTTCAGACATGAGAACCTCAAATCATCCCAGCCCATGCCAATATGGATTTTTTTTTTAAAGTATGGTGATTTTCATAGATGTATTTTGGTTGATTTGGGTTTTGAGGGCTGGCATTAAACAGCAGCAGTGTCTGAGGATCACTGGTAATTAGAGGGGTTGTATTGCCTGATGAGAGCCAGGTATTCCCGTGTTCCCCTAAAGAGGTGAAGCACAGACCTGCAGCACAGTTTTTTTTCAAACTTCAGCAGAAACAATGAGATGGAAACAGGCAACCTGAACCTGCCTTTTACCTGCTGGTTAAAAATAAGCTTGATTTCCTTTTCCCTGAAATCAGAACCTCAGAGAAATACCTGAAAGCGTTTTACCTCTCACTGCTCTGTCCCTGCTGATGATCCTCAGACCTTGGCAGTCAGAAAATGCAGCAGCCCTGGCTGCAAATTTAGGTCTCTGCTCATTCCTTTCTCTGCTTTGTTTTTTGTGATTTGAAATTTCAACCCTCTGGAGAGATTTAAATTCTAGAAATCGTTGCATACGACAAAAAAATCTCAGGTGTACTTTACACCCCTCCCTCAAATTCTCTCCTTGCAAAAATATTTGGCTGTTTTCTGCTTTGCTGATCCTGGAAGTCTGGGGGTATGACGTCTGCCATCATATCCCAAAAATACATATGGGAGTGGAGTGGAGGCACTCGGTGTGAGGCTGTGCTGTCCAGAGAAAGGAGAACTGCTCTGCCAGAGATAAACCCCCTGTGAGATGTTTGTTGTTGGGAGGTGTTGATTTGAACCTCAAGGTTATGGCACAGCAAACCTGGGGTCAGTGCTGGCCCCAGCACTGGTTCCCAGTAGCTCGTTACTGAGACAAGTGACCCAGGAGGCTTTTAGGAATGGTTTTGAACTTGTTTCATCTCCACATTTTGTAGGTTTGGGTTCGCTTTTCTGCACAGCTTTGAGCTTCCAGGCTCTGTTGGGCCTGGAGCAAAGCAAGAGTGTCTCAGTTAGTTCAGAAGCTGTTGTTAAGTTGTTAAAAACCTGGTGAGAAACCCTCTTGATGTAGCAGATTTTGTGGGACTTGGAAGGATTTTAGTTATCCCAGAAGGATTTTAGTTATCCCAGATTGTTTTGAGGCTCCGTCTTCCAAAGTAGGAAGGCTGTGAGACCCTCAGCACTGCACCCGCAGTCCCACAGGTGAAGCCCCACCTGTGCCTCTTCTGTCCCCAAAATGTATCGATGCAAAAGAACAAGGAGTGTTCCCAGCACTTTATGAAGCCCTAATTCTATCAGTAGGGTTTTCCTTTTTATTAACAAACCCCTTGACTTTGAAGCCTCAGCTCAAACACTCCTTGACCTTTCCAAGTGAATCGGCGAGACACCGACCATGTGAGGTGGGTCATATGGAACAGATTTAGATACAAACTCATATCATCCCACCAGAGGAATGCAAAGTCCCTCCCGATCCCTTCCACAAAGCTGCATCATGTGTGTGAGATAAATCCAAGGGACACAAGGGGCTGCCAGACAGCCCAAAGGACAATAACTTTGCTATCTCAAACCAAACAGGCAGCGCTGCCCGCAGATTTCCCTCTTAAAGGTGTAGCAACTTCTCCCCTGCCACTGGGAATTGCTGGGTGAGGGTGTCGGGGGGTGGAAGGAACAGGGATTTATTGCTGGTTCGGGTCTGTGGTGGTCTGGCAAAATGTGTAATCATGAGCATGAAGGTGCCTTTGGGAAGCCGTGCCAGATTTTAAGATGTTGGAAGCATTAAGTTCAACTTTTTTTCTGAATCCCAGAGCATCCTAAAAGAAGCTTCCACCAGCTCTTGTTTTATACAACAAATCTACAAGAGCGACAAGGGCTTGGCAGAGAGATCGGAGGTGAATTTTCTCCTGTGCTGAAATGGGACCTCTCGTAAAGGAGAGGTTACGTGAGAGGTGTCCTGTGCTGAGAAATGCAACTTACAGGCCTAGAGGAAACACATCTTATGGGTCTAAGAGAAACACATCTTATTGGTCTATGAGAAATACATCTTATGGGCCTAACAGAAACATCTCACAGGCCTAAGAGAAATGCATCTTGCAGGCCTAAAGAAAACACATCTTATGGGTCTAAAAGAAACACATCTTGTGGGCCTAAGAGAAATGCATCCTACAGGACTAAGAGAAACATCTTAAGGCCTAAGAGAAACACATCTCACAGACCTACGAGAAACCCATCTTATGGGTCTAAGAGAAATGCCTCTCACAGCCCAAAAAGAAATACATCTTATGGGCCTAATAGAAACATCTCACAGGCCTAAGGGAAATGCATCTCACAGGCCTAAGAGAAATGCATCTTGCAGGCCTAAAGAAAACACATCTTATGGGCCTAAGAGAAATGCATCCTGCAGGCCTAAGAGAAACATCTTAAGGCCTAAGAGAAACACATCTTACAGGCCTAAGAGAAACGCATCTTATGGATCTGAGAGAAATGCCTCTCACAGCCCAAAAAGAAATACATCTTACAGGCCTAAGAGAAACACATCTTAAGGCCTAAGAGAAACACATCTTATGGGCCTAAGGAAACACATCTCACAGGCCTAAGAGAAATGCATCTTGCAGGCCTAAAGAAAACACATCTTACAGGTCTAAAAGAAACACATCTTATGGGCCTAAGAGAAACACATCTTGCAGGCCTAAAGAAAACACATCTTACAGGTCTAAAAGAAACACATCTTATGGGCCTAAGAGAAACACATCTTACAGGCCTAAGAGAAACACATCTTATGGGCCTATGGAAACACATCTCACAGGCCTAAGAGAAATGCATCTTGCAGGCCTAAAGAAAACACATCTTACAGGTCTAAAAGAAACACATCTTATGGGCCTAAGAGAAACACATCTTACAGGCCTAAGAGAAACGCATCTCACAGGCCTAAGAGAAACACATCTTATGGGTCTAAGAGAAATGCCTCTCACAGCCCAAAAAGAAATACATCTTATGGGTATAAGAGAAACACATCTTAAGGCCTAAGAGAAACACATCTTATGGGCCTAAGGAAACACATCTTACAGGCCTAAGGGAAATACATTTTACAGCCCTAGGGAAGTATAAACCAGTGAAAACTGCTCAGGTGTGGTGTGGAGCAGAGGAAACACAGTGGGAGCTGGTGAGGTTCAAAGCACCATCCAGCTCAGTGCTCCAGGAGTGCAGGGAGAGATGTGGATGCTCAGAATGTCCCCAAAACCTGGCGCTGGTTTGGGATGTGCTGCCTGTGTAACTCCTCTACACAAAACCCCTCTTTATTGGGTGCACACCTGAGGGATGAAGCGTCTCCTGTTCATTTGTCATCCTCTCGTTTGTTTTGGTGACACTGAGTAAAGGTTCTTTGGATTTCAGAAAATCTGCTGAGGAAACACAGCTATTATTTATTATTTCACTCATTCCCAGTCTGTTAACAGGAAGAGCATCTTTGAACCTTTAGGCAATAGTTCAACTGATGGGGACAATTTCCTGCTGTCCCACTTCATGCAGGAGGAGCTGCTCCAGCAGGAAAGGTTGACAGCCTGCAGGCCCTGGTGATTAAGACATTTTTCCCCGGTGAAAAAAGGAAATGACGCCTTCCCTTGGGAAGGGGAGGAGGAGCTACACAACAGAAGACCATTATGGTCACCTCGTGCTGCTCCTTTTGATGGAACCCACAAATCCAGCAGGCAGAGATAGTGCTGAAGGTTTTGACAGAGGCAAAGCTTGAGGCAAACCCGTTCTTTAGCGTTTCCTTTGACACCGTGACTGTGCAAGCACTTCCCTGCTCGGTCTCAAGGTCCTTTATGAACTCTCCTCTAAATCTCCCATGGATCTTTAAAGGGAGAAGAGATGTCTAACACCAGTGGTGTGTCCAAAAGCCCAGAATGTGATGCCCAAATGCCATTTAGACATTGAATAACAGCTGGAGTTTCCTGAAGATGTGGGTATGCCCTGGGTGTGGAGTTCTGTTGGAAATCCAGCCATCAGTGGGAACCACTGAGGCACAGCCCTTGGGCAGCTGGGATCCTATTGGGAGTGCTGAACTCTGTGACCTGTTTTTTACTGGTGAAAAGTAGGAAAAATTGAACATCAGGCTTGAGAGACAAAACTTTGCAAGTTTCGTTTGAATCACAGAAAGTTTGGGTTGGAAGAGACCTCAAGGATCATCTCTTTCCAACCCCCTGCCATGGGCAGGGACACCTTCCACTATCTCAGGGTGCTCCAAACTCTGTCCAACCTGGCTTTGGACAATTCCAGGGATCCAGGGGCAGCCCCAGCTTCTCTGGGCACCCTGTGCCAGGGCCTCCCCACCCTCTCAGGGAAGAATTCCTTCCCAATATTCTACTAAATTTCCCCTCTTTCAGTTTGAACCCATTCCCCCTTGTCCTGGCACTCCAGCTCCTGGTCCAGAGTCCTTCTTCCTTCTCTGTAGACCCTTCAGATCCTGGAGGGTGCTGTGAAGTCTCCACACAACCTTCCCTTCTCCAGGATGAACATTCCCAGCCCTCCCCGCCTGGCTCCACAGGGAAGGTGCTCCAGTGCCCTTGGGAACTTTGTGGTCTCCTCTAGACTTGCTCCAACAATTCCACGTCCTTATCCTGGGGGCACCAGAACTGTTTGCAGTATTCCAGGTGGGACCTCAGGAGAGCGGAGTAGAGAGAATCCCCTCCCCTGACTCCCTGAGAGGTGTCTGGTGCTCGAGCAGCCTCATTCTTCATTCCCTTATTTCCGAGCTCTTTCCTTCCAAGTGCTTTTGCCTTAGGACTCCACAGCTCTGACCTCCAGCACCAACATCGGACCTTTAATTACGTCTGCCAGACAAATGTGTCACCTTCAACTTCTTTTAGTGCTGTCTGAGCCTCCCTGGGCCAGGGTGCTGGGAGGCTCAGGGCTGACGGTGCCCTGAGCACGGAGCGTTTGAAGCTGTTCCTTCTCTAATCACCCCTGTAAAGGTGGTGCTTTGCTCTTAAATTAATCAGCAGGGCTCGTATTTAAGCACCAATGATACCTGTATTTTTTTTTTTCCCCCTGGGATTACAGACCTCCCTCTCGTCCACGGCGAGCTGGATTCCGCTGTTTATCTGATTTGTGGGATTTTAATAAGTTTGGCCTGCACAAAAGTAAACACGTGCTTGACCTTGAGGAGAACAGAAGAGGAGCTAAAGCCCCCGTTGGTGCTGCTGACAAAGCAAACGGTTTAAACATGGAAATCAAAATTCTATTTTCCTTCAGTATTTATCCTGGGTTTAGTTAAGCTACGGCAGGAAGAAAAATACAGCTCGGGCTACATCTGCACCAATCCTCCGATTATTAATATTCCTATTAAAGAGCAATGAGGATAAAGAGCAAATGGGCAAGAATAGGAATTTCCTTTGCTCGCTGGCACCACGGCATAAAACATTATTAAGATGATTTGTTAAATAATAGAACGGGTTTTTCATTTCCTAATTTTCCGGCTGCAGCTAAAGCTATCTCCCGGCAACCCGCTTCTCATTCCTTAATATTTAGACTTATGGACCAATTTGAGAGTATTTTCTTTCCTGCCATGATTAATGCTCCTGTGAAACAATGTCATCGCCAGCCATCCACCTACCCTGTCAGCCTGGCATCAGCCTGGCTGTGCTCTGCTGTAATTTATGGCTTCAGCCAGTAATTTGCAAATCTAATGTTGGGGAGGCTATGAGGATGTGAAATTTGAATGCTTTCCCCTGATTTGGTAAATATCTCCCCCATTAGTGAAACAAATGGCACAGGGATCAGACATCATCTCCAAGGCTCGATAAATATTTTATCAGCCATAATGGAAATTGTCAAATTGATCTAATTGTACAATACGTTATCAACAAGATATCAAAGTTGGACATGGCCTCTGCCCTTGTCTATCATTTGCAGGCTTTTGTCTTCGATTGCCTCTTCCTGGGAGGAAAGTAGGGAAGTGCAGAGTTCATTGCAAAGTAGGGTGAATAACAGAGCCACTGAATATCCATTTAGAAGATAAATTCTGGAGAAATAATTAACTCTCCCCTGCTTGACTATAAAGTAGGACTGCAGAGGGTTCATGTAAATCTCCCGAATGGGAACTGGGATTTTTATGTTGAACCCATATCCATTGATCTCATACATAAAGGGAAATTATCCATCACGGATACTGCTTTTGGGGGAACATTCACGGCTTTGTTCCTTTAAGAAGAGGCCGAATGGATTCAAAAGCGAATTTTAGTTGTCTGGCGGCAGCTAGGGGGATGATTTAATTAATTTATTTTTAAAAATTTAGGAGTAAAATGACCTGACTCTAGCTAAAATTAAATGTAATTATTACTCTGCTTGCAAACGGTCAGTCATAGGAAATCCAAAGCTGTAAATAATGAAAGATTTATTTGGATGTCAGATGTTAACAAGATAAAAGTAGAAGACTTGGCCACGTTAATATTCATTCTTGTAGAGTTGCCTTGTTAAACCTCAGCCTATGGAGGTGCCTGATTTCACAGAGCTGTTTTCAGATATTTTGGGAATTTTTTTTGGGGGGGAGAAAGAGTCCCATCCACTAATAGAGAAAAACCTATTTACATAAAAAACCGCTGGGGACAATTTCTCATTTCAGAATTGCCTGAAAAGTAAAAAGGGGAGAGGGTTCCTCTGCCTGGGAGAGTGAGAGAAGAACTGGGATGTTCTCAGTCCCTGTTCTCGGCAGCAGATCCAGCCAGGCAGCCAATATCCTGAGGGGCTTCCAGGGAACTGGAGTCTGATGGAATAAATTCCTGATATTTCTCAAGGTGGAAAGTCCTGTCACCTTTTCTTTCAGAAAGCACTCAGTTCGCAGCCGGCCTGTTAATATTTAATGGCTTGGGACACAGGAAGGGACCCGGGCTGTGCACAGAGCGTGTGACTGGTCAACCACTCCATGGCTTTTGTGTTCATATTAATTTTTTCCCCCAATTATGCATCGCCTAAGAGCCATAGGATCTGTTTTTCTCTGTCCCTCAGGCTGTTTGTTGCTAAAAATGAGGATGTCCCTCCTTCCCTGCTGCAGTGAGGGCGTGGGCACTGCCCAAGTGCTCGAGATCTTTGAACCCGAGGTGCAGAAGGAATGGAAGAGTCTTCCTTTCTTTTCCTTGATATCGTTTGGGTCTCCAAATACCCAAAGGTGTCCCATTCTGGGAAACCAGCTGAAGGATGTCGGTGGCCTTTCCAGAGCTGGAATCTTTAAACGTGTTCTTGGACGCAGCCCTTGGTTATGTTTTTCATTACATCTCTTGGAGGCTCAAAGAGAAGGTCCACGCTCGATGTTTTTGGTTTCCTGTCATTTCGAATAAAAATAAGGAGGGACAATGTGGTATCTTAATAGGAACCTTGAGTAGAAGTAGCTGTAGGTAGCAGTGCCTTTGAGGAATCGCTTCAAGTTCGAGCTGACAAGCTGCAAACATCCTGCAGTGCATTTTCTGCTGCGAAGTTGGTCGGGTGCGGCGACTTTCGGCCAAAGTAAATGGGGACCAGAGGGACATGGAAGCGCGTGTGGAATTAAGAGTCCATTTCAGCATGTTAATAACTGAGCACGAGTAAGATCACAATGTTCATTAACTCGGTGAAGGGTAAAAGGGGCTGTTTTAACAAAATGCAGCACACAGACAGCCCAGACCGAGGGGCTTCAAGGCAGCCCCGTAGCCTCGGGGTCGTTGAATCAAGAGAGGTTTTTAAACATAAGCCATATGCTCGTTCTTTCTTCCAAATGCTCTTTGAAAGTCCATGTTCAGCTTCCCACCCCTGCTCCCCGTGTCCTGTGAGCATGGGAGTTGTTTGGCATGGTTTGCTCCAAAGGACTTCTGGATATGATTTTTTTTTTTTTTTGGTTGGTTTTTTTAAAAATTTTTTTCCAAACAGGATCTGAGCTTGATGGAGTGATAGCTCCACAGATAGTATCGAGATCCTGACATTATTCAAAACGTTTTAAAATAGTGCATTTGGATGGCTTTAGGCTCTGTTGTGTAGCAGCAGAGTAAGAAGTGGGTGTAATTCAATTTTTGCTGAAGAGGTGACGTGGCTCAGGATTTGCCCCTCTCAGTCTACACAGGCTCCTTTTTGGTGCAATGCTTTCCTAGGTCTGTTTTCACCAGGGCTGTAAAAATAAGAAATCAGTGGCCTTGTCTGGCAATGCAGGTGAACGTGAAGCCTTTTTCGTGAATTATTCATTCCCGTGAAAATTTGTTTACTAAATACCAAACCCGTGTAGTGCAGGGCCCTGTAAAGAAAGGATAAAGGAGATTTTATTTGGCATCAGAGCTTTTGACAGTCTTTTAGCCAGGCTCAGCCCAGAGCCAAGTTCTTCCATGTCCTTAAGGGCAAGCAGGTAGTGAGGAGGGCCGAGGCGAGTGTGATAAAGGGCCTTACCCTGGCCTGGGTCAGAACACCCTGATTTTCCAGCACAGCTTTGGATCCCGTGGTCCTGAGTCCGTTCGTTCCCTTCACCTCCACCACTCGTGGTCAAGGAGAAGCTGAGAACTTGTCCACTCTTCCCTGTCCTCCCCTCTCCCAGCGCCAGCTTCCACAACGATCCACACTTGTGACTTTGTGGTGGAGGGAAGGTTTGAGCCATAAAATCCCAGTTCTGGGTCCCTTTTTCAGTCTGGTTTGGGGCTGACTCATTCCCAGTCTCCTGCCCTCTGCCCGTTGTGGTCTCTGGAGCATCTCAGAAGCCCTGCAGTGCTTCCTCTCTCTCTGCACACACACAGAGCACACAACCATTTTCCCTGAAGCATTCAGGTGGGTGTGAGCAAGCCCAGATGTGTCACCAGTGACCCACACTTCAGCTCACTTTGGTGAGCTGTCTGCTCCCGAATTCGTGCAATCCTTTTCCTTCCATCCCGTGCACACTCCCACTTCCAAATCAGCAGACCTAAGATTTTTATCTGCAAGGGCTTCTGGTGAGAGGAAAAAACCCAGTTGTTCTTAAACATTCATTTTCTAGGCCAACAATAACCCTGGCCTAGACGAATAACTCCCTCCTAGTTCCTACAGAGCAAAGTGTTAGACTACACAGACAGTGAGGTCATTCATAGTCACCATTGTTTCTTGATAACCCAATTAAGAAAGTGCAATTTATCTCGCCTGTTTCCATTTAATTATCTAATTTGTCTGCCCAGCCGGGGTAGTTATCTTCCCTGCACTCTGGGGTTGCTCTCCGGCCTCGGCCGTGCTCCGGCAGCGCTCCCCAGGTGCTGCTCATTCCTTTGACCTATAGCCAGGGACAGTTATAAATCAGGGGGGTGGAAAGAGCCATCACCTCCCTCTGCCTTCCTTTATCATTAGTGGGGGGAGAAATGTGTGTGCTGGATGGAGAGGCACGGTGCTATTGCCCTCCTGCTAATCCCAGACCAAAGTTTAATAAAGGTATTTTATAGGCTTCTGTTTAGGATGGCTTGGGAAAACAAAAAATAAGGTTGGTGTGTGGGGAGAGGGATTTGTCAGGGTGGGTGTTCCACAGCAAAGGGTGGAACCCACCTTATTAATACCCACTGGAGGAGTTATTAATACCTGTAATCCTGATATTAACAGGCTCTAATGGATGCTGTGTGTGGCAATGCTGTCTTCCCTGAGATCTGCTCTGCTGCCAGCTTCACTCTGGATCAGGGCAACCCCTGGGATCAATCCAGATCAAGGACTGCCGTGGGGAGAAGGACTTGGGGGTGCTGGTGGGTCACAGGCTGGAAATGCCCCAGCCCAGAACCTTCTCGAGTCCAGAGCTGATCCCATACCCCTGATCCCACAGCCTGGGCAGCAGGAAAGGGGGGATTCTGCCCCTCTGCCCTGCTCAGGTGAGCTCCCACCTGCAGAGCCGCCTCCAGCCCTGGGGCCCAGTACAGGAAGCTGCTGGAATGGATCCAGAGGAGGCCAAGAGGATCAGAGGGATGGAGCAGCTCTGCTGTGGGGAAAAGCTGGGAGAATTGGGATTGTTCAGCCTGGAGAATTTCAGAGGCCCATTCTCTGCAAGGCCCACCCACAAACACTGCGTTAGACATGCTGCAAACCCTTATCAGAGATAGAACCAGCTCAGAGATTTGTGTTCTTGGTGGAGACCTAGAGGCCAGAAAGCATCTTTTGGGGCTTAATGCAGTGAAAACGAGGCACCTGAAAGAAAGAAAATGAGGCTGCTGGGTAGGGGTTAGAGAACATTTCATTTTTCCCCTGTCCTCGCGTTGCTGTGTAAGTCCAGCAGCAGTGACCTTGTGTACTTTCAGTTCTGGTTTTTGGGAGCCAGGGACATCCACCCTTCCGAAGGTGCTGGGCGTGTGCGTGTTTTCAGTTTTGTGCTGAAGTTGTTTGAGCTGCTGCTGTTTCTCGAGAGGTGTGTTCTGTGCTACTTGAAGTTAACCATGAACTGTGCTATCTGCTGATAGCTCGGGGACTGTGTTTGCTCTGCTCCAGTCCTGTGCAGTCCAAGCAGGTGGACAAATACCTCAGCAGGGTTTGGCTCTGTTTGTGTTGTGTTGTGTGCGGGTTTCTTCCTCTCTCCTCTCCACCCCTTTAGCCCTGGAGCAGAGGAGCTCTTGCACTTCCAGGGGTGCAGGCTGTGTCTTGCTGAATCATGTTTAGAGAAGAGTTTAGCAGTGCAATCAGAAACTTGGCGCTCTGCAGGGGTTTCCAGCAAATCACTGCGAGCTCTGGCTCGCGAGCTGGCCAAGGGAACGAGGAGCAGGTATTTGAATTCATCCTTCACATCGACCAGCGAGGCTCTCCTGCCATGTTCGTGGCGTGCCATAATTCAGTGTAACTCTGTGATTCCGCGTTATCTGCGCTCTCCTTTTGACGGGGATTATCAGATCACGTGGCTGCAGCAGCCTGCTGGGAAATGCCTCTGGAGAAGTTCCTGAACGTGCTGATTCCGTGTTGCGTACCCTCAAACCCTTGGGCGTTTCCTTAAGGAATGGTTACAATGCACTGATAACCTGGTGCATCCTTACCTGGAGAGTCCTCAGGGGCTCCTGGCTGATGCAGGGCTGTGTCTGCCCTGGGGCTGTGAGAACATTGGGGCGATTCCCACCCAATGTGCACAGTGGAAGGGGGAATGCCCACGGGATTGCGGGCTGGATGTGGTGTCCTGTCATCACCCTGGCCAGAATTCCCAGGGGATGAATTCTCTGCCTGGTTTTCTCTGATTGTTGTTGGTATAAAGGAGCCGTTAACAATTCAGTTTTGTTCCACAATGGATCTGTGTGCCTGGAAGTTCCTGTGCCCATTCCTCTTTTCCAAGAGGAATTTCAGCTACTTCACTGTAAAATGTAAAGAATTAAAAGCAGGACAAAGCACTGCAGTGGAAATCACTCCACCAACCATGACTGAGATATTTATCCCCATATGAAGAGCAGGTTTAGGTGATTTGATCCTGACCCACATTTTCTCCAGCGGGATAAAACCTTCCCATTGGGTTCATAGTCCCTTGCAGTTGGTGGCAAAAATCCTGAATTTTCCTGGTGCGTGTAAGAGCAGAAGCAGAGTCACAAATAATCAAACATGTCCTGGTCCCCAAGATTTGCTTCATCCTTTCAGGGTGATATTTCTTGGAGCTTTTCATATGAATGGAGGGATGGATGGATGGATGGATGGATGGATGGATGGATGAAGGGATGGCTGGCTGGCTGCTGGGAATGTGATGAAATCCATTTTCTCCCACAGGCAGAAGTACCTCTGCCACCAAAATCAGGTGCTCTAATGTCTGATGTGCCATTCCACAGGGATTTGTGACCTCCAGCTCTCCTGGAATCCAGGCTGTCCAAAAATTTGCTATGTTTGGGTTGTACCTGAAGTGAAACCCCCAAGGGGTGTCTTCGCACCTGTAGTTTGATTTTGTGCTTCATAGGAAGATCTGTTAAGTGGGAAAAAGGTCTGTAAATCCTGAAAGCTTTGCGTGTTTCTCCCGGATGATGATTTTTAGATCAAATATTGATTCTGTGAAAAGCCATCAGCCGCTGTTTGTTATTCTCTGGTTTCAAAAGGTCCAGCCCAGGCACTGTTTTGTGGTGGTGTCTGCAGTGCCCAGGCCCAGGTCCCTGCAGGGAATTTTGGAAGGTGCAGCTCTGTGTTTGGCAGCACTTTTGCCATGGACCCGCAGGAAGAACCTCAGCAGCAAAAAGCTGGAATGAGCTGTTTGGGAACCCAAAGCCCTGAGCGTGATTGACCCAACCATTCAGCACGGGCTTAAAATCCCAAACGTGTTCAGAGAAAATCTGTTGGCAATAGGGGCAAAGGGTGTGGTGTCTTTATCTTGAATCCACACTGGATTTTGGATCCAAAAGCAGAGGATCCACTCATCGAGTCCCTCATTATCACACTCTTCTCCAGGAATGAGAGAGTCTCAGAATGGGTTGGCTTGGAAGGAACATTGAAGATCATTCAGCTCCAGCTCCTGCCATGGGCAGCGACACCTTCCACTGTCCCAGGCTGCTCCAAGCCCCATCCAACCTGGCCTTGGACACTTCCAGGGATCCAGGGGCAGCCCCAGCTTCTCTGGGCACCCTGTGCCAGGGCCTCACCAGCCTTCCTGAAGTAAAGAATTTCTTCCTAAAAAACCCCAACCAACCAACCCGAGCCAAACCAAAAAAACCCAAACCATAGGAAAGGCTCGAGGGCTTTTTTAGACTCTTAGGGGATGACACCCAGCAGATTCTATGCAAATGGTAATTTCTAGAGCCCAAGAGCAGAGTTTTGGGGCTTGCTGGCCATGCAGAAGTTGCTGTCTGACCCTCCATGAGCATCTTATTTAATCCTTCTCCCCCTGCTCTCCCTCCCCCGTCGTTCTGGGGAACCACAGGGGTGAAATCTGCCTCCTCTTTCGTGGCAGAAAGCCTGGGAAGGATCCTGTGCTCGTTTCCATTATGATAAAAGACAAAACAACTAAATTAAATTGGAAGCAATCTCTGCATTACACAAGTCTGCATACTCCGAAATTCTCAAAACAAAAGAGGTGCAGGGGAAGCCAATCACTATCGGAAAGGAGGAAAAAAGTGTCTCTGGACTAGAACTTTTACTGTTCCTTAACTCAGAACCGAAATATTTTAACTCCTCCGCAACCGGAGCCGTAGAAAGAGCAAAGCCCGGGAAGTGGCACCGAATGTGGATATTCCCTGGATTTGGAGCTGATAGGGAATGACATCACTGCAGAGCGGAGCTGCCCCCAGTCGCTGTCAGGGCCTGCTGCAGCGGGGCCGTCTGGAGCTGCAGCTTGCAGATGTTCACAGGGAGATGTGGTGGCCAAGCCAGAGGGAAAACGCGACTTGGCAGGGGAAGGATGCCGAGGAAATCCAAACTGTCTTCCAGCACTCGGATTCTTTTTCCCCCTTAAAAAAAAAAAAAAAAAAAAAAAAAAAGAAAGAAAATAGTTGAAACTTTGAAAGACTAGACTATTATTTGTTATGGTTAAATTGGTCACCGACCCACTGGCATAGAACGCAAGCTTTTGCATAAAGTTGTTGCTAGATTTTATTTCCTTGGTAATGGAGGAATGGAAAAGTTCACTGCTCAGGTATCTCGCCTCATCCAATTTAATTATTTTAAGCAAAAAGAAGAAGAAAAAAAAAAAAGGTGGGGGCGTGTGGGGGGGGAGGGAATTCCTTGGAGCTCAAGTCACAATGTTATTATCAATTCAAATTCAGCTTTTCTGTCCCTTCACTCTGGATGGAACCCGATCTCATGAAACGGAGCTGCTTTACCTGCTGCTGTGTGTGCTCACGTGCACTGAAAATCGCTGTTAATATGTTCAGCCTTCTTTAATCCATGCTAAAAATTAACGGAATAAACCTCCGTTATTTTTAATTATTATTTTACGTTTAAATAATAAATATTATTCGCATAACTGAACTTTCAGCCTTTTCAAAGACCAGAACTGCTCTTTGCTGCCTGCTGGTGAATTAAATTTTGAAAGGGCCACAGGAATATCAGGTCACACGATACCTCAAACACGTTGTCAGGAAAACCTCTGCCAAGGTGACACCTGTGATCCTTGTGGAACTCCGAGCTCAGTGCTCAGGGCAGGGGAAGCTCTGTGGGTTTCTCTGACCGGATGGGATGCTCCCAGGAAATGTGCTCAGCGCTTTGCAGGATCATTCCTGCCCTGTGAAATTCCTGAGAAGGATCAGGACAAGGACTGCTGTGTGCCC
>VZTA01003759.1:0-92392 GCA_013398855.1 Mohoua ochrocephala
TTTTTTTTTTTTAAATGTTTATTGCAGCCAGCCTTTAGAGAGGATGTTGTACAAGACCCTGGGCTTGTGTTAAAATAGTCTTCTGCTGATACTCATTTATCTGCATATTTTAAAAGTGGGTGAAGCATGAAGCGAAGCATGTAATAGACTTAAGAACACATAGGTACAATTAAATGGGGAGGAAAACAATTACTTGTCATTCTTGCTGTGCTAATATTACAGAAAAAAAGCTACCAGCAGCTGGAAGATGGTTTTCCAAAAGGAAAGGGGGGAAAAGGAGGGTGAAAAACTCCAATTCCTAAATTCCATGGGTGCAAAAACCCATGTGAGCATGGGCAAAGCAAAAAAAAAAAATCCTAAAATGAGAGCAAAACAGCCACACCAGAATCTTTAAAAAGCCAGGAATCCTTGCATGGATAGCATGACTTATTTTTTCCAGGGAACTTGAAGGAAGGTTCCCCTCGATCATCCATCCCAAAGCTGTTCCAAGGTGCTGCTTGCTTTGATTAAACACAGAGTTTCACACCTGCCCTAAGTTCCTCCATCCAAAAAAACCTTCACTTTTTGTATAAAGTGTTAAAAGAGTCGGGCATGGAATGAGTCCAGTGGGAAAGAGGGAAAGGGAAAAGGGGGTAGGGCAAGGCTGAGTGGGGGTAAAAGGAGGGGTCGAGATGGGTCTCCCCTTTTCCACCAGCCTGCCCTCCATGCTGCTGAGCGTGGGCAATCCTCTTGCCAAGGAGAAATGAACTTTCACGGCTTTGAGCTGAGGTAAGGAGTCCTTTCCTAGAACTGAAACATAAAGTGAAATAAATTGAATCATTCCTAGTCTGAACAGGCAAATTTCTATGAAAAGAATGCCTGATTTCAGGAATCTGCAGTCTCTCTCCCGATGCAAAAAATGCCTTTGCTGAAAACTTTCCAGCCAGCCTCTGTGATTTTAATTAAATAGCAAAGACCGTGTGTCGAAATTCACAGTCTCCGTCCCCATTTACTAGTGGGTGTTGAAAAATAACCTTAAAAAAAAAAAAAAAAAGTATTTGGAAAAAAAAAAAGCTTACTCTTTACTCAGCAACTTGAACAGATTTCAAGTCATTTTGTAGTTGGGAGGAATGCTCACAAAGACAGAGATTTTCTTGACTGAGATCATCAGAGCCCAGAGCTGAAGCAATTGTGCAACTGAGAAATGTATTCAGGCTTATTTCACAAGAATTATTTACTCTTTAAACTATTCATTCACACCTACAAGAAAAAAAAAACCTAAAAAAAATAATTTAAAAAAAGACTAAAAGGGGTTTTTGACAAACTATCTCCCCTGATATCTTCAAGATGATTATCAGAGCAGGGACCTGATCTCCAGCAGCCAAAGGCAGGAAAGTGCTCGGCCAAAGCCCTTTAATTCATTAGGCTCCCGAATTGTGCCTTTGCATCCTCATAGCCTGATGCTCGCAGAAGGGAGAGGCTGATTTTCATTTTCTGTGCTCTAACTTTCTAATAAACAATAAGCAGATCGCAGCCTCCCTCTTTTGTGCGGGTGAAAATAAGCATTTTTTTATTATTATTTTTTTAAATATTACAAAAAGGGACAATATGCTAAAAATATGCAGCGAACAAATATCATCTGTACAGACTGGAAGAGAACCTTCATAAATTAACCTTATTAGTGCATTACTGTAAGCGAATGCCAAAAAAGCTCCTAATTTGCATTAAGATAGATTTTTCAGGTTGGCTGCATGATTTAATTAAAGAAAAGATTAAGAATCATTAAACAAGCTGCTCTACCTTGCAATAACAGAATTTATATCTGATTCAGGTTAACGAAAACACAGATGGTGATTCAGTAACTGTTGAGTTGCTGTAACAGAATGAAAATGATCCCATTAGTTCTCTGGAAATGTGAGGGAATTTGAAAATTAGCATGCAGATACATTGTATGGTGCTAGACAGCTTGGTCTGCTTGGATCATCACTGATTACTCTTTGTTTGGGTTGGCAACACTGAACTTAATAAATGAAAAAATGTTCCAGTATACCACAGTTGGAAACTGTTCAAGGTTGAAATAGGTGTGCAGACTTTCAAGAAGAGAGAGTTAAGTAAACAAATGTCAATCAATTTGGGGCTGGCAACGTTTTTTTCTTCCAGAATGTCTGTTCTTGAGAAGCAAGTGTCATCAAAATTGAAATCCTTTGCTTGATACATATGTTCATGTGGTATTTATTATTACAAAGGTATTTTAAATGCGTGTCATTCGTTTACAAAGGAGCCTCGGCAGCGTTTGGATGCTAGAAATGGAGAAGAGCTCTGAGGAAAATGGGTCGGCTTGTGCGTGGCACTGACAAAGAAATCAAACTTGCTGCAGAGGGAGGTTGTAATGGGAGGAGACGTAAAATACAGGTGAAACCCCTCCTAAATAACCCAGTGAATTGGATGAGGCCCCTAAGTGATCACTGTCACCCCGTGAGGGAGAGCAGAGCCTGGGCAGGAGTGATTTTGTTCAGCAGGTGCCATTTCCAGGGCTCTGACAGAGGGAACTGCATTATCCAGGGAGCCATACCTGGATCAGAGCAGCCCTAGGGCTCGGAGCGGGAGGTTTGGATGACGGATCTTGCTCAGAGCAGTGCACACACTCCCATCAACACCAAGTTTTCCAACGTGACTCATCCCGTGGCATTAACGCTTCGGCAGCAGGACAGGAGGGTGTCTTCTTCTGAGAGGTTATTTTTCCTTTTCTTTTCGACTTCTTCGTTTTATTGTAACTGACTTCAAGGCCAAAAGGTTGTGCACGGGGTGTTACAGCAAAAACGAGGTTGTAACACTCGGACTTTTAGGTTCAAATGTGCTTTGCTTATCACGTGTTAAGATCTTTCAGGAGTGATGTAATGCACCAGGGACTGTGGTGCTACATTTGCAAACCACCTTTTTTTTAATCATTAATTGACATCATATAATAATGTCCAGCTCACTACTCCCAAAGTGATGGCAATTAATCTTGTAGGGGAAAAAAAAATGACATTTTTAGCTTTTAGCATAGAAAGGTCATAAACAGGTTGTCTTTGGTTTGACTGGATTTTAACCGTCTGATCAAACTTTTTTTTTTTACTTCAACATTTCTCGCCCATTACCTTGTTTTTTTTAACACTTACATATTTAAAGATTGCATTTAGGAGAGATAGCCTCAGCAACTTGGCAGCATTTAAAAGCACACATGTTATTGCAAACAAGTGTGTCTTAGTTACAAAGGAAACCTTTGCTGTTCTTCCATGACCAGCACTTTGCTTTTTTTATGTCTTCAGAAACTGTTTGGTGCACGATGAGTGACGGTACTGAAAAACATTGATTTTTTTATTTTTTTCCTTCTCTCATTTAGGAGCCGGGGTTTGTTCTCAAACAAGGTGAACCACAGGGAAAAATATCATTAAATATTTTCTCAGCACTCCAGCTTGCCATAGACTGGTTAAGCGTCCTGTCTTTTGTACTGATCACGCTGCTTGCAATTTTCATATAATTGCAAATCCATCTCCCTCCTTGGCTCCTTGAGCAGGGATGTGAAGGACTGTGAATTGTGCAGAGTCTTCCCTGTGAAATTGTACAACCGAGGAAGATGTGGAGGGGTTATGCTGTGCATGCCAACGTCAAGTGTTTGCTGGAAAGGGCTGGATTACTGAGGAAAGAGAATAGATCAGGATATTAACTGCCAGCTATTGAATGATCACAGGATATTTTGGTAGTTGCTGCAGCAAAACTGAGCAGATCTTTTTAATATTCTGCCTTGTTTCCGTGAAAGCTATGAGGAGTACAAGAGGATATTTGATTTATATTTGTGCATTTTTTGTTTGGATGAGGACTGTGAGAACCCAGTGGTTTTTGGTTCATGGGAGATCTGGCACATCGCTCTCTTGGTTTGGATTCAAGCGGGTTCACATCCCCCGAGTTTCGCTTTGACTTTTGATTTTGAACAAATCCAAAAAAAGGCAAAACAAAGCCCTGATGAACCAGCTAACTTTCACATGGTTTCCACCCAAAATTATAAACTTTGCCCCCTTCACAAGTGGAAGACTGTATTCAAAACGATAGGCTTTCCAAATGCCGTTAACTGGAGCTATTTTTATGTCAGCAAGGAAGATAACCCAAATTCTTCTGATTTTTCCAGGATGAGGGGCTCAAACATCCAGCTGATCTTCTCAGAAACCCTATTTACCAGAGAGGTAGCTCTCTGAATAGAAAATGATCAGATTAAGAGCTTGAGGGCTCTCCTGGCACCTTTCTTGAGAAAACGTGAACGTGTCATTCCTACCTCCACCCTGAAATTCGCTGCTCTGGGCATTTCAAGAACGGGTTAAGCACAGCAGAGTTTCTGGATGTGACTCTGGCCAGAGGATGCCATTCCCCTAAAAGAGAGCTTTCTCACATTCCATGGGGTCATCTAAGATGGAAGCTTCACAAAGACTTTTGGATGCTTGTCAGGACCTTCTTGTAAACGCTGTGTCCTCAGCCAGTTCCAGAATACCTCCCGTGTGAAACTATCACAGAAAATCGTGCACACGGCTCTGGCCCTCGTTAAGAAAAAAAAAAGAAATGATAATGAAAAGCAGGGAAATCTCTGAACATTCAGGAATAACTTTCTCAAAATATCCTCAAAGAAGGATCACAGGATACTTGGGGTTGGAAGGGACCTCTGGATATGTTCTAGTCCAACCCCCAAGAAGGTTCCGTAGCCAAAATCAAACACCTCTGAGACCTGCTTATCCCACTGAGCCCCTTTTAAAAAAGTATCAATGCATAATAAAAATATATTCTATAATAAAAGTATTTTTCAAAAAAGCATTACTTGCCATTTTCAATTTATGCTTCTGCTATGTGTTATTTTATCATCGTGCTTTTCTCAGCTGATTGGACTCAAATGATAGTTATATTTGTATCCTTTTTCTTGTTTTAATATGGGGTTTATGGATTTCCTCTGAAAAATTATTTAATACTTTTCACAATGGAAGTTTGCTACTTACATCAACTACCTTACCCCTGGCTTTTTCTGTAAGGAAATAGAAAGAAACCCCACATTTTAAGCGTCAAACTGCATCATTTGGACACTTTTTCTTTCTCACTCTCCTTATTTTCTCCTTTACGTTTCCTTTCCTTCTTTTGGCAGAACTGTCTTGGTAACTTCAGGGTGTTTGGTACTCCCAAGCAAGAAATTACAGCATCTGGCAGCTCTACCCAGGTTATCTCTACGCATCTAACACTGGATATTCAGCTGACATTTCACAGGAGGCTGGAATGTGCTCCATTATCTCTGTAGAAGCACTTTGCACACTTGGATGGGATCCAGTTAAGGAGCCAAAAACAATACTGTGGAAATTACCTGACCAGTCAAGTCTATAAAAAGTGAGTTACAAACAGCATAAGCTAAAGCCAACAATTCTAACAAATATTTCCTTGGGCATCCCATAAGTTAAAATGAGAGTAATGAGGACGTTTTAATGCTTTACATTGAATAAATAACAAAAATATTAGCTCTCTTTGTCTGAAGACTTGTCAGATTTTAATACTCCAGCCAGGTTAATTGTAAAATTGTTTGGAATTTGTGGATACTGGCAAACAGAGTGTAACTTTAAGCCGGACTCTGGAACAACCTCGTGGGTGGATTATGAGACCCCCGAGAAGCACCAGGCGGCCCCGAGCAGTGCTACTGGATCAGACCTCAGTTTGTGTTCCCATGACACTCAAAGGAGGTAAAAGAGGCGCATTTTCCACAAGTTTGTAAACATAACAGCTTCCAGCAAAAACGGTGAGAAAATTTCGGGGATTTGGTGGTTTTTTTTTCAGGCGTCTACTCCGTGTCACTGGTGGGAGCTGGGAAAGTGGCTGTTGCAATAAAATGGACCATAGGCTCTTCACGAAACAGGATGAAATGTTTATATTTGGCTATTATGGTGATGGATGTTTAAAAAGCAAGCTAGGATAAATAAACATATTAATTATGTGTCAAACCACAGGACATCTCTTAGGACGCTGTGATGGGAAGACTCAAATGCTGGAGATAACTTTGCTTCATTTCAATGTATTTCTTGATGAGCTTTATTAACCTTTAGGGACAAATGAATCTCTGAGATGGTATTTGTTACTGTGACCTTCTGTATTTCCTCCTCATACTTAAAGGCAGGATGATTTCCATCCAGAAAAGAATCTGGTGGAAAAGGTGGTGGAAATATATACGATCCCAGTGGCTTAAATGCATCCGTGTGCTGAGATGGGACCCAGAAATCGGTGTCCCTGTTTCTGAACTGCCCTGGAAGCTATTTAGTGAAGGAAGGACAAGTATTTCCCTCTTTTCCTACTCCTACTGAGAGAATTTTAAAATCACTCAGCTCATTCCCCATAATTTCTCTCCATAGCCCAATAAAAAGGATAATCTTCTCTTTCTCAAAACCAAAATTCAGAGGGAAACTGCAGCCACATTAGAAGGGCAGAAACAACTTTCTGATTCCTTGCTCCAGTGTCTAGAAGAAGTCCTTTAATTAAAGCAACTCTCTGGTCAAGCCGACACTTCTTTTTTTAATTGCAGTCTCCTGTCAGTCTGCAGTTCATTTCATTTCAATTCGTCAGGGTGTGTGAATGTTTCAGAGCGCCCCAAACGAAATGGGGGCTGTCAGAAGATGCGATGCTGCGTCATCGCGGAGCCGATGGCCACGAGCCAGCTCTGTCAACACTTGGCTTTGTACTGTCCGGGGGAGAGAAGATGATTCTTCAGCAGTGTCTAATCAGTTTAAAACAAATCTGGAAGATGTTACTAGAAGACAAGATGAGATCCAGGCCACAGCAGCCTCTGCATACAAAGAAGTGAAGGATTTCGTTTGAGAGCAAAATTAAAGAGGTGGAAACAACTCTTGACAGTTTCAACAGGATTTTAACTGTGGGTAAGAAGGAGTGAACTACTGGTTTAGGAAATGGGGCTACTGGTACCTAGAGGAAGGACCTTGTTCTGTCACCTCTGCTGTAGCAACAGAGCTATCAGGGGAATAGATCTCCTAGGAAGCAATGGAAAAGTTCCTGTACATTCACAGCAGCATTCCAGTACACAAAGGGGACAGACAGAAGGTTGGAGAGTGACTTTTTACAAGGGCCTGTAGTGACAGGACATGAGGAACAGGTTTCAAGTTGAAGAAAGGAAGATCTAGATTAGAGATTAGGAAGAAATTCTTCCTTTTTGAGGGTGGTGAGGCCCTGGCACATTGTTCACAGAAACTGTGGCTGCCCCATCCCTGGAAGTGTTCCAGGCCAGCTGGGATGGAGTTTAGAGCTACCTGGGATAGTGGAAGGTGTCCCTGCCCATGGCAAGGGCGTGGAATGAGATGAGTTTTAAGGTCCTTTCTAACTCAAACCATTCTGTGATTCCATGATTCATCACATCCACATTTTAATTCTTGAAAGGAACCCAAAGTCAAATAATTTAGAGGATCATGATGACAAGAAACAGTTACCTAATAAATCACAGGAGGTGTATATAGAAAAGGTAAATACATACTTTTGATTTATGGAACAACTTCCATCTGAGTCCATCAAAAGGTTTCAGAGACTAAATGTTTCCATACCCAGCACAGGTATCAAGGAGCTCCACATTCATCTTGCAGTGCCTCATCTGGAAGCCTCCTAACAGCCCTCGATCACACAGATATCCTTTCAAATGACAAACTCTGCTGGTTTTCTTTGGGATTTGTTTCTGGAAAGCTGTTTCCTTCTGACACCCTGCAGTAAAGGAATGAAGGTAGAAAGCCAAACCTTCTTTCCTGTTTGCAGGCACCTGACCTGGCCCTTAGGTCAATACCTAACAGAATATGACCAAGACACACTTTGCCCTCGCAGGATTCAGCTGCAAGGACAAGTGGGTCATTTCCATACCCAGAAAGGGAAGGGAAATAGTTTAAAAAGTGGTAGAGGAGCTACTGGAGCCTTCTCTTACTTCCACAGAGAAGATGTGGCAGGGCTAAGAAAAGGATGTGTCTCTGGGAGAGCCCTGTGCTGGATTTAAAGCAGAAAACAGAAAATACCCCCTGACATTCATTTAAAAACCATCAGATAAGGTGTTCTATAAACCAGCTGTTGCTGGGATAGAAGGGGGGGAGGTGGGGGGTGGAAAGAGCTGTAGATCCACAGGAAATTCCTCCACCAAGCTGAAGGAAGCCTTCAGTATCTATCATGATTGCTAACTGGTGGGAAGGAGTCAGGAAGGAGCAGGAATGTCCTGCCTTTCTCACAGATGCCCAGTGGGACCTGTGAGTTTCCTTCATCTGCACCAGGACAGATAAACCCTCGGGAGTTCAGGCATCTTCAACCCCAACAGATGCCACATCACCCCTTCTCATTTCCCCCTTCATCCAGCATGCAATAAAGATGAGATTTAAGTTATTTTCTTATTGTTAAAGGGGAGAATAACTCCCAGTGAAAAAAAAATGCTTTTCCTACTGCAGGAATAGACTAGCAGGATGTATTCCTCTTCCTTATCATTTCAGAAAAAAAACCACCACTTTTTCCCTACAATATTTTGTCCTTGCCGTTTGTCTTCTCTCAGAGATCTCTTCCTCATTCCCTTCACTTTGATTCCTATCCATCTTTCTGGTGGCATGGTCATTGCCTCCAAGGGAGCAGAGTTTATCCCTTGCCCTGTAGGGCTGCATCTATTAAACCTCCCCAACTTTATTCAAGTAAAGCCTGGTGAGACGTTCTTTTGCCTGATGTGGGAATTAACCCAATATCTGAGTTGAGACAAATTCCTCTACCTCTCTGTAATTCATCTTTTTCACTTTACATGAGGATTTTTCTCATGGTCTGCGAAGCAGGTCAGATTACCTTAGATACTTTGTCAGTAGCTGAATGGATAGGGTATTATAAACTCTAATTTACAGTCTCCTCTAACTTACTGTATATAAAATACTGAAAGATTACAGATCCACTTCAGCTGAAGCCCTGAGTGTCTGCAGCTTAGCCAGGTTTGGCCACAGAATCATTGCTTTTAGGGCCTGCAGGAACCCTGATCTGATGTCCCCTGAGTGGTGTGGGCCACAGAGTTTGAGCTCCCCCTGTTCACCCAGTGAGGTCCTGGGTCACACCTGGATGTTTTGGATTCTTGAATTTTCCTCCTTATATTGCCTGAACCCACAGAAAGTGTTGAAGTTTATTATGGCAAATGCTGCAACCACTGGGTCTAAACCTGTTCAGGTTATAACATGAGCAGCCTGAAAAATTTGTGTTCTAGCACCGTGGTGCATTTTTTAATTAACACAGGGCTTTAATTACAGAGGGCTTTAATAATGGCTTTCAACTTCCTTTCTTTCCTAGAATCATGGAATGGTTTGGGTTAGAAGGGACCTTCAAAGGCCATCTAGTCCAACCCCCCTCTATTGAACAGGGACATCTTCATCTTGACCACGGTGCCCTGTCCAAAGTGAACTTGGATGTTTCCAGGGATGGGGCATCCACCACCTATCTGGGAAACCTTTGCTCATTCTTCCTCTCAAATCAATAATTTCATTTTCCTTCTTCTCTCTTACTCTTTTGCCGCTTCATTGTCACACCAACAGCAATGGTCAGGAGGATCTGGAAGGTCTGAAATTCTCTCTTCGCTCTCAATTTCCCCACTCCCGTCACCCTCCCCAAGATTCCACATTGCCCACCACAGAAGACTCCCATAATAAAATCTCACACCACAGCAGACACTAATTACAAACTTTGTTGCCGAACTAAAATTGCTGAACTAAATTACATTTGTAGCTGAGGGAGCAAGGAGAGAGCAGACACACATTGTGGCAGGAAAACCTTTGGCTGCTCAAGTTCATCTCATCCCAGCTCAAAGCTCTCGTGGCTGAAGCCATTCCAGCTGCACTGCTTACCTTGGGAAGAGGCAGAGGGGATGCTGCAAGCTTAGCTGCACCTCTCAGTTTGACTTCCACATCTCCTTCATCTCTGGGAGATGATCCCAAGCAGCTGATGAATTCTCCGTGATGAGGATGATGATGATGATTTATCCTGCGGTTCCTAGCGTGGAAACTGGTCTGCGGATAAAGACCTGAGTCTGCCGCATCTTCCATCAGCACAAAGCAAACAACTGTGCAAGAAACCTTTTCATAATCATGAGGGGAAAGAGAGAGAGGGAAAAAAACAGCCCAAATTCTTAAACGTATTCAGACTCAGCTGGAATTCGGACCAAGAGATGGACTAGCTACTTACTTATCCCTGAGGCACATTCACCCCTCTCTATAATTAAGCTCTTGGGCTGTTTTGTTAGTGGTGAGAAGCAGGCTTTGCCAAAAGTCATCTGGCTTTCTCCCTTAGAACACTGACAGGTTTTTTTCCCCCCTCCTTGCTAAAGAAAGCTTTCAATTTTCATTGCTTATGTGCTTTAGGTATAATTATTTTTTTTTTTACCTTTCACGGTGTTATTTCCTACCCGTAAAATTATACAAAAATGGTCATCAGTGAGCCTGCTGAAAAGACCAGCCACCATACATTGCAGAGAATAACCTTAATATTTATAAAAAAAAAAATAAAGACCATATTTCTTTTAAAGATCTTGCTCTAAACAAACTGAATTATTCATGCATAGAATTGTACAGCATTAGAACACCTGTTTTCAATCATGCATAATGTAAAATCACTCATTACCTCACAAGAGCCTCTACATCTCCAGCAATCAAATGGCATTGAAACAGCGGAACAGGTGCTTGGCAGGTGGATCCAAACAGATGTTTTAGGCTTGGTTGTCTTTTCTTGTACAGGTGTGGTGATCTTGTTTTCAACGGCATAATTGCTATTTGAATAGGTGATATTTAATTCTTACGTGCTTTAATATTTATTTTTGCTTCTTCAATTCCTTTTTTTTCCACTCTGCGAACTGCACGGGCTCGAAGCAGCTTATGAGATGTGGGAGAGCTCTGGGCTGAAACGTCTGTGGTGCAATGGAAAGTACAGTTCCTCATGCTCAGACCTTCATGCCACAGATTCTCACCCAGGAGACTTTGTCCTTTTTCTAGACAACTTGTGCAAAACCACTGCAGAGACCTCCAGACTCTCAACCACGGTCCAGCTTTCCCTTCCTGAAAGGATATTTGAATGTTGGATGTGTGGAGATGTGATATTTCCTTCATGGAAACAATAAAACAGGAAATGGAGAAGATCTCTGCATGTTTTTCCAGGATTCAATGATGCACAATTTAAACGTGCCTAAAAAACTCCAGCAGACTTAGCAGAGTGATGTTGTGAAGGAGAAATGCATCAGTGATGGAGGGCAGGGTTAGAGTAGAGATTAGGATGAAATTCTCCCCTGTTAGGGGAAATTCTTCCTTGGCACAGGGTGCCCAGAGAAGCTGCGGCTGCCCCATCCCTGGAAGTGCCCAAGGCCAGGTTGGATGGGGTTTGGAGCAACCCGGGACAGTGGAAGGTGTCCCTGCCCATGGCAGGGGGTGGAATGAGATAATCTTTAAGGTCCCTTCCACCCCAAGCCATTCTAGCATTTGGTGGTTACAAACCTTGACTCTGCTTCTCAAACTCTTGTTTTTCATGTGGGCCCCATGGGAGAGAGACGCGGACCGGTGGCCTTTGCTAAACCAGACTGTGGACCTGGCACTCTGCAAAAGCTGCAGAAAGCACTGAACCTGCAAGGGAAGAAAAAATAAAAAGGCAAAAATTTGACATCTAACCCTTGGAATTTAGAGAAAATGAATCACCAGTGGCCAAAAAGTATTTTGGTGCTCATCGCCTTCAAGCACCGATTACTGGTTGGCCGAAGCCGATATGTTCCCACTCCTACTTCAGTTTCAACAGCAAAGTGGCAAATCATTAGGAACAGCTTTAAACTTGGCACTCTGACCAGCATCTCGATAGAGCAGCCAAGGACTGAAAACCCACGGTGACAGTTTATTGCTCTGACATGTCACCTGCCCCCGGGCTGTGTTCGCTCCTCGTGGTCCGGCGCTGCGGGCGCAGAGGGATAAACACGGATGCGGTGACCCGGATCGGTGCTTCACACAGGTGTGTTCAGAGCAGAACAACTCCTCATGATTAGCAAGTGGTGCTTGCAGGGTGTAAACACCAGGTTTGTTTTGTGCCAAACCATTGTTTGTCGAGGACCAGAGCAGTAATGTTTTTGGACCAGAACGTGCCACCATCAAATTCCTCCCTGTGCGGGTGGTGAGGCCCTGGCACAGGGTGCCCAGAGAAGCTGTGGCTGCCCCATCCCTGGAAGAGTCCAAGGCCAGGTTGGACAGGGCTTGGAGCAACCTGGGATAGTGGAAGGTGTCCCTGCTTGTGGTGGGGGATAGAACAAGATGATCTTTGGAGTCCCTTCGACCCCAAACCATTCTATGATTCCAGGGTTTTACAGCACAGAAAATAATTTGTACAAACGTATAATTCAATTATTCTGCCTCACTATACCATATTTCACTGCATTTTTCAGTGTCAGAGATCTCATTTTTCTTTGAGTATAATAAGCATTTCCCCATGTTTTTTAGCAGGAATGGCAAAAGAGCCTGATTCCCCTGATCACGGGATTTATTCTGGATTTACCTCACTGAAGCAGGTGCTCATTTGCCAGGGTAGAAGGAACAGTTAATGAGTCTGTCCTGAACCAAGTGTGACAGAACTTAGACGACACTATCCCATTAACAAGTCGGGTATCAAGACTGATAAGGACACATAAATATAGAGATGCATTCATCTATACAGTTCACGCTTACAAAGACAAGAAGCACATCCAGCATTCATTTACACGCTTATTCATGTGTGCCAATTAAAACATATAGGAAAAATATCTGATAAAAAGTTCTACCAGTCCATGGTGGCTTACCTGTCCAAAGACAGCACGTGCCTCAAAGCAGAAACTTCCAGAAACATCAGCAGCCTGCAGCGACCTCTGCACCACCTCCTTCACTCCAGCACTTTGTCCTTCTCCTGGGCTCCCTCTGTGGTAAACAAATGGGCAGGAGGCTTCATTCCCAGCTGAAAAGCTCCAGAAAACCTCCCTTCGGCACATTTCCTCGGAGACTGTGAAATTCTTCTATTTCTGGGTCAGATATGTGTGACTTCTAGTGGAGGTTACTTTAAACACAAGAACAGCAAAGAGAAACAAAGGATGAATCAGTGTATCCAGGATGAAATTAAAGCTCAGCAAACGCTTCCCAAATTCCATTAGGGATTATTTTCTGAACATTTTTCTTTCTTAGGAGAAAATATAAACTCTTACCTTTGACACACCAGGTCCATCTCATAGCTCCAGCACAGCCTCAGCATCTGCTGATGTCCCCCAGTGCTCCTCCTTTGACCTCCCATCCAGCCCCAGGTACTGGAGCTCATCTTTAACCCAGGATGAGGTGGTTTGGGTTGTTTTTGAACATTTCCACAAAGAGCTGTTTGATCTGAAGTGCTGCCTTCAGGAAACAGAGCTGCTCTCCTTCTCCTCTTAAGAACTTTTGACCACTTTTTGCTGCAGGATCTTTTCCCACATCCTTGTCTCCATGACCGGGCTTCAAAGGACACCGTGCTCTTCCCTTTGACAAACCCTCACCAGCTCTGCACCTCCTGGCTTGGGATGGGTCTGTGCAGCTTTTCTCCACGATATGTTTCCATTCATTCCTCACATTTAGTTTGTGTCTCAGCTGATCACAGAGGCAGCATGGATTGGCCTCTCCAGGATGCTTCAGATCAATTTTCTTCTCGCATGAAGCCTGAATTATTAATAACGCCAGGCACTCAAACCCGACTCGCTCCCAAAGTTTCATGCAGTTTACAAAAAATCTAAATGGATTAATAACTCCAAAAGATGGGTGAGAGTGAGCCGTGTAAATTCCAGGTGGGAGGGATAAAGGACTGAGATACAGGACTTGTAATGAAAAGCGTCTTTTTCTTTTATGGGCCAGTAACAGCTCTTTTGTGTCTAAGGCCTCAGAATCATTTAATGTCGCTGTGGCTCTGCATATTCACCAATAAAAAGGTCCTGTTGCTCTTCTCAGAGAGATGTTACAAGGGGGTTATAAACAAAGTGGAGAAATTAAAAGGGTTTTGCCCAGGTGCAAGGTGCTCTTCATTTCTCGCTTACCTGAGATGTGCATCCCACCGTTCCTTCACTCAGCAGTGCCTCTGGAGCACGGTGGGCTGCACACTCTTCCCTAAGGGTGAGCAAAACAGCAGCTTACAGATCCCAGAGTCGCACAATCATCAGGGCTGGAAAAGCCCTCTAAGAGCATCGAGTCCAGTTGTTGGTGTAACACTGCCAAGGCCACCACAAACCGTGTCCCCACGTGCCACATCACATAGCTTTTGTTCGAGGCCAGGTTAAATGGGGCTTGGAGCGACCTGGTCAAGTGAAAGGTGTTCCTGCCCATGGTAGGGAGTGGAATGAGATGAGTTTAAGGTCCCTTCCAACCTGAAAGCACTCTGTGATTCTACCAGAGAGCAAAATTGCAAATCGCTCAGAGGAAAGATACAGCATTGCAAAATTGAAGCAAGCCTGTGGCATCCTGGGGTTGATTAACCTCATTTGCATGTGTTTCAGGCCCTGTGACTGCAACAGGGTGACTCCTGCTTTACCTCTGCATCACCATGGAGGCAATAGTACCCACATGGAGACCAAAAGCAGGCACTGCAAACAGTGATTCTGATGGCTTAGGTATGCAAAGATACGTTTAAACACGTGTGTTTATGTATATATACACACAGGCACACACATATATACAGAATCATGGAATCACAGAGCAGTTTGGGGTGGAAAGGACATTAAAACTCATCCAATTCCAGCCTCTTACCACGAGCCAGGACACCTTCCACTGTCCCAGGTTGCTCCAAGCCCAATCCAACCTGGCCTTGGACACTTCCAGGGATGGGGCAGCCACAGCTTCTCTGGGCACCCTGTGCCAGGGCCTCCCCACCCTCTGAACAAAAAATCTCTTTCTAATCTCTGATCTAAACCTGACCTCCATCCTAAAGTCATTCCCCTTTGTCCTATCAACAACAGGACATTCTATGTAAAAGACATCAAACCCATATTTTTCCATAAAAGGGAACGCAGTGTTCAGTACCACACCTGGTGCGAGCCCCCAGCCCCGACTGCCCTGGTTTCCCCCCGATGGCAGAGGGGCCGTGGCCGCCCTGGCAGCTCTGCTTTCAGCCCGACAGCTGCGGATCCCAGGTGGTCTGACATTTGAGAGAGGGGCTGCGGGGGAGATTGGAGGTGTTTTAGGGGAGAAGGGAGGCTGCGAACAACGCCGAGCCCTCATCCAGATGGAATCGTTCACGGAACAACCTGGGATACTCTATTACTGTCCATATGCCTCCCAGGTCTCCAAAGGCCACACTCCATTGATTTATTAGAAATCTGCTTCTTTTCCCCCAGCATTGGTTCCTTCCCAAACAGGGCATAATGTGGGATTTACTACCCTCCGAAATGCTCCTTTTTAAAAACCGGCTCTTCGCAGAACCCGGGCTTCAGAAATGCTCCCATAAACACCAGATTAGAGAGCATTTCGGGACGGGAGCCCCCTCTTTATGTAGCCTTTAAACAAATTTCTTCCTGCCACAATGAGTGATAAAACATTTTATAGGGCATTTCTATGATAAGTAAATGGCTGAAGGCATGGCACCAATAGAATTAAAGCCACCAGATATAACTCTGCTAACAGTCTGCCTTACACTTATTTCTTCCTTTGCATATAAGCCTGGAAGAATTATTTTATTGTTTTAGCACTGCAAACAGTTGTTATTAGTGTATCTTATTTATAGTCAGTTCTTTGAGGCACTATAGTAATATAGAAAAATATCAGTGATTTCATCACACTGGTGAATTTAATGAACCTGAAGGTGTGTGTTATTTTAGCACTTGCTGCAGCTCCTGTGAAAACCCAATGGTGCTAAAATCTGTAAACCTGTCACTGCTTAAGTAATAACCTTGTTAAAAGCATCTTCATTTAACTTATTCCAGCTTTTGCAGAATGCAGGTTTTATTTTATCAGTGCAGGGAATAGGTGTTTCCAACCAAACCACTTATTGTAAATATAGTTAATTGTAGTTCATTAATTTATTCTCAGTGTTATTGCTTTTATTTTAACACTTAGTTTAAATTAAGCATTGTCTAGAATTGAGTTCCCATTTTCGATTTTTTTTAAACAAACTCTTAATTTATATAAAATATCTTTGGTTCGAACAGTAAATTTTATTCTGCAATATGGAAAATGCTCTTTGCATTCATTAATATCCCTTTATGCTGCAAGAAATGAGCTTTCTGCCTTAACAGCAGACAGGAAAACAAAATGAGATTCTTTTTTTAATCTTACCACTGTGAAATTGGGCTTCTTCCTTTCATTTAAAAATATAGAGAAAATGAAATATTGATGGCATGTGATCCAAATTATCAATTGATCCCTGCAAATGCACATCTACAATTATTGAAATCCTGGCAATAAAAGAATGGGAACTCCCTGCTATTTAGCACCATTCAGCAGAAAGAGAAGTGTAATTTGCACCATCACTTTTTTTATAGCACCAATGATACTTCCTATATTATTACACCGTGGAGTTGTTTGTGACAAATGATAAAAGTATCAGGTTCCCAGTAAATTATTACAAGGTGGGCAATTATCCACCCATTAATACTTTTTGTCTCTGAGACCTGCTGTGCTCCCTGGCAGACACATCCCGGGGGTACAGACCTCAAAAGTGATGCTGGATGCCAATAGGGACCCGAGATCCTGGTGGCAGAGGGGCTACAGTGGAATCCCAAATGTGTTGGCTGCTTTGAAAGAATTGTCAGAATTAGCCATCCGGGATGCTTCCATTAGATTGTCATTTCATTGGGGGAGTAATTTATTTTTTTTCCCCCCATAATTTAGCTCTCTTTCTCCGTGCGTTTCTGTCTCAGTGTTTATTGATCCGTGCTTCAGAGTAGGGCTGTGACTAATTTCAATCAGGGCATCATCATCCCAGAGAGTGTAACATCCCCAAACAGGCACAAAGCTGACCTGGGTTATTTCATCGCTGCTCATCACAACTTTCTGCCCTAATCAGTCTTGATCTTACTTTGCAAACAAGTTGAAAATGTAATTAACTTCATCCTTTCTTCCTGGTTTGGTGCTGGAACCCCTCAGGGAAGTGGCAGTGCAGTGCATCCCCCAACACCTTTCTGAGCACCTCAAAGCCAAGGTGGGAGCACCCAGATCTGGTCTCCAGGATGGGAACACCCAGATCTGCTCTGCTGCTGCCCAAAGAGGTGAGGGGTAGGAGGAGGAAACGCACACTTGCCTATGTGCTGTGTCTGCAGCAGGGTCATTCCACCAAAAATCAGGTCTTGTCTCAAACCAGGAGAGTGTCAGCGTGCCCCAGGAGCTACAGACAGAGGAGGAAGAGGAGGGAAGCCAAGCTGCCTGTGCCTGAGCACAGCACCAGGATTTAGGGCAGAAGTTAGGATGCTTCAAATCCCAACAGCTGCAGTGTGTCTGCAGGATCTGTGAAACCAGACCAAGCAATTGAAAAGGAATCCAGTTGTTTAAGCTTAGGCTGGGATTGTGTTTGTATTTGTTTTGCTTGTAACCTTTCGTTTCCAGCCTTCCAGCTAAAAGCCTGACCTTCCGTCTTGCTTAATAAACCTTTTGAAAAAGCTTTATTTTATCATCCAGCCTGGCCCGTGCTGCAGGGAAGATGGATGGGAGGGAATGGGTGAAGCTGTGGAGGTGCAGAGGCACATCCCAAGGGTGCAGGGTGGGAAGCTGGGGTGTGCCCTGCCCTGCTGCCAACGGGAGCTGTGGGAAATGCTGTTCCACAGAGCCACGAGCACTCCTGTTAAGGGCTGGACGATCAGGAGAGATCCTCTGCTGAAGCATCTCACAGCTACTCCTTGGAATGCATTCAGTGGAAAGAATACAGATGTCTGGGAGTGTGCATGAAAGGATCTGGCTGATAGTGATCAAATGCAATTTAGATATAAAAGCCAATCTGCAAATGCAGGGTTGATTTTGGAGCCTGGAGCCCTCAGAGCTTCCCTGCTGCAGAGCCAGGGCTCCATGAGCCCGGTTTGGTGTGGGTCAGCATCACCCTTCTCTGGAGCTCCCACCTAACTCTCCTCATTCCTCCCTGAAACTGCATCACAAGCTCCTTCCTGTCCTGGACTCAGCCATCAGTGGTGGTAGAAGAAATTCTGAGCTTTTTCGACTCCAACACGAAAAAATTCCCCGTATCAAACATCCGGCCTGTCTCCAGGAGCCCTGCTCTTTCTCCTGACATCCTGTGCCGCCACAACCCACAGAGAGAGAAGAAAAGGCAAACCCAACACGCACAAGATAACCCCAAATTTGATGACCAGGTGCTGAATTCAGCAGCGGGAGGGAGGAAAAAGGCGATACCGGCATCACCAGCGAAAGGACTCTGCAGCACAGGGAAACCCAACAGCAAAGCAGGGAAAGGGGATTCTCCTTTCTGACAACCAGCACAAGCCAGCCCAGCAATGGGTTTTAGACCCATTTACACTGTATTGACTCTCTTTATAGCTAAAGCTGTGGTATTTATCCCCAGTGCTGAGACATAAAATAATTCCAGGTAGAATTTCCCATCAATGATCTGTTCTTTTCGTAACCTAAAGCCAGCACAACGTAGTTCTGTGTCCATTGCTACTACCTAACAGGAGCGAAGTCAATATTATGTTTATGGCTGCAGTGCTAAAAATGTAAGATTAAATTCAGAATTGTGGAGCAGAAAATTTGAATTTAAGAAGATTTTTCGTTAAGGCAGCATCCATTTATCCCTCACACTGACACGACGGTAATAGCAATTTGACCCACATAACTTTTTTGTTCCTTAAGTTATACTATTACAGACCAATTACACGTTCTTTAAAGAAATGTTATTAATTATTGAAACATTAAAAAGCTGAAGTCATTGTTTTTGTGCACTTAGCATAGCTTTTAAGACAGATTATAGGGAGAGAATCTTTTGGTAGATAGTCTTAAAATATTCACCAGTGCTAGAACAATTTAATGAAATTCACATTTATTTCAAGGATTTTTTTAATTAAATCTATTGGTTGTTGGTATCCGTAAACCCTTAAGAATAAACACCTGCAGTGTTTTATTATGTAAAAAGGTAGTTTAATTGCATCATATTTATCACAGACAAATCAAGCCCTATTCAGAAGATAATAATGACACAGTAATTGGACCAGTAATTGGTTCAGGATGATTCAATATTGTACTAATAATCATAAATACAACTGTCTCCTGCTTTGGTACAAGGCTGACACTATATTATGGATTGGATTTGGTGCAATAAATATCCATGAACTGGGTCCAGTAGTGCCCAGGTCTTTAGTTCAACTGCCTCAGTAAATAACAGGTATCTAATAATGCATCCTACGTGAGCAATCATTGTTTCCTGGAGGGAGACGCGGGGAATGGTGCTGCTTCCTGCATCTGGGAATGGCTGGAAGAGGCATCCTGACAGCAACGCTTCCTCTGGCTCCTCGTGTTGAGCGTTGCCATTTGCCTCAGAGATGTTTCCTCTCCGAGCGAACCCGGTCACGCTCAGAGCCAGTTAAAAAGTAGATCTGTGGGGTTAAAATCTTGCTTTTTTTGGCTTTTCGCTTATTTGTTTGCATTCCTGGCCACCGGAGAAATGGCACGCTCCAAGGAGGAATGATTTTCCAAAAATAATCAGCATCTGCTCCCAAACCCTCCAAGGAGAAACAGGAGGGTGGGAAAGGTAACCCAAAACTGGGCACCCCAACCTATACAGCAGGCAGGGGATACACACACAGTGTGCTTTGTCCCCAGAGGGCCACAGACTTCTGGGGATGGCCACTGATGAGCCCGTGTGGGCCACCAGACCCCAGCAAACCTCTGGAATCCCCTGGGCTTATGTTCTCCATAGAAATCAGCACTGCTGTTCCTTGCTTTAATTTTGCCTTTTTCCTGCATTTCCTGTACTTTCCCTGCCTGATCCAGAGCACCACCATCCAAAGTGAGGGGTTTTCCTTGCTCCCTGCTGCCTGCCTGGCACCACGGGGTTCTTACTGCAGCATTTTGGCAAGCCACGCTTCCTATTTCAAATGGGAATGGTTTTCTCTTGTAAAACCTAGGATTTTTTTTGCTTAGGAAAACACCTATTGAAAATAATAGTGATAAAAAGGCCTTTTTTGGTTCCTTGCTCTCACTGAATGTGGCATGTGACACTCAAGTCAGAGCTTCCCAAACACAGGTAGTCCAAAATAAAAATACTTATAAAAAAAGGACTTATATTCATATTTCAGCAGTTAAAAAGAGACATCGGTGTTTCAAAGACTCCACAACTTCATTGGATTTCACCTGGAGCTTTGACCACAGTTTTCCAGACCGCCCTGATATGATTTGAGTACCTGCTTAGTTTCATGTTATCACGATTTCCTTATCGTGTTAATTAAAGCGTTTTTTATGGTATGACACAAATTGACATAGTGGTATCCAGCTTTAATCTACTTTTTTTTGCTCTGTATAAGAATACAGAATTTTTAGGAATATGACAATGCAGAAACTTGGAAAATATTGAATTTTAAATTTATTTCCTTTCTTGACTTGCTCAGGGAGTGGGGGAGAGTGGAAATCTAATGAAGCAAACACCAGGGCCTGGTGGCACAGGGCAGCTGGTAGGAGGTGGCAGCCCTGTGGCCAATTGCTTGTTTATGGAGGGTTGATGCAGTGAAACATGGAGCACAAACCCACTCCCGTGGCATTTAATGATAGCTGTGCAAATCGGCCCCGTCACCGCCGCATTCAGCACGCGCTCGTGGACCCGCGGCACGGCTCCTTGGCCAGTGCCGGGGCCTTTCAGAGGGAGCCAAAAGGGAGTGGAGCCTCATTATCCCCAAAACAATGGTCCTTATTCACCAGACACTGAAACTTGCCTTTCATCGGCGCATTGTACGGCGTGGAGCTGGGATAGAGATAACACAGCCCCTTTATCGCCCGGACAAAAGCTCAGGGTCCATGCTCCTGGCTTGGAAGGATGCCCTCAGCAGCCCACACCGATGCATTTGTAAGGTTTCACCTCTTTTCCTTTACCTGCTCTGCCCTGGAGGGAGGAGCAGCCAGGCCCAGGTATCAGCTCAAGGTGGACAGTGAGATGCTGACACCTGACTCCGCTTCTCCTGGATGCACCATCCCTCTGGCTGCCACCTCCACCCCAAAACACAGCACCTGGAGGGAAGGAGGGATGTGAGGAATGCAGGCAGAAGAGACAACTCACACTGCAGGAGGTGCCGAGGGAAACCTTTGAAGACACTACAGCAGAGCAGCCCTGGCATGGGCACTAAGGCCGAAACCAATCTGTACAAATGGAATTCCATGGCGGGATGGCACCAGGGGACCAGTTCCCTCTTAATGGGGTCAAAGGGATGGAGCCCAAGCATGCCAGTAAGGTGGCAACCAGGGGAAAGCACACGACACCAAACCATCCCTCTCAATTTTTTTTTCCCCTTGGTGCTCCATCCCCAAGCCTTTTTTTTTCCCTTTTGCCTGAGTCTCTCTTACCTTAGCCTTGCGCAGGGAGGAGGGAAAGGTGAGAAGACAGGAGAGCTATCGCTGTGCACAGCCAGGCAGGCAGGCAGCAGAGGTAGATGAACAGAATGTGTTGAAAGCATCATGATCCAGCGCCAGGAAATAACAGTTAGCATATCCCTGAATGACATTTACAGGAAACCTATGTTTCCTTTTCAGGGCCATAAGCTTCAACAAACTGGTGTGTTCAGTCAGCCCTTCCCCATGTACAGTATGGATGCCACAATTTTCTCAGCATATGCTCAGCTGCGTCCTTCTGATGGCATCCATGTTGGCGCCTTTCCATCTATAGGCATGGAGGGATGTCTTCATCTTCTGCAGGAGTCTGGGGCTACTGCCAAAGGCAGGGATCCAAGCACCGCAGGCAAGGAAAGTGGATCATTTTGGTTCCTGAATAAGGATTAGGCTTTGCAACACCTGAGCAGTGAAAATCCTGCAGAGCCTTGGTGGCCGGAGCCAGGAAACGCCGCGGTTCTGCGGAATATTGCTGAGCCGAGCCCTATTTAACCAAGGTGAATGTTTGCTGGAGAGCAAATTAGAGGAAATTTAGGAAACAAATGGCAAATAGGCAGCCACGTGTAATGTCCGTGTAAAGGCTTCGATGGGTTTGGCTCGGATGTTTTCTCAACGTGTAATAGATAACACCTTCATTATCTTAACTCTCTTCCAGCCCTCACCTAAGGAAAAACCACACAGCCTTCACTCCAAGAACTCCTTTTCTTATGTGAGGCAGAGATCCCTTTGATCTTTTGTTGTATACGCTGAGGAGCCCAGTTATACACCATCCTAAGCACCAACACCAGTCAAATCCCTTTATTATTTACTTCTTTATTTTTAATCACAAACAGAAAAAGAAAAAAATCCTTCTATTTTCCCCCTGAAGCTTATCCATTTCTTGTCTTTTCGGAGTGTGGGCCAAAATGTACTTCTCTGACTAGAGAAAGGAGGATTTCACTGAAGTAAACAGGATACCCAGAATTAGGGGCAGGATTTTGTCTACACACTGTTTTATCCAATCTACATTTATCGTCTCTAATACGCTTAGGAGAGAAGAAGGGAATTTATTTGGATATTAAATGGCCCTGGAAATCATTCTCAACAAGGAATAAAACATTCCCTTTACATAAAATCACATTATAGAAAAAGTGTTCAAGTTAATTTAAGGGGAAAATTTAGAAAACAAAAGCCAAGTCGCAGCCACACACATACAAACTCGCCTCGCTCCTGCTCGGGGAAGAGAGCTGAAATATTTCCTCTCCTCCTCTCTGGCCAGCTCATTTTACAGAGATGAGAAGGTAACCTTATCGATCAGCAGTGCATAAAAGCCGGGCGTACACAAAGCAAGGAGAGGTGGGTGATAGAGATGAGAATTAAAAGTGTTTTCATGGCTCTGCACCTGATCGGGAAAAATCTTTTCAGCTCAAACGCGTGAAAGTTGTCTCCTACTCTTAAGCCATTTTTCACCTCTTTCTTCAAACACGTGCTTTGCCCAAAGAAACGATGACAACACATGGCTAATTAACAACAAAGAATAATTGAACTATGGCTCTAACTATCTACCTTTAAATCAAAGGAAGAAGGCAACCAATAGTAAAATTTAATCTGTCCTCTGGGGCTGGAGACAGCTTACAGGTTCAAGTCAGATAGCAAATGTAGCTAAATGGCAGTCAGAAAAGATCATGTGACTGGGGGCTAAAAACTAATTAATCTCCATAAAGCTGTAAGTGAGGTAGGTAAGATGACTTGAAATCTGATTACATTATTGCATTTAAGGAGGGAAAATGCAGCATGTATTTTTCATGTTGATTTTAACCACCTGAGCCCTTAATGACATTTTGTACCTTGAAAGAAAACTCATATTTCATTTATATTTTAAAAGACTTACAAAGATGCTATTGTCATCTGCACAGAATTTACAAATTTAGTCTAAATAATGCTGCCATGAATCACGGGGAGTGCATTTCTAAACTTTTTTTTTCTGGTGTCAGCCAGAAGATTCCATGTAACTACGGGAAGCTATAAAGCCAATCATTTAACAAAAGCCGAAATAAATCTAAGGGAAAGCAGAATTTTGCTATATGCTCAAATAGAGGAGGAAAAAAAAGACCCTGCATCCTAACTGACTGCTGAGGATGCACGTGCATTGCTCCTCTGGTTTGTAAACAATCTCCAACGCTAAATTTTGTATTAGTGGGAACACAGCATTGATTATGATTTCTATTATTTATAAATTGCTACACAAAAAAAACCCCAAAAACAACCAAACAAGAAAAACCCAAGCAAACGAAAAATTCTTTGTGGGTGGGAGACCTCAATTCAATCAATTTAGTCAAATTATGCATGGAATCGACACACTTAAATGTAATATTTTTAGTTGTGTAGGACAGATGTTAGAATATAGGATAGGACAAGGGGAAATGGCCTCGAGTTTCTCCAGAGGAGGTTCAGGTTGGATATTGGGAACAATTTCTTCACGGAAAGGGGGGGTTAAGCATTGGAACAGGCTGCCCAGGGCAGGAGTGGGTGGAGTCACCAGCCCTGGAAGTGTTCAAAGCACGAGTGGATGTGGCACTTTGTGACACGGTTTAGTGGGCCATGGGGGTGTTTGGTCGAAGGGTGAAAACTCGATCTCGGAGGTTTTTTCCCAACCTTAATGATTCTGTGAGCAGAAAGGAAGAGAGAGGGAACAGAAAACTGCAACCACGTAGCAAGCTGAAACCAACCCTGAAGTTAATTTTGGAGGTTTTAGTCATGGCTATGGACCGCTGTGCATAATCTCTGCTTCTCGTGCAGCAGCATCCATGTTAATATTACAGACTGGAAAACACCACAGACACACCAAAAAAAAAAAAAAAAAAAAAAAAAAAAAAAATAAAACAACCCTAAAAGCAAAGGCATTATCAGACTCGATTCCATGTTTTGAGATTCAGCACCAGCAGTACCTGACAGCCTGTGCAGGAGGCTGAGACAGGGACAGTTTTACGTTATAAAAACCCGTACTTTTAAAATGTTCGTAAAATACTTGATATACACTGCTGAACGAGTATGTGGTGGCAATAAATAAACAGCATTTAACTTAACAAGCACATGTTTATAGGTATAATAATGGCATTTTGCACTTCTGCAACACCTTTGATCCCAGAATTTCCAAGTCCTTTGCAAGGATTAATTAATTAAGCTTCAACACGCCCCTGCACCAGATGTCATTAAAATACTTTTTATGGCCTACAAATTCCACGAAAGACACGCTTGTATTTCATGTCTTATTGTGCCTCCTACCCAAAGCAATTACTTTTCTCCTCACTTGGCTGTGTGGCGGATGGGAAATGATGGAGGGGTCCTCCTGCCCCACTGGGCTGGGAGATTCCCTGGCAGCTCTGGGTCTGTTCTTGATGATCAGGAAATTCAGGAAGTTCATGCCTGTGTGAATTTGGGGAGTTCATGCCATGCACCCTTCCCTCAAGCAGCTTTGCCTGTCTTGCTCCTAAAGCCTCAGATTTTCCTTCCCCGCCTCCTGTGTTGCTCTTTGCTATGACTGATCTCCCTGAAATGCTCAAGGATTTTGCAATTTTGCTATTTAGAGTTAGGAAGACATTTTTCCCACATGGTGAAACTGCCATGTGGCTGTAAAGTGCCCCCACANAGGAACCAAATCATTACACTTCTTACATCTTTATTCCCGGTTTTGCCAGAACCCAACATGAATTACAGTTCAAACCCTACTTGCGAGTGATTTAAGGTAGAGCAACTTGGCAGCAAAACTCGCAGGGTGAGAGCGCGTGTTTGTAAAGTCTGGCACAGATGGATGCACCTCCTTGCATGAACCCTTAGCCTCCATGGGAAAAGACAGAACATGGGAATCGGCTCCCAAACCTCATCCTCTGCTTATCGCGCTTATCTGGAGCTGGCAGCGCATCCTTTCCTGGACTGTGATTAGTGAAAAACTCCCACACGGAGCAAAGTTTGGCTCTGGAACTTATTGGACTCAGGAGAAGTCACACAGGCAGCTGAATTAAAGATTTTATTGCTGTTGGGCTCCTCCTAACACTTCTTTCTCTTTCCTCCTGCTCCCAGGTACCTAATGAGATCACAGTGCTTGTGAGGATGTCGATTCAAAAGTTTTCTCTACCTTACCTACTATTTGCAGAAACAGGTGGTTTCCACTGGCCAGCAGACAAATTTGGCCAACGAGTTCAATTACTGGACATGCACATCACCTCCTAAAAACACACCTCATGATAATTTAATGTCACTTATATCAGCCAACCTTGGGCTGATTGCCTCTTGACCTCTCTATATTTTATCCTGAAAATAAAACACTTATAAGGAGCTTATAAAAATATGGAGACTTTTTAAACAGGCAGATAGTCACAGGACAAGGGGGAATGTTTCTAAACGAAAGAGGGGAGATCTAGAGTAGATGTTAGGAGGAAATTCTTGACTGGAAGATGTTAGAACAAGTTGCTCAAATTCCTCAAAGCCCCAGGAGAAGGATCTCCTTGGGACCCACCAGCCACATTAATTCTGATGGCAAAATAGAGGGCTGTGGGCTGTGGCCGCAGGTGGTTTGATGAGACACTTACACAACTATCCAGGGCATTTTTACCATCCCACTGATAAATCACATCTCTCACTGAGCAGGTATCTCCTGACATTTCCTGACCTATACAATTATTTCTCTCGGTGGTGGGCACAGTCTTGAGAGTTCCCTTTACCTGAACTGTGGTTTTTCTGCTGTAGGAATGGCTGTCCTGTGCTACCCTCCAGACATCGAGCACAGACCACGTCACCACTCCTCCTTTTAGCAGATGTGCTGTCTGTCAGGAGCTGCGGCTCTCCCTTAGACTCAGCATTTCCTCTGTCACTGTGCTCACTTATTCAGGCCATAAAGAGCAACTGTCTGACCAGTGGACAGACACAACTCAGCTCAAAGCATGGGTTTGTTTGGCTTTTCTATAGCCCTGTGCCATAATGTTTTGTCACGCGCGGTCTCGTGCCAACTGCTTTTGAGAAAAGCCCTGCTGACCAGCATCGAGCAGAGCCTGTTCCTTAAAAAAGGTACTTTGTGCATTCCCTTTTTGAGGAAATGAGTTTGTTCCTTCCACAGTGGAATGGGAGGGAATCTCTAGGCCAGACTTCAGATTCCTGACATAATTCTCCACCTACTCAACGACAGGATGAGCATGTTCCAAACATGGTCTGAGGACTTTGCAACTTCCGTGTGCCTACAGAGAGTAAGAAAGACGGGACTTCCCACAAGAGTGTATTTTCCTGAAGAGAAGAGAATCCTTTAAAAATAAACCATGATCTTACCTCTTTCAGGTCACTTAGATAACGTAGCTGAGTCCAGCTGGGCTGAAGAAGGATTTGTACCATACGGACGTTGATACCACAGCTCTATGTGCTTAAATATTTAATTCCACTAAGGTAATGTGCAACCAAAATACCTTGGCCTAATTTAGGTTGCATCTGGAAACATGTCATCCGAGATGCCAAGAGGTAGCTTTCTAATTTTCTGCTTCTCTCTTCTCATAAATCTACAATTTCTACTCCCAAGTTTAACGCCTGCAAAAATTCAACCTTTTTTTTTAGATAGAAAGATAATGTTGTAATCCAAGGGTTGGCTCTTGGTCTGAACAGTCCTTGGTTTTATGTACTGGAGGCAAAACATTAGATCCAAATCTATCTGAAGGCTCTTTAGTAAGAAAGATGGCAAGTAAATTCTGGTTTAATATAAAAGCCAATTCAACTATTAGTCACGATTGCAGATAATTCCTAATGTGGCATGATATCACTTAGTTTCCAAAAACCAGAGGAAGTGACAGCACACATTTTCTTGAACCCACGTAACGAGATCATGCAAAGAAGTCCTTTCCAACCATTTCTGTGCACAGGTCATAAATTGCCAATCAGACGCACAGATTCCCCCCTTTAATATTTTAAAGTCTCATTTTTGTGTATTCTTTTCTCTTGTTCGTGCTTTGTCTTAACAAATACGCTTGGCCGTAATGAAAATAAACTTGCTGAAGTCTCTGCGGCCTGAGACAAGCTATAACACATTTCTGCACCACGGGGTGGGCTCCTGGGATACCTACTGAGAAAATGCATCCCCTCTGCGCATGCCCAGACTATTAAAATGAATTGACATGTTAATGCTGACAGGAAAAGAGCACAAGAGAGCTTGCTAAATTACTGCTCAGTCAGGCACTAGGAATTCCTGAGTGGCTAACTCCTGAGCAAAACCTGCAGCAAGGAGACAAGGAGGAAAAAAAAAAAAAAAAAGAGAGGAAGAAAGGAGAAGGGGGGAAAAAAAAGAAGGGGAGGAAAAAAAAAAGTGGGTGAAAAAAAGAAACTTTATTGTCAAATGCAACAAAACAAACAAACACTAAGGGTTTGTCATGTTAGTAATGCACCTACTCATAAATCATATGGATTTTAATCATACCTGCCACCTCAGCCTGCTTCTCCCCTGAGAAATTGTTTTCTTTTTGCTCCCTCCTTCACTCGCTTTCAATTATCTGGAAGCTGTTTCTCCTGTTTATTTATTTATCTAAAGTTCACATACAGTATGCATGCACAAATTTCCTCTGGGGGCCTGAGCCCAGGCAGATCATACAGGGATGCGGTGGAGCGTGGCAGCTAAACATCTCAGATGAATGTACTCAGCCTCCGAAAACCTGCTTTGGACCACGGTGACAAGAGGAGGGGAGGACAGAAAGTAATTAGTGTGTGTACAATGATGGATTATGGCTTAATATTCAGGCATTTCACCTTTGCACCGTTATAGGTAGGCCCACAAGATGACAAACGAAGTCCACATTCTTGCCAGTGAGGGAAAAAATAGAAGGAAAGGGGGGAAAAAAAAAGCCCCACAGGATTTTCACTCCTTTAGCCATGTCCTCTGCTCAGTGAATAAATTGCCTTGGTTGTTTTAGTTACCTTTCAGACCTTTTGCAGTTTGGAAAATGCCAGATATATGCACATATGCATCTATGAGGAACCTGAGGGGCAGCTGCTCGGTGAATTTCTGACAAGCTGGCACAATATCGTTTTTATGTCTCACAGCTTCTATATGTAACTTTAGTACTACACAGCAACTCACTCTTTCAGATTTTAAGGAGCGAGTGAACTGCCAGTGACCTTTTCTCAGCTCTGGGAGGTGAGTGTACAGCGCAGATCCATCATGAGAGGAAGATCTTATAGACAACTTTAAGAAAAAAAAAAAAGGAATAATTTTTGCAATCTGGGTTGAAGGAAAAATAGATGAGGAGAGTTCAATAAGGAGTTACAACTACAGGTTAAATAGAGTTTTAACTCCAAAAACGAGTTTAGAGTCTAACTGGAGCTCTGTGTGTGTATTAGGTCCATGGTAGCTTTTTCAGGAACGTTTGAAACCAGAGTTGCTATGCAGGGTATTGCTCAATTAAAGGAACATCTAGACAGCTCTCCCATTTGGAACACTTGTAGAAATTAAATGGATCACATGCAGTTTGACATTTTGCAAAATAAAAGAATAATTGGGGCACCGTATTGTTTTTTGCCTTTCAAAGGGAAGAGTCGAGCTCACACCGTGAAGCTTAGCTGGAACCAGGATCTGGAATCTGGGTCCACATTTCTTCCCCCCACTGCTTTCTCAGAAAACTGCTGATGCTCCAGTTAACTCTTGCAGCACCACACACTTCCCACTGGATGTTTACTACACCTCTAGCCTGATATTTTGAAATATTTAGAACTTATTTAGTCAAATTCATGTGAGGGGAGGTGGTTCCCTGCTGTGTCATATTCTGCAGCTCGTTATTTCCCTCTGAAGGCCGTGACCTGGTTATGAGACAAGTCCTGTGCTTCATGTCCTTTGAATAAAGGCTTTTTGGAGGAATTCAGCTACCTGCCAAGGTGAGGTGTGGGGTGAGAGTGGGTTTCTCAGGACCCCCACCCTCCCCTGCAAAAGCCAAGGAGCTCACAGACTTTCACACTTTTTTTTCGTTCCTGTGCAAACTCCGACAAAAACCGAAAACCTTGAGATCAAGGGGTTTCTGGCGTCCTGTGGTACTTCAGCCCTCTCACATAAATCAAGTTCATGCTGTGGTCAGAGCAGATTGTTCACCAACTGAGGAGCCACAAACACTTATGTATGTGCCATCTTTTAAACATTTCAACAGCCCCGCTAAATGTTGTCGCATAAGCTAAAAATTAACCGTGAAGACACACTTTTTCTCACATTCACTACAGCTGAGCCTGAAACCAAATCCCAGATGTTCCCAACAAAAGCCATCTTGAATCACTACTTTCCAGAAAAGTGTTTCAAAGAAATCCGAGGAGGTGTCCCTTGCCCTGATTTCATGGACGCTGCCGGAGGCTGCCGTGGCATCGCGGGACCGTCAGTCCAACCCACCCACGTTTAGCCCAACTCTGGACAGCCACTGTCGCATGTCTGTGCAAGAAAAGACTTTGGGCTAACCTAGTTGTGGCCTTCCAGTGCCTGAAGGGAACCTACAGGAGATATGCAGACTGTTTACAAGGGCCTGGAATGATAGGACAGGGAGGAACAAATTCAAACTGACAGAGAAAAGGTTTAGATTAGAGGTTAGGAAGGAATTCTTCCCTGTGAGGGTGGTGAGGCCCTGGCACAGGGTGCCCAGAGAAGCTGTGGCTGCCCCTGGATCCCTGGAAGTGTCCGAGGCCAGGTTGGACGAGGCTTGGAGCAAGCTGGGATAGTGGAAGATGTCCCTGCCCATGGCAGGGGATGGAACAGGATGAGGAAAGAGTCTGTTTCCCTCTGTCTCTCTGAATTACCTGAGCCAGAACATTTCACAGGTGGTTTCCTGTGATCACAACTTGGTTTTGCAAAGTCACGAGCGCTTTCTGCCTGTGGCTTCTCCCACCTGAAGATCAAAGCCCTGAATGTGTACAGTTCACCCAGAAGTGCCATCTTCTTTGGTGTAAACGACATACTGCACATTTGGTACAACTTTCATTTCATTGTGTGTTTTCGTTCGCAATCTCAGATATCAAAGAAAGCCAAACTGACAAAAGCCAGCTTGTAAACCCAGTCAAGTGGAGTTTTTCCACGGTTTACAGAAATTCAACCCATAATCGACTTCATTTAAATCTCTGAGTGCATAAAAGGCTGCAGGTTGTCAGAGTAAGACAGAAGCATAGCATCACAGAATTGCTTAAGTTGGAAAAGATCTTTAAGATCACTGAGTCCATCCATTCCCCAGCACTGCCAAGGCCACCACTAAACCATGTCCCCAAGTGCCACATCAACACAGCTTTCAGATCCCTCCTGGGATGGGGACTCCACCACTGCCCTGGGCAGCCTGTTCCGATGTTTGACCACCTTGACAGTAAAGAAATTTTCCCTAACATCCACTTAAACCTCCCTTGGCACAACTTGAGGATGTTTCCTCTTCTCCCATTCCCATCAGTTGCAGTGAACCCTTTCAGTCTGGTGTTCCCTCGCAGGGATGGGGAGTGAGTCCGAGCTGTTTATTTCAGCACAGCAATCACTCACAAATGAACACCCAGAACTAATTGGGACTTACCTCCACAGGTGTTTCTTCAACCTCTGTTTTTATTTTGCTATAAGCTCTTCTATCGCCTGGTGCTCCCAACATCACCATTTTTTGTCTTCATGAATCTCTAAGGGGTTGTAAGTTATCAGTCACCCAAATTTTTTCAAAAGAAGCATCTCTAGCAACTAGTCCAGGTATCACCAGCAATAAAATTATACAGCATAGGACTTTTATGAGTTACATGGATCTAGATATAGCAAAAAGACTTCACCCTCAATTTCGTGTTACTCCAATGTCAGGAATTAATGCCAAAGTTTTGACAGACCCTAAATTTAAACAAACAACAGACAAAACAAACAAACAAAAAAACCAAACAAAATCCCCAAGCTCTTTAGTTTGCTGCAGTTTCTCCCAACCTCGCAGCAATGTGAGTTTTCCTTATGGTTGGGGGGAAAAATGAATAGTTACCATGGAAATTGCCACAAATCTTTTTCTTTCAGCCTCCTTCAAGCTACAGAGCACGTTTATAAAGACACACACAGAATCCACTTGTCATTAAAGAACTTAGGCAGCGATATAACTACGTTTTCCCAAGTTTTACAACGTATTTCACAATAATTTGCTCTGCTCCCGTTCTCATTACAGAGGCAATATTAGAATGATAATGACTTACACGCTCTGTCATAGTTTACTACTCTGACCTTTTCAGTATTCTGCCTTTTGAAAGCTTGACAGGGCCACCTCTCCTGCTCACTTTAACATGGCAGAGAGCTGGGACCAAGGAAAGAAGGGGATAACAGCAATAGACACTCTGCCAAATTCTCTTAAGCTTTAAATAACCCTACCGTAACTCATAATTTCTGGGGTGTATGTAAACAGATTTCCCTTCTCCCAGCACATTGTGTCCCTGGAATTGCACTGGTCATCCGGAGCAGTGACTTACCCGCAGTAGGTGCACTGGGAAGTGAGAGGTCTACACCCACACTTTACTACTGGAATATCAGTTTGGCCTTTTGAATTATTCATCAGCTCAGGAACAAAGTCAGATTTTGGTCCCAGGTGACCAGATGTCTCTTTTCTCAGCATGTAGAACTTTTTGTTGGTTTTTTTTGAAATGCGTATTGCAGACCCCAGGCCTGTCCCCTTAGACATGTGCAGCACTTACTTTATTTTGTAGGACAGCAGGCTTTTTTCAGCTGCATTTCCTGCTGCCAGTTCCCCTATAAATCATCAGGAGTGTGAAGGAAGCTCCACAGGGCCAGTGCACAACCTGCTGCACAAGTGTGGGGCCACAGGTAGACGTGCTTGCATCGAGCGTGTTCCTCCCACTCCCTCATTTCTTAGAGCATCAAGAGTCAGAGAAAGGTCCAAAAGAGAGTCATTGCCAACTCTCCTTTCCCTTGTGTACCTTTTTCAGTGGAACAAAGCAATATCCTTCTTGAAATGAGGGCACAAAAGGGCAAGAGCCTCTGAAACCAGTGGAAAGCTTGTGATGGAGGAAACAGTTGCAGGGATCAAAGAATCACAGAATTGTTTAGGTTGGAAAAGACCTCCAGGATCATCGAGTCCAAGCTTTGATTGAACACCACCCTGACACCTAGTCCGGAGCACTGAGGTTTCTGGAACACCTCCAGGGGCTCCACCAGCTCCCTGGGCAGCTCCTTCCAATGCTTAACAACCTTTTCAGTGCAGAAATTCTTCCTGATATCCAGCCACGATGTGCACAGTGGATGGGGTTCCTTATCTCCTGGGGATGGTCACTCCCCGTCCCAACCTTTTGATGTGCAGCACTGAGGAGCAGCCAGGCTGCCACAAACCTCTGGTTTTAGAGATTCAAAGGGAGCTCTCAGCCTCCTGCTGCTCAACCTGACCTCCCTCAAACACTCCCCTGATGCTGCTCCCTGCCCTCCTACAGCTGAGGTGGGGATCAAGCCACTTTCACCCTTTCACATCTCCATCTCACATCTGTCCTCTCCAATATTACTTGCAGGTGCTTTGAGAAGACCCACACACACTTCAGGCTGCCTTTTTTCCCCCTTTCCACTGCTCTGGAATAGTCTGCCCTGTACATTAGATCGGCAGTGTTATGCTCCTCGAGTACACCAGTTCAATAAAAACCAGGTGTTCTGCCGCTCTCCTGCGGGATCCTATCCCACCGCCAGGCATGTGCTCTGCAGAACGCCCTGATGTGGTGACGGAAGAGTTAATGATCTCCGAGCCTACTGCTCGAGGATTATTTAGCACACCAGGTGCCTGCTGCACTCTCACTGGCGAGGAGAGCATGGGAACAGAGATGAATCAGGGCTGCAGCTGTGTGAGAGAGGGGCCAGGGAGCTGGTGTGGGAGCTGCGAGACAATCGGGATCTCCCTGGGACCCTCTGCTCTTTACACAAACACTGAGCATGTGCTGAGTGGGCCCTGGCCATCCCAGCACCTGCCTTCTGAGGGTCTCACCTTCCTGGGGAACACCAGGACCCTCAAAGTCTGCTGGTCCTCAGATTTGTGCAGATGCTCATCGCTGCCTTTCACCTGTTGCTTGTAAAGCTGCTCTGCTCAAGTACAAAGACTTTCTGTGGCTGTAGGGAAATATAAATTTTGCTTTGACTTTCAGTTCCTCTTATCTTCACAAGAGTCAGACTTCAAGACACCTAAAAGCTCTTATTGCTCTTCTCGAGTCCTCTTCTCCACATGCAGCTTCCTCTTCCTTGAGAGGATGGTTTGATTTTGGAGTTTTTTGGTGGGTTTTGTGTCGGTTTTCTTTTCCTCAGCAACACATAACTCTTCTTTTGAATGTTCATTTTACACGAGAGTACAAAAGCAGGGGACGACCTGTCACACACAGGAACGCAAGGGAGACCCTCACATGGCACCAGGAAGAGTAACTGGAATAGCAAAAGTCACGGGAATGGGTGTCTGTCTTAGGTACCAGCCTCAGGCACAAGAAGCTCAAGAGAGGAATGAATCTCAGAACTGTCCCAGGCCAGTGGGACTTCCCACTACCTTTTAATCGGAGTCAGTGGAAAGCTATCCTCAGATCCCATCCTGTGTGGTTTGATTTGTGTAATTCAGAATGTGAACAACAAATAAATCTGTAGGGTTTCAGCCAGCTTGTCAAAGAAAAGAGATTTTTGATAATTAAAGTAGTAAAGGAAAACCAATATGGAAAACACATTGCACCACTGCCAGGGAAGGAAGATTTTGATCCATCTGAGCATCGTTCCTGTGCTTAACTGTATCAGAAAAATCCATAGTGATAAACTCTCTATCTCCATAAAAGTTTTGTTCTGAATGAGATAATTATGTTTCTCTGGTACATCACCTCTCTCATCCCATGGGGCCGAATATGATACACGCAGGGAAGGCAATGCAGATCTCCCTTGCACAAGAGGTCTCGTTACAGAGATCTCCATCTACAGCTCCCCTGCCCTGGAGGTAAGAAAAATGATTTCATGTCCATGCATCAGGTGGGAGGAGAGCTACAAGGCTTGGAATCATGGACTGGTTTGGGTGGGAAGGGACCTTAAAGCTCATCTTGTTCCAACCCCCTGCCATGGGCAGGGACACCAGGTTTCTCCAAGCCCTGTCCAACCTGGCCTTGGACACTTCCAGGGCTGGGACATCATACTTCATCTCCTCTCTTTCCTTTTTCTTGCCTGACTTATGAAACAAAGAAAAATTAACAATAAAATTTAAAAAAGAATTAAAAAACCCACTCCACTCCAGAGGCTGAAAGAGCAGAAAAGAGAGTGATGGCACAAGTCCCTTGGCATCTGCAGTCCATGCAAAGGACTGTACATACTCATCCCAAAGGCAGCTAAATGACATTTTAGATACCCTTCTTTTCCATATTTGATACTCCAGAGCAGAGTCACTGCTTCCCCACTGCCCCCACCTGCTGTGACATCAGCTGGTTTCCCCATCCTGCAGAGGTGAGGTGGGTCCTCCCTGCAGCTACTGCTGGCACTGAGGGAAGCATCGGTGGTGCACCCTAAAGTAATCCCCAAGTGACTCTTACTACCATGTATCCCATATCCAACTCTTTTTCCTTCTCTGTTCTCTGCTTCATGAGTTTCTTTTCACTTTCCTCAGTGTTTACTGTACTTTGAATAGTTCTGTGGCTACCATCCATAGGAGAACCATGGGAACTGGCAGGCAATGAATGACTGGCATGCAAAAGGGGTTTTTTGGGTTTTTTCTTTCCCCTTCTTCTTCTACTTCTCCTTCTTGAAAACAACCTTGGCGAGCCATCAGATGAAAAAATCTATTCTTCTGCCAGCTCCTGCCCAGTGCCAGTGTCAGGCTATTTAAAGCTCTCTGAGAAGTGGTTTGGGGGAAGGTAGCACCAAAGCAGCAGCATATCGAGCTGCATCTTTTCCCTCCATATGAAAAAAAAAACCCAAAAAAAACCAAACCAGAGGTTGCTGAGCTCTCTTTGCTACCAGGCTTGACTTAAGTTAAACATCCAAGCCCCTGACATAAATGCACTCCGTAGGAATCTGTAATAAGGTACTGCAGTTAAAACTAGCAACTGCATTTTCGATGCGAGAGCATAATCCCCATTGTTACTGGGGAGTCTGGATCTTGCCACAACAGAGGGGTTTTTGTTATATTACATGCCTACCAACCAAGTCCTTTTCTTTTATAGCTCCCTATGGTAGGGAAGGGAAAAAGAGTGGATTTAAGTTTCCAGGGAGCTGTCGGCCTTTGTAATAAGGTACATGGCTCACTGCTAGTTCACAAAGGGGGTTAGCACCAGAACCGCGGCGAACTATTCATCCTGCCAGCGAGCTCAGGTGAACGCGGCGCTCGCAGCCAAACAGGAACGCTCAGCCCCATTCACCCGGTGGCTGTGTAATGTACCACAAGCTGAAAGCTGTTCATCGAGCCAGCGGGAAATTCAGGCGTTTAGCAAGCGCTGGAACCGGAGCTGCCGTGATGGATGGTAATATCCAGACCTCTGGAGCTGCGCGGCGAGGCCGGGCCAGGAGCGAGCGGGAGGCTGCCACAGCTCTGGAGATCAGCGAGAGAGGCTGGGAGTCACGGGAGGATGGGATGAGGTGTTCCTCCTCTCTTCCTCCCTGGGAAACTGTAAGCAAAAAAAGAGATGAATTTGATTTATTTCCCATTGTCAGCTTCGGGGAAAAGAGCAAAACTAAGAGCAGAATGCACAAACAAAACAAAAGACTTTAGGGGGAAAAAAAAAGCCTATTCCCAGGGGAGAAATGTGATACTCCCCAGCTTGCCCACTATCAGCACTCTGAGACCCTCTCCCAGCTGCTCTGCATTCTTGGGTTTCATCACTCAAATCTGAACTACAGGAGAGCGTTAACGCTGCCCCTGCTGCTCCTGTTGTTCCCCTGGTGCTGCCCCTCAGAGCGATGCTCAGCCACCACCAGAGCGATGCAACCTGGGCAGGTCAGAGCCCCCCACGGCATCAGGAGACAGAGAGTCACAGACAGCTGGCAGGGCTACCAGCAGGAGTCCAAATCCAGGGATCCTAGAGCATACAAAACAAAATTTAATTTCTAGCAGGATGAAATTGTGTCTAAAATTGGCCAAATAAGTTATAGCATTTATCCCTTTGAGCTGTTGGGTGCAGGTGGAGAGCAAACCCGTCAGCAGCCCTCTGATCCACCCCAGGAGCCCTGAAGCAGCAGGGAGGAGAAATTGTCCCGTAAACTGGGGCTCATCAAAACCTTTTATCTTTAGATCATAGAATGGTTTGGGTTGGAAGTGAGCTTAAAGATCATCCCTTTCCAAACTCCCTCCCCATGGGCAGCGATACCTTCCACTGGAGCAGGTTGCTCAAAGCTATTTCCAACCTGGCCTTGTTTGGTCACATCCCTCCAGTCACTCTTGACACCTCTGCTTCATTTGAGAGCCCTTTAAAAATATAAATAAAATTAAAAATAAAAAGGTTTCTACATAGTAGTAGTTTACAGAAAACACGGCACCCTGCCCTGCATTTCCATGACATTTATTATTTGACGAAATCAAATAGCATGTTAGTTGAGGAAACCAAGGCACCTTTGGGTGAAGAGGCTTGCAAAAGAGAAAAGACAAATCGCTGCCTATCCATAGAGGGAATTTGGTAGGAGATGATAGTCCTTATTTCCACTCAAATGCGTTCTACCCCAGCTACACACTGCCCAAAGCCACCGTGGTTCTCAGTACTGTCAGTGCAGCATGAGCTCTCAGAGCCAGAGCAAGCCCTGCTGATAGAAGGACAACAAACTGCTAAAGCTCTGCCTGAACTTTCTCCCCACCTGCTGCTCTTAAGGCTTTCCCTGAGGATTGGGAAAAGCATCCCTGAAGCTTCACCATCCCCTTTTCAGCGATTTGGCGTAGCCACCTCCGTTTTTCTGGCTGAGAGGGGCAGAGATCACCCTGGCTGCTCATCCCCACTTGACCTTCCTGCCTCTGCTATCACAGCTGTCCATCGCTGCCAGCTCACGACAGCACTTCATGAAAAGAGGGCAGCAAGGAAATCAGACAGCCACCCAGAGCTGGCAGGGAGCGGGGGGAACACAGCTCCAACTCCAGCCCCGAGCCTTGGCTGTGGAGTGGGATTTACATAATAATTAACTCCGGTATTCTTGGACAACTCACTTTCTGTGCAACAACTGCAGATGATTCCCCTGTACACCCTTAAAAATCTGTCTAGCTAACAGATCCAAAAATCCAACACCTGTGTGTCAGCACGAACAGCTGTACACTTGCCACCGCTCCTCTCGCTGCAGAGGATGCCACATGCCAGTTGCTTTACTTAGAGCGTGTGGGGAGGCCAATCCATTAGAGAGAGAACACAGCATAATTAAGAAGCAACATGCTTTCTTGTTCCTGCTGCCCTAATTTTTTTTTTTTTTTTTTTTAGTTTTTTTCCTCCCCCTACTTACTTTGTTTAAACAACTCCATCCACTTTATTCTGCTGATCTTCAGGCTTGCAGGGGTAGTGAACTTGGGAGACAGGCTCTGTTTTTCCAAGTTCTCACAGCACTCATCAGCTGGCGTGTCAGGGTAGAGAAGCTTCCAGTTGAGCTACATTTTTGTCTTTATTTTTTTTATCCCTTTCATTTTTTTTCTTTTTTNCTTTCCCTGAGAAATATCCTCCATAAGAAAGATCTTCTTGGAATAAATAACGGGAGAGGCAAAGAGTGCAGAATCTAAACACGAGCATTCCGCGCGCTGTACGACGGCAACAAACGATTACATCCACCCTGAAACATCCACAGACGGTCATGTTTGTTTTCATTGCATTCCAGATATCAGTTGCAATCATTCTCTCTATATATTTCTTTCTCTCTCTTGCTCTGTGTGTGTGTGTGTTCCCTTTGTACACGGAACAGAAGAAACATTTTGCTAAACTAAGCTTTATCTTCAAAACCTGTTCTCCGTGAGATGCTCGCTGTGTATAAAAACGCCAGCTAAAAAGGGGGTTTTAAATCCATTTGGAGCCATAATGTGAATTTATCTTCACATGAATAATTTGCACTAGTATTCCTAATTTGGCAAGCAAAGAGTGCAGCATAGCTTCACAAGCCATAGTACCTTTGTGCTCTTAATCCTCACGGGGCTACCTATACTTGTCTTTCTGTACATTGGATCACTGCTAGTGGAGGTCTGAAAAGCATCTCCAGCAATCTTTAATTCATGTGATTAAAAATTCAAAAGAAGCCCTTGTACCAGCTGTTAAACTATGTTAGTAAGCTGTAATTCAGAGTTCAAATCCCAGCAAATTGAAGGTTAGGTTAACAGGATCATTCAGTGGAACTGCATTATATCGTAGCAACTAGAACAGTAGGTGGACTGTTTTATACATGCTCATTTGCAGAAGATAAACTAAGGATGAGCAAACTCAGAGCACTGCAAACCTTGCCTTGGATTTATTTTCCCCCTTCTCTTTCTGTGACATGATTTTTTTTTAGAGCCTGGCAGATGAAACCAACTGTGGGTTTTGTTTAATCTTTGCACAGATAGAAGCAGAATAAAATCAGCATGAAGTGTTTTGTTTAAGATTATCTGGAATCTGAGCAATGCATTTTTCATCTCTGAGACTAATTAGTTTAAATATTACGAAGGTGAAATGAGTTTGATGGTCTTAAGTCTACTGCTCATCGTCCTTCAGCAAATACAGAGAAAGTATATGAGAAAAGAAATCCACCTTCTTTAGCACAGTTTGATATGATTATTCTCTGCTCAGACTGGTCCCAAGGTAAACTTGCAGAAAGTCTGGAAGAATCAACCTTAAGTGCAAGCGAGGCTGAAAGTCTTATGTATGATTACAATTATTATTTATTAGTAACACCACGATAGTCGTTAGTCTTCAGCTGAGACTGAGGTGCTGTTGTGGAGAGTGTTGCATAAAAAAGTGACATTATTTGCTCCACAGTGCTTACAGGCTCTGCAGCTTTACAGAGCTTGCAGGGAGAAGGTGAGAAACAGGATGTAATATCATCTTTAGTTTGCAGATGGGGAATTATGGCACAAAGTGTCTTTCCCAAAACCACACAGGAAGCGTGCAGAGCTAGAAGCTGAATCCTGATCTCCTGGAGGCTTTAACCAAAATACCATCCTTCCTGTCTATTGAAAGAATCACATATTATATAATAGGCTGTAAAGCAGACCTTTAAGGAGCCCAGACTCCCAAACTAGACGTGGTCCTGTGCTCGTGGTACCCAGCAAAACAATTAGCCCATTTAAAATATCCTCATAAACTCTTGAACTCCAGGATCTTAGAGGTGTGTTTCAACCTTAGCAATTCTAGGATTCACTCCTGTGTTGCTGGTGAATTTGTTGAGGTGGGTTTTGTACAATAGAGGGAAACTGGAAAAGGAGACAAACCGGTGGGAAAGGCCAGGAAGGGTTGAGAAGGGTTGATAAGGAGGGAGAGGGGCAGCAGCCTTTTGTGGTTCCAGGGTAACACTGGGGGACAAAGCTTTGCAGTAAAAGCAGTCAGGAAAACTATGTCTTTCAAATTCAGAAGAAAAGATGCTAGAGGAGAAAAAGTGCTGAGGATAGGAATGTCAGGGATTCTGGTAGAGGCAAAGGTGAACTGAAGAAACAGGTGAAGAGAAGTTTGGTAGGAAGAAGAGACAGGAGTTTTAGGACTACAGCCCTCCTGTCAAAGCATAGGAATTTTTGCATAAAGTTGCAAAGGAATAAAAATTAAAAAATTATATTTGCAAATTTGCCTTCCTGCTGTTGGTAAGGTACTAGTCAAAGCCCCAACCAACTTTGTTGTCCTTCCAGAGATGTACTGACAGGTTGGAAGAATGAGGACATCTGCTTTTGCATCTTTTGGCCGCGGCGCCTACGAACTTTGATCGAGCAGTTCCTTTTAATTTCCCACCTGAGACAGCATTTCTCCTGCAACAACTAAAAGTCCTGGCCATTCTTCCCAGTAAAAGTCTTCAAATAAATTCATAAAAACCAAACCAAACAAACAATTAAAAATTGCTTGTGACCAGCACGATTGCCTGCATGTGGATGATGTGTGGCTGGTTCCTGCCATTAAAACCCTCCAGTGACAAACCCCTCCCACTGTGGGTCAGATGTCATGTCTATACACATGGCACTCCCCAAACAATTTTAATGCTACATCGAATGCAGTGTTTAAAAATAACTTTGTGTCTAACCAAGGACTGAGTGAAACTTGTGAAGGACTTGGCCTCGTAATTTAGAGTCATCATCATCAACAGGCTTTCACTTGGACAGCACCTTTCATTCAAAGATCTCGGAACACTTAATTTAATTAAGCCTTTCAACAATGCCATAATGCAGCCAAATGTTATAATAACTGCTTGTAGAGGTTTGAATCTGAGACAAAGAGAGGTTAAACGAGTCTCCCAATGTCCCAGAACGAATTAATAACATCGCCAAGAAGAGGCTGCAAAGCCTCCCTGCAAGCCACGCTGCTTCCCTCCTTTCCCACTCTGACGCACAGACACGGGTGGGTTTCTGTGCCCCCTGGGCTGTGCTCGGGGTGCCTCTGGATTTCTCTCTGCTTCCCGGGGAGCCTGGGAGCAGTCCGTGTGAGAAACAAGCAGCAATCGCTCAGCAGGGCAATGAAGGGAAGGTTGGTAATGGGAACGTCCTCCCCCCAGAAACAAGATGAGAAAAGGTCTCTCAGTGCTTTCCTCCACGCCACCACTTCCTCTGGGTTACCTTGGGAAGTGGGATTGTTTGCTGTTTTCCCATGGCTGAGAGCTGTGAGATCTTTTATGGTGCATTAGTGGCCTCTTATAATCTGAGTCCAAAAAGCTACGGCTGGGAGAGTACAGTCACCTTAGCCCCGTGTGGGGAGTTGCCTCAGCCCTGAGGGAGGAACATCCTGTCCTCTTACCGGCAAAAAACGCTGCACTCTGACTTTTTCTAGGAGGTCCCTTGCATTCAAACGCTGTCTCGTCCCGATTCCCTTAGCCTGGGAGATCTGAGGAGCATACAGGCTGCAGTGGTATGGCTCCAGGCCATACAGCACACACTAAGCATTACCATATGTCACAGAGGCAGCTAGACAAAATCTTCCCTGCAATGCGAAGAGGAGTGCTGGATCCATGCACAGCTCCACTAGTTAAGACCAAACAGCAAAAGGTTTTGTAAAACAAAATCGGTTTGGTTTACTGCTGCGCGTCAGCAGCTGCTTTCAAATTTACAAATGCATTTACTTTCTACAGAACATAAATGAAAAGCAATTGATTTCCGAGCTGCCTGCCAAGACCTGAGATGGGGATTTGTTTTTTCCCAGGCGTTGCTGCAGGGTTTCAATCACCACGACCCACAGGTGGAGTGACCACTGGAGCACCGGGACCTGCAGCTCCCGCTCTGCTGCCAAAGGAGAACTGGATCCCATGGATGTGAGTTGCACCGATCTCTGAAGGATTTGGCCTTTATTACATCCAGGATTTCCCTGGCATGGAGGCCCTCCAAGATTAAATATTTGGCCCTTTTGTTCTGGGGACCGCCTCAAGGGAAGAGGCACTGCAGGAGATGCATCATGCACAAGAAACGGGGGGGTCTCATCAGAAAGGCCACATCCCATAATCTCCCAACTCTACAATCTCTTGAACAGAAATATTTAACGCCCATCCCAGGCCCGTATTTATAAAAGGCCACCTGTTATCCAGTGGCTCCAAATAAAGTCATCTCCGTGGCAGGATTGGTGCCACTCACTACTGACACGATACCTTCAATTTGAGGGTGAGATGGTTATTTGGACTAATTTCCTCGTGGTAAAGCCCTGTGTAATCGAACAGTGTTGAAAACAAGTGGGGTTGGGCAGAATTACAAACGAGGTCTGCTTTGCTGATGGCACCCATTTCACCAGGCCATCTAACCAAAGCCCAAGCTCCAGGAATAATGTGATGCTTCAAAACATCGACTTTGGCTTTTCAAAACAAGCCCCTGGTCCTTATTATCGAGAAGTTCAAAATGTGTTTACTGCCGAAAAATCAAAAGACAAAGAACAATTCCAATTGTATTTTTGAAATCTAATTATTTGAAGCATGATCTTGGAACGTTGGGAGTTGAATGCAACAGTGTAAATTACACACAAATTCCTACAAAAAGGAAATTATGTGGGTTTAAATGACAGTATAATGGCTTCAGCTTATTTATATTAATTAAGCACATCAAAATAATATGTGACTGTTAATACATAAAACAACATTAAAATATAATAGCTGTTTTCTCTTAAAGGTTAAATGGTCTTGATTCTTTGCATGTGCAAATGAGTGTCATTGTCATTAATTGCCGTCATCTTGCTTGCTCACATTTCTTGGAAATGCGAGGCTGGGCACTTTTAGCATGCAAATTTAGCTTTAAACTCTTTGCCATGAAAGACCTTGGCCTCAATAGGACCCACACAGGTGAAGCAGAGCCTGCAGATGAGCCCTCAGCACCGTGCGCTGCCCGTCTCGGCTCACAGGCTCCATGGAAGGCTCCGAGCTCTGCAGATATTTTCCTCCTGCGACTGTTCGCAGTCCTTACAGCACATAACGAAACTCGCATCTTAAATTTATCTTAATGAGCCGAAATCCGCGGCCCTAATTGGTGTACACATGGCGTGGTTTTAGTTACGAGATAAACAATTTACTCCAGTATCAAGGAAACATCGGTTAAGATTTTACGAGGCTCCCAAATATGTTTGATAAACCCACCCTTCTGTTTGTTGCAACAGCTAGGGTAAAATAAACTCCCAGCACATCCCGCGGTGGCCAGGCTGAGCTCTTTGTCTCAGCCCTGCTCCCACCCACCGCCCACCAGCCCCACCGCTTCGCACCCAGCTCGGCCAAAACACCGCCCGGGCTCCTACAGGTGTTACATTTTTTGCTCCCCCCAGTGACCAGTTCCACTGCGATTGGACTAAAATAATATCGCCAAAAGCAATGTGCTGGCATCGCTGAGAACATACATATAAGGCCACTGAGGTCCACACAGCAAGGATTGCACAATAACCCATTAAAATAAACATTTGCAACCACAGATAGCTGGACTGAAATCCCTGCTCTGATACAAATAACATCTGGACAACTTTTGTATGCATCTTCCAACATAAAACACCCTTGAGAAAAAATAGAAGGCAAGCTAAAAGACAAAGGACCACTAAAGATTTTATTATGCTATGGGTGTGGTGCCATAAATTTGAGGGGATTCAGGCAAGAGTTGCCAAGCTTGAATTTAAACAGCATGTTGTTTTTAAAAGTTGTAACATTAGTGACGAACAAGTCAGTATTCTTACATAATTAATCCAGTGTGAAATAAAGTGACTGGAAGACATCCAGTGGTTTAAAAATAACTCAATCATCTTTAAGATCCACAATACTATAGGAGTTAACATTAAGGCACAGGAAGTGAAGGCATCTTGGTAGGGAGCATGCTGTTTTAATTCCACTAAAGCTTTATGAATTCAGCTTAACCGAGCTCACTGCACAACAGCCCCGCGTCGTGCAAAGCGGGGGAGGTTCCTCTCGAGTGGATCCCAGGTTTAATCGCCAGGATTCTTCCCTCCACCAGAGAGAATTGTCTCTAGCTGGAGATGCCATAAAGGAGACAAAAATAGGAGTGCTTTTTTTTTTTGCAAAATGGCAATCTTTAACTGGGAAGACTGGGAGAAAAGACAAAGATATGCGGGGAAGGTAATGAGCGTCTTCAGGGGACGTATAATCACGGGTTGGAGTTGAATGGACTTTAACATCCAGGGTTATTCCTCAGTGGTGTTTCCAGCTGGCAGCAAGCACAAGGGAGTGCAAACTGGAGACACAGCGTGAGTGGGGCTCAGTGCAATGATGAAAAGCAGCCAAACAAAACGCTCCTTCAACCTGAAGTCGCTGCTTACATTTGTAAACCGAGGGCCTGATTCTTTAAGTTATTCCCATGAGAATCTCGAGCAAAGCCACCTGTAAAAGTAAGGTATGTTATAGTCACTGTTCCTGCAGGCTGGATAAGTGCTAGTGGAAGGTTCCCTGGCCATGAACTAGATTATTTTTAAGGTCTCTTCCAACTCTTAACTCTTCTGTGCCCTTGCGTGTCCAAAATTTGCCCTTCTTGGAGAAGCCCTTGACACACTCTGCTCACTCTGAAATCACAGGAGGCACCAAACACTTGTCCCAAGTGAATTTCCACATCTGAAGCATCACAGGCCTGCCCAAAACCCCAAGTCTGCACAAGGATATCGTGTTTCTTGCAGCACAGAAGTTGGTGGGGGTCCAGAAGAAGCTAAACCCTTTATTTGAAATCACTCTCCGGAAAGCTGCTGGTCTGGATGAAGGAAGATCCAACCAATTTTGAACCACGTTTGATGAGTGATGGTGCTGAGCCAGATTTTGGGCCAACTCTCCTATATCTGAGTCTGGTCACAAACAGAAAAACTGTGTCACCTGGGGCCACCAGCCTGGTACAGCCACCACGTCGTGCTTCCAGGTCTAGCTGGACACCTCGATGGCATTTCATCCTCCACTGCATCATCCCACTGTGAAAACCTACCAGAACCAGGATTGTTCCAAAGAATATGTGAATTCCCAACAAAGGGAAATAAAGACTAAATCGATAGATAGAAGGTGACTCTTCCTTAGAACAGCATTCCCACTTTGCCTGGCTTGACATACAGGATGAGAGCAAATACATCAAAATTGTAATCCTGAATGATCAAAATAAATCACATACAATTGATTTTGACTAATGTAAAACTAACTGAATACATTTCTGGAAACAGTAGTTATGAATTAATAATAGTGATTAAGATGAATTAAACACACAGACGAAATTCTGCCCTACAACATGCTGACTTCCATGGAAACTGTGCGTGCACTTAGGGGCTGAGTCTAGCAAGTCAATTCTGAATTATTTTTATCTGTTGATTCAAAGTAGTTTGTTAAAAAGAGTTTATGTGACTAAATAACATGCTGTACCTATCAATGTTTATTGAGCTTTGAATATAATTTTCTCAAATTAACAGTGTATTTGCTTAACTATGCAAAAAGTGGTTTTGTAAAACCCATTATTGCTGGACTGCAGCAAGTCTTAACTAAATAAAGGTGCAACAAGTGTGACTCCAAACAGTATCTTTATTTCAGTGGATAAGGTCAGATTCCAAGAGTCATTAATCCTAATTCCTGTTCTGTACCTTGTTCCCATTTAGCTGTCGTGAAAAGTCCAATCCTCAAATTCTCCCTCCACTCTGATAGTATCATGTCCCAAATCTGACCCAGAAATACTGTGACAACTAAAATTCATTTATATTTTTGTTATACTTATCTCCTTCTATAAGCCTTCCCTTCTCGACAATAGATGTATTTATATATAAACACATATTTTTATATGTATTTTATTTCTGTGTGTGTATGCATGTGCATTTTCTCAGATGTATTTGTCTGCCTCCATAACAGATTAATTTGTTGTGACAAACTTGTTCTTGGACTAGAAACTGTGTGAAATTTAGAGAAATTGAGTAAATTGAAATGTACCACGTGGTATTTCCTGGGAGGATTTACAGAGATACGTTTAGGGAAGAGAAGAGATCGTCTCAAGCAAGTTCAAGCCCATTGGGTGGAAAAACGGTGTTTAAGACTGGGCATGAGAACAGAAAGAAGGCAAAACTACGGATGTGGAAGTAAATACAAAATGAGCTGCGTTGCCATATGGGTTTCTGGAAGGTAGCATGTGTCAGGTTAACCTGATATCAGTTCAGATTAATTCTGATGAGAACATCTGCAAAGAGGGACTTGTAGGTGAGCGGAGGAGAGCCTGTGTTATCAGAGGAGATTAAAGGGGCTGGGCACGCTCAGCCCAATAAATCAAAGGTGGAAATGCAATTTCTGCCTACAGATAAACCAGTGGGGTTAAAAGAAGTGGGGAGAGGATTTGTAATTAACCCAAATATGAATGGATATCATCTGGCAATTAATGAGCTTTGGGAGAAGCCTGACAAAAGGACCTACAGGGCGAGCTCTCCCACAGCTGGCCCATGAGGGCATAGGGACGAAGGATGGAAGCAAACATCAGTCCCAAACTCCACCTGTTGAAGGTGGAGCTTGACAAATCCACATATGGGATTATGAGATGTGAGAGTGACCCAGTGCTCAGAGGATCCCATCTTGTTAACTTTTTAAAAAAATTTAAAGTGTGGATCCATGAATTTTTAACATTTACAAAATAAATGCCAAAGTGACAAAGTTTACCAAGAGTGATGAAATCAAAATTTTCCCATCAAAATATTCCCCCCAAACAGGCAAGGTTTTAGGAAGATCTAATTGTGACCTTCCAGTACCTGAAGGGAGCCTGCAAGAAAGACGAGGGGAGACTATTTACAAGGGCCTGGAGTGACAGGACAAGGAGGGACGGCTTCAAACTGACAGAGAGTAGGTTTAGACTGGATATTGGGAAGGAATTCTTCCCTGTGAGGGTGGGGAGGCCCTGGCACAGGGTGCCCAGAGAAGTTGTGGCTGCCTCTGGATCCCTGGCAGTGTCCAAGACCAGGCTGCACGGGGCTTGGAGCACCCTGGGGTAGTGGAAGGTGTCCCTGCCCATGGCAGGGGGTGAAATGAGACAATCTTTAAGGTCCCTTCCAACCCAAACCATTCTATGATTCTATGATGGCTATAAAATCTTTTCTTTTCAGTGGAAAATTCTCTCTTATATTTGTTTCTTGAGGCTCAAGACAGAAACCAGGATGTCTGGAAGGGATGCAGACATTTATGCCTCACTGCCACTGGTTGGCCTTCTCCAGAGAGCTCAGGACATTCTTGGGTCAGGGTCAATCTTGGTGTTTCTGGTGGTTTAGCAGCTCTTGAGCTCACCTCTCGCTAAATCCTGATGACAAACAATGTTGTGTCTCTCTGCTGGATGCCAACAGGAAAACAGGCTGCTTCCTCCTCCGTAGGGAGGTCCCAGTCCTCCTTTTTGCCACAGACTGGACAAGAACAAGGTCTGGCTCATGGCAAGGACGTTTGAAATTATTTCTTGGAGACTCTGATGGCTCTTCTCTGTATGATCTGAAACAATGGGTTGGGCAAATGTTGCTCCATCCTCATAGCTGCTCTTACCTTAGGCCAGCTGGGTGCACCAGATGCTCTAATTAGTAGACCATATCAGAACTTTTCTGTCAAAATTACTTTTCTAATAGAAAATATCCTCTCCATCTAAAAGAGAGCAGTAGTTGGCTTGAAGAGTTTTCTCTCTGTGTCATTAAAATACAGCTTTCTTTTTAACTGGCTAAATTTTTTAAATCAATTTCAGTTTTATCAGCAACTTAAATTGTGAATTTCTAAAAATAAGATATTTTTGGAAATCCTTTCATATGAAAAACGTTGTGGTTTTCAATTTTCATCCAAGAGTTGGATTAATTTCTTTTCTAAAAACAGAAAATATGTAATGGGAAGGGATTTCCACTTTCTAGCCAGCCATGGCTTTTAGTGGTATTATTATAATTAGTTATTTTCATTCCTTTTATGTAGAACCATTCATAAATACCCTAAATTGTAGCAAGGAGTACACACAAGTAATTTTTTTAAGGACAGGGCATTGAAAAGCAGAATCATATTTTTTAACAGAAAAAGATTAGTAAATTAAAACTTTGGTTTGAGATCAGAAGTTGTACACAAATGAGATTACTGGACAGGGCAGAATGTATTAAAAGTAAAGCTTTATAGTGAAATAATGAGCCTGAAAATAGCTAAATGCATTTAAATGTTCCCAGTGGTCCTAACTTTGAAAGTTGCTAACACATAGCATAAGGAAAGTTGAACTTGGCCCTTGCCCCTCAAGATGGTGAAGGTTCTCCCATACAATTCCTAGATGGATACAAGCTGCATCTGACACAGGAGCCTGCTGCAAATTGAGGCCAATGACAAATTAGAGAGAAACATCCAACATAAAATAATCTGCAGTTTTCAGGACTCTGATTTTGATTTCTCCTTGGAAACAAACAAGGGGAAAAGAATTTGCAACAGCCGTGACCTGGTGCTTGCCAGTAAACCCTCCTTCCATCCCTGTGCCATGGGCAGGGACACCTTCCACTATCCCAGGCTGCTCCAAGCCCCGTCCAACCTGGCCTTGGACACTTGCAGGGATCCAGGGGCAGCCACAGCTTCTCTGGGCACCCTGTGCCAGGGCCTCACAAACCTTTGAGCAAAAAATTTCCTCCAAACATCAAACCTACGTCTCCCCTCTTTTAGTTTAAAACTCTTTGTCCTTGTCCTGTCACTATATGCCCTTGTAAAAATTTCTGGAGTTGTGAGTGAAGGGGAAAAGTAAAAATGAAATTAGTCCCCAGGACAGAGAGGAAAAAATATTTCCTAGGTACTATATTGCCTTCAACATTTGCAGTGGGAAGCCACATGAGTCACCCCGTAGCATCCCCATATACATGTTAAATGTTCTGCCCCTAACCTTTGCTGAAATCGGAATGAGGGAAAAAGTTTCAGTCCAACCATTAATGGGAAAAGTGACTATTTGCCTTTAGAGAGATACCCACTGAAAAATGATGACATTATGTGCTCTTTACAGGGATGCTGCAGCTTTTATAGATGCTCTTGGTACAATTCATTTCTGGGAACTGCACGTAAGAAGGTTTTACCACTGTCGTTACACAGAAGTGCTATGGCCGAGCTGGGAACCCTGCAGCATCTGCGGGGCTGCATCCCCTAAATGCAGCTGAAGAACAGCTGAAGTTAAGCTAAAGGTTTGGTGGCGAGAAGAAATTACAAGATTGTTTCTGTCTGCCTGAAAGTGAAAATCTGAGAGCTCTGGGCACCAAAGGTACACAAAGGGAAACAGACTTGGCCTGGGAATTGGGCCCTGGGGTTTGCAGATCAAACCAGCCACTGACACTGCATCAAAGATTTCAGCAGTGTGACACACCTGCTGCTCTTGCCTGTGCAATCCAATGCCTTGTTTCTCTGAAATAATACAAACACCCTGTGTTTGTGAATTATGTAAATCCAAGCTTAAAATTGCATATATGGCTTATATTTAAAACTGCCCAGGAGAGCCCAGTAGCTCTTTCGAAAATGACAACATTTTTAAAAAACCTAACTTCATTAGTTACTCACATTTAATAACCAGAATAGGGCTTTTTTCCCCCACTTCAACACTGACATTTTTTACACTCTCAGTTTTCACTAATACCGAAGTCTGGAGTTGCTCAATGCAGCTGAGATGAAATATTTTATGCGATATCAGCTTTTTGGCAGCCATTGGATTTGTGTACCCATCAAAACTTCATCTTCTGAGAAGAGAAAGAATTAAGAAAAAGTCATTTACCCAGTTAATTCTGTAACTATCGATTTCAGTGTAAACCCCTTCCTCTTTATAAGATTAATTTAGTTCTTCCCATGCCCCACAGAAAAATCCTGTGCCCAGAGAAAAGCTGCTATGAAAGGGATACAAATGAATCTACTTAGATAATTGTAATTCCAGTCAGACACTGGCACCATGTAGTTCATGTTTTATCATAAGAGACCAATTTCTAAGATTTAGCCATCAGTCTAAAGAGTACAAGACAAAATTTCACCCCCGGTACTGCAAAGAAGGCAGGGTTGACTCCAGTCAACGAGATTGTACCTGGGACTCGTGAGGTCTTTGAATAGGAGGGAGTTTTTGCACTGTGAAAGTAAAAACATCTGCATCAGTCTAATGGTGTTAGGGTTCAACACGAACTTTTCTATAAAGTGAGGATCTCTCGCCCCTGTGGTCCATCAGTGACGGGTTTGGAAGGGTAACCAAGCCAGCAGCCACGAAACCCCGAGCGCTGCATTACAAATGACTGCCCTACATTTGAGAAGTAACATCAAACAAAAACCTCACCAGTTTCATGTATTTTTGTAGTGGAATCACAGCAGAAGGATTTCCCCCTCCTCTTTTTTTTAATCAAAGACTGATTAATTAATTCTCATTATCTCCATCTCTGTCACAAAGATAGTATGGTGACACTGTCAGAAAGCTGTTGTAATTTGCCTCAGGCATGGCTGTAATTTGGTGGTGGTTGAAGTGATCGCTCGCTCTTTTTGTGGGTCTCATCACCCCCATGTCCCCAAAAAAACACTCCCAGACAAGAGCTGTGTGCACCAGTAGGACGGAAATAGGTGGTAAAACCAGTTTGAGCCTCACTCTGCACAACCTTCAAACGAGAAGAGCTCAAGAGACCGACTCACAGCCTCAGATATTCCCACAATTGCACCAAAGGCAGCGTCAGACCGAGTCAGGAAAGGAACCAGCTCAAAAAGGAAAAAAAAAGCCCTTTTCACCAGAAAAATGTATTCAGGGAAAACTCTGCAGCTGCTGCTATTGGGACAGAGGGAAGAGTGAATAAACCCTCTCTCCCAGCAGACTGCAGAGCAGCTCCCGCTGAAAGGGACCACATCAGGAAGCAGTGCTCACCACAGCCCCATCAGGGTGAGCTGGGACAGCACCGCGGCTGTGGGAGGACCAGTAGGATGGCTCATTACTGGCAGTGCGAGCTGAAAGCATCCATGGACAATTGAAACCACATGGCACGAATCCCCCTCCAGCCCCAAGGTTAGCGCCGATCCAGCTTTCAACTCAGCGAGCTACATAAACCAGACGAGGTGCAGCGAACAATGGCTCATGCGGGTGTCCCAGTTTCCACCAACAATGTCAGCCACACTGGTGGTGACTCAATTTGTTTCCATCATATGCTCTTTAGAGTCGCCTCTGGCAGCTTTATTTTTCACGGTCCCTTTCCAAGTGAGCGTTATCCAGCAGCAGCGGGATGAGTTGGCGCCCGGGAAAACGCGTACGAAGCTCCGTATTCAGATCACACCTCATGATTCCAGGTTTGAGGGCTGCTCCTCCTCCTCCTCCTCCTGACCCTTCTGTCTCAGTTTTGGCATCCAGCTCAGAGCACGGCATCTTCCCATACCATTGCTGCGTAAAGCAAAAGGAATCAGCAATACCCATATAAAACATTAACAAAGAAATGGGTAAAAAATGGATATTTATCCTATATAGACGTGTACCTGCCTTTTATATAGAGCTGTACTACATCATCTTTCATATAGAAGCAGCAAAGTATTCAGAGGAAATAAAATAAATATAAATCTGACCTCCGTGAAAAAAATCTTCTTTCTCAGTGTAACATACCATAACTTGAAGTTTGCTCTCCCAGCATTATTTGTTTAATAGAAATATTTTCTGTACCACCTTGTTCTGGCAGAAAGTCAGAATTTGCATTTATATGAGGTAGTTTATCAAATATAACATACAGAAGTCTGTTAAGTACACATTGCATTTTGTTTGTGAGAAAATCTGTTTGTATTTAATGTAGTTTTTAAATTAACCTTAATGAAAGCTTCTGAAAATTGTTGTTCTAAGCATTTGAAATATGCAACAAGAACTAGTGGAAGACATAAACATGTTTTCCATTATATGTTATCAGATAGTCCAAAATTACTACAAAAAGAATGTGGGACTATGTTAAATTAGAAAGATAAGCAAGCATTTAGTTAAAAGGCAAAGGTCTTTAGAAGAGTAAAGCATCTGACAGTTAACCCCAACATCTTATGATCTCCCACCAAGAGGAGGACAGCACTCGCAGAATACAGTAGGGTGTTTTAACCACATCCATGGCTGAGAGGGAACAAAAAAAAAAGTCGTGTTTCACAGAAATCCTGTGGTGGGTGTTTGTTCAGTCAATATTTAGAGAGCGGTAGCATGGCCGCAGCCATTTTTAAAGATCCTGCTCGACCAATATCAAATATGGTTTGCCCACAGTATTTATTTTTCTTTTGAAAAGAACCAAACATATGAACTTTACAAATGGCCTCATAAAAGACATAAAAACGTATAATCCCTTCAATTATCAAAACAGCATTTTTCATTGTCCTCTGCTGTCTGCTGATTTAATTTTGCCCTTTGATGGGCTGCTTTCTGTTGATAGTCACAAGGGTGGCTTCATGAAGAACATAATGCAGGGAGAAAAAAATCCCATTGGTGTTATGGCTTCCTTCCCATCTTTTCCTCATATATCCAATTAAATGCATTATAAAGAATAAAAGGGTGGTGTGGAAAAATTGCCAAACAAGGGCAGGCATCAACAAGACATTTAACGTATCATGTGAGGAGTGAGGCAAGCGGTACCTAAGTAGCTCGTGGATGAGTTGTTGTTACAATAATCATTCAAAAAACCAGCAATAAAACCATCACTGGTAATGATCAAGTAAGGGAAGGAAAATCTGACTAACGACGTTGTCTTACTATTCTGGTAACCCTTTGCATAGAGAAAACTCAGTCAAATCAGGTTTTAATCAGGGCGATATTTTTCTGGAAACTCTTCCTTCCCAACACATTCTGGCACTTCACCAGTGCTTGAATAACATTCCCACAGCAAGTCTCAAGTCAAGCTTCGTCTTCATAATCAACTGCTCTGGAAAACAGGGAAATCGAAGGGCTTTTCTCAGAACGCCATTAACTTCTCTGAGATGTAAAAAAAGGGGTAGTACCCAGTTAGCAGCCACTCTTTTCAAGATGAAAATTTCTAAGCTCTAGGTGCTGGAATTATGTTCGAATCTGTCCAACATAAGGGCCACCTCAACTGAGCATCAGAAGCTACTCTTTGAATTCCTTTCACTTATATTTTCTCACTAACACGTTGGAAAATTGGATCATTTTCCGTTTTATTTTGGAGCACAATACAGGCAGGTCAATCCAGCTGTCATCTAGGTCTTGCAATACTGGAAATCCTGTTTTGGATCACGTCCTCAGTGTCTTGTTTAAAGGGAATGATTTCCTATAACTGAGTTACAGATTGCTGCGCTCATAGGGTGGTCACAGAACTCCAGCTCTGCTTTGCATTAAAAGTGGAATTTTTAATAGCCAGAGAGGAAAAAGGAGAAAGAATTGAGAAGTTGCAGTATGAACATTTTGCAGTAGAGACCAACCCTAAACACCACGCAGGCCCATTGCCTGTCATGTCCAGGGCTTTTGGGGTTCTTTGCGGTTGTATCAGACAAAGGGTGGGCTGGAAACAGAAAGTTTGGGAGAGCCAGCCTCCCAAAGTCCTCCACCCTTTGGCTTTCCTGAGTTTTCCTGAAGGTTGTTAACCAGACATTTACAGCCGAGAGAAGCGATAGAAGCTCTTGGATCTTGCAACTTCCATGTTAAGAGGACAGAAACCCTAAAAGCTCCTGCATTTCGTGCTTTTGGCTTCCTAACTGAAGCTGGAAGGTTTAAAGGTCTTGACTCAGTTTCCCATGTTTGCAGGCTCCACGCTGTAGATGGGATGGGGGTTGCACAGAGCTGTTGTAGGAATGCTGAGAAGCCAGACTGGGCGAGGGGAAGACCTCAGAACAATAGCAAAGAGCTTGGGGACATCTTCCACAAATAAAAAAGTTCTTGGCGTACACCACAGCCACGCTTAGGAAAGTTTTCTGAGCCCTTCCTAAATAGCTAAAGGAGATCCTTTTTAGGCTTTTTTTAAATTTTATTTTGAGAGCTGGAATGAACAGAATTTGCATAGTCTTCGGACGCTGTGGGGAGAGAGATGGAACCAAGCTTTTGTGGATAGGCCAAAAGATAATTAAGGCAATTACATACTGTAAAGGAATATGTTATGCTATTCCTAAAGGAAGACTTTTGGCCAGATAGAACTGATGACAAATATTTATTTTCTTCTTTTGGCATTAATAGTCTTAGTAGGCAGTATTAGGAACACTTATCAGTATTCATATATGGTATTTAGGGTGGCATTTTTATTATGTTTAGCGCAGATTTTTTTCACATGTTAACACAACACCCTTTTGTTTTAAGAAGATATTAAAGCCTGTCTAACGGCAGAGTGTTGAAAATAGGATGAGGTTTGGGGCAACTTCGGGAAGATCTGGGGTCGCATCACTAAAGCCAAACCACGTACGTTTAATACAACGGGGAGAATTACCTGGGAAAAACGCTGGAGCTGCAGGGTGATGGCCCGTGGCACAGCAAGGATACAGAGATCTTTGAGCAGGAAGCTATTTGGCAGCCTTTCCGCCTTAACTGGCGGAGAGCAGCCAGGAGCTGATTTAGTCAGTGGGTAGGAGAGGCAGCTCCCAGTGAAGAGTTGAGAAAGCGAAGGCGGTCCCAGTGAACTATCAAGAAATACCGATCCGGAGTTATTATGTAACATTAGGGTCAGAACTGGAGATAAGAGGCTGATGCATCACAGCGTTAGCAAACAGCCAGCGTTAATATGTTTGCATAGATAAGGCAGATTTGGCGTGGTACGCGGGCATAAAAATGAGGAGCCAACACGAGCTGAAACGGAGCTCAGAGCACCACTGCCAAGAGATGTAATTCTTGTCTTCATCTCCTTTGAATATCAAGGTTTATTTAGTTTACAAACATATGGGTTTTCAAAGCTATTACAACTGTGACATCGATTTAGAAGCTACAGACATGCAAGAGGTTAAGATTAGAGCTGGCCAGGAATTTTCTTACAAAACAGAATTTTGCTTTTTAGCCAGGATTAGTTAAGACAACTGAGCCTTACAACATCATCCTGCCAGGTGAAAAAATGACTCACTTGACAAGCACAGTGCTGCTGGGATGAGTCCTTTTAAACTGTGTATTTACATAAACATTTATGGGGTGTTATGATTATTAAGAAAAGATGTGATAGGGAGAATTGCACCTTTCAATTGCTCAGGCAAGGGGAGGATAGTTTGGGAGCCGCTACCTTTCTTGGATTTCTTAAAGTGGTGAGGAAACTCTTGCTTCTTTGTATAGCAGGGTAGGTTATGCCTTCATGCCATGCCCTATACCCACTACAACCTGAGGTTTTTCAAAAGGGCATTAAAAAGAGAAGAACAAATATTTTATGTCTGAATTTAATTAAAATTGACATCTAAAATTAAAAAAAAAAACCAACAACAAAAACCCCATAAACAAAGAGAAGCTTGTTTCATAAAAGAATTCTTTACTGGAACAAATGGCCATATATTAAAATAAGAGAATCACAGAATCATTTAGTTGGGAAAAGACCTCCAAGACCATCAAGCCCAACCTTAATACTACTGCCACTGATAATAACGATAATGAACAACACATCTGTCCTTTTAGCACACTAAAGCCCCTGCTGCAAAAAGAGAAAAGCAGCAGAATCCTGTGCCAAATCATCGCTACACTCTCAATCAAAGAATTTTGAACTTCAGCTCAATTTACTCAGACGCTGGGGATTATTTGGGCAGAACCCGAGATTACAAATCAAAGAGCACTGAGCAGCACATGTATATGTTCCAGTTATGAAAGCTGCTTAATGATTAAAGTCATCTATGCTAAAAAAAAAAAAAAAAAAAAAAGGGAAAAAAAAGCAAAACTGATGTTGAGATCTGAAAGTATGTCTGTGGATTGATGGGGCAGAGGTTAAATCCAGATGAGGGTCACTCAAGCCTGGTGTTAGTCTAAATGAGTGCAGCATTAATGCTGAAAAATCCTGGCGCTGAGCTCGCCACCTGTCTGCTGCAGAAATCCGAGGTTCAGCTCAAACTTGGGGGTTACTTGCATTTACAGCACTGACGTGCTGCCGGCCAGGCAGGAGGAGGAAGGTAAATCTGGCTGCTGTTTCAGTCACTGCTACCACCCTGAAATCACTTTTGTCTGCTGCCTTTTAGAGAGGCACCACTTCTCACTGCAAGTGCAACAGGATGCTCGCACCGTGGAAATATGACAGAGAGCAGTTTCAGTGTAGCAGGGCTTGAAATGGTGAATCTTGTCAGGAAAACAGAGCACAACCTTTCTACTTTTGTTTTTTTTTTTCTTATAAATTTTTCCTTCACACTCTTATTTGCATTTTTTTGCAAAAGAGGTCTGAAAAAGCTCAAGGAGAACCAATTTTCAGTCCTGGCAGTGATGACAATGCAAACATTTAGGTCCTGATGTCAACAAGAAAAACGTCTTACCGACTCAGAGCTGAGCTTTGTGTAACATCAAAGGGTTAAAATAACCAACACTTAAAGGAAAGAGGGATAGATCACTTACAACACATCCTCTATTATTTGCTGAAAACTTGTAGGGTGGATGTAAGCTTGTTATCATTCACCAAAAGATAAAATTTGCTGCAGAAGGTACACACTTCGCGAGTGTAGAGCAGCTAATCTCGGACCACTAATAGATTTAACCTTGTATATTCACAGATATTTAAAAGTGTTATGGTTTGAAGGTCAACTCCACTGTCTCCGAGTACAAGGAAAGCAAAGAAAGGAATAAAAATTAGAAAGAATTAATTCTTCAAAAAGTTTTTACAAATCAAAACCCTGCAGTTTCACACTGAGAACAAAAGAAGCATATTAAACACCAAAGTTTATCAAGACAAATTAGGTCCCAGTTTCAAATTTTCTTTAATCTTTTGCATCTGAACGTTTTTTTGCCTCATGCTGTTTTCCCTAGTTAAATGTTAAAATGAATTCTAGCCAATACCATTGACTTCCTCCCTTAAAAATATTGAGACACATAATAAAAAATTAATTACTTCCCCTAATTTCCGTGTGATTCTTTAAAAAGATGTAAAATTCATTTAAAGTAAGTGGTGACTTTGTCTTTGAAGATCACGACAATTAACATGGATCAAAGCTTAGGTTCTGTAACGATGATAGCTTATTAGCATAATGAAATTAACTTAGAGACAAGAATCTTTAATAGGTACAACAAAAACGCTTTAATAATACTTGAAGAAAATTATGTATTTGCTAGAAGTACAACAGTTTCAGACTTTCTATCCAATTAATAAGTTGTTAATTAACTCCTTTTCCAAACAATGTGCACTTTAAGTTAACATCTGCCCATTGGATAACACTTTCCAATGGTATTTTTTTTTTTTTTAATATACTGTAGAACTGCAACACTGTTTTACTGGGAATTCCTCGTAGGACTATTCTTATACTAGGGAAACAGGACCCAAATATAGTAATGTGCTTTCCACAGCCAACCAATTAAAAAAAAAAGAGAAGGCTTATTTCAAAGATGGGGAGGAGGAATGGGTAATTCCTTAATTCTGGGCTGCATTGTTTGCGTGCAGTCTCGGATTTCTTTACATTTTCAATAGAAATTATTTTCTGCCGTTTCTATTCCCCTGCAAAATGGCTCTCTGCTGATCAGTGCCTTATATAGACCTGATTTGGGAGCAATTTTCATATCTTTTTAAAATATCTATTTATAGTTCCGTGGTAGGAGATTTTACAGCCTTGTTTTATAAGATTGTAAATCAATAACTATTGGTTGTGAAGATACGGAGAGGGAAGGTTGTTCACAGAAAGTTAAAATAGAACCTTATATATAAAACCAGTATTTTCACAGACTTTGCTTTGTAGTGCAGAAGAATAAGGGTTTTCAGCATTTGAATTTTTAATTAAAATGACACGTTTTTGTTTTAGGGGCTTCTGCCCATAGAGTGGTGCTGGGTTCAAAAATTTCACAGCGCATTTTGCAAGTGGGTTTGGAGAACACACGTGACTCTGCACTGCACGGGCTGCTCAGGCCAATGATGGAACAATTAAAGAGGCCTCATTTGAAACAAATGAGTTATTATATTCTATTGGGTCATTGATTCGTGTTTTAATAAATCCCTAATTACAGTAACTTTTCATTTAATCTGGCGAATTCTAAGCAAGTTAAGAATTTATGAGAGTTGGAATCAGCAATAAAAAATATGCCTGTCTGCCATTCTGCTCAGGGCCACACAGGTTGAACTCATTTTGAGGAGCTTGGAAGCCAGGAATGTATCTCCTGAGCAGGGCACTGCGACATGATTACATCTCTGTGTGTATAAAATAGTATTATCCATGTCTAAAATAATATTGTGCATGTATAAAATAATATTGTGCATGTATAAAATACACTATATATTAAATTATGCATAAAATTGTACACAGAATTATTATGTTAGAGTCGTCATTAATAATCACCTGGAAAGCCTTCATTCCTTTTTTTTTTTCAGAAATAAAAAAGAAACAACAAAAATCAACCAAATCCCCAGCATAACCATGAGAGCATTTTTGAGGTGGGTTATTTTTTTGCCTTGGCGAACTTTTCTACCACGAACCTGTGACTACACAAAGCTTTTCGTGCACCATCCAGCCAAAACTCTTCCAGTCACTGCTGGCTGAGCTCAGGATTTCTATTTCTGATCATGTGTGGCGCTGGCCAGGCTCCTCTCAGCTGCTGGTATGTGGCTGTCAGAGTACAGGCACTTTTGAAATAAACCAAAAATTGAGCCATATTGAAGGTTTTCATCTGAAATTTTTAGGTTTAGAACTTTAGCATTGGGATTTGCTGGTTCAACACCACCTTGAGTGCAACTCTCCCAGCCAGAGGCAAACATTGTCCCCTCCAGAACAACACCCTCATGAGAATTAACTAATTAATACCCAAAACAAACAAACATAGCCCAGGCTTTACCATCCACTGAAACACCTTCTTCTTTGGGATTGAAACAAGGTGCCACCAATAACTCACATGGAGACTGCATGACAGTGGGAAGAAATCAAGGGAACTGCTGTTTTCTGCACATAAACAGGCAGCACTTCTACCTTTCCAAAGTTTGTGGTCTCTTGACTGACCATAAATATGCAAAGTCCTGTGAATTCCATCTGTAGCTTGCTGAAATTCCTTTTTGTTGTTGTTACTTCATTGTGAATGTTGCTGGGGTGGGTTTGGTTGGTTGGGGGTCTTTTTATAGCAAATCGGAATTGATCATTTTTCAAAACTACTCCTAAAATATCAAAGGCTGAAAATCCTTGTTTAGAAACAAAATAAAGCAAGAGCTGAGCACTGCAAGCCCCCCTTCTGGGGCCTGAGCTGCTCAAGAGCAATGGAGACAGCACAAGGGACATTGGTTGTGCCCCAGTTTACTCAGCAGCTTCCAGGTCTAACCTGTTCCTTGGATCTGGGGCAACTCTGCCACCAAAATTCCTGCAGGGATTAGCAATGTGAGGAGCCCTGTAGGCAGAAGGTTCTTCTCAGAGGAGCCTGGCACAGTCCTGGCAGGATTTGGGCCTATGCCCTGGGGATGTCCCCCTTAGCACCCAGCCGAGCTCTCCACAAATCGAGTTCACCTACTTCCAGCAGAATCTTTGTGAAAACAAAGACACTTCCTTTAAACCCCTGGCTTTTGGCACACCAGGGTCTTTTGAGGTAAAACACTTCCAAATCGCAAATCCATCAGGTATCTCCCCAGTTCCAAGTTCCTTGGTATCCAAGAAATATGATACAGCCCTGGCTGGGAAGTGCAGTCGAAAGAACATCATCACCTATTGCCTTTCCTGCATACTTCCAGGGCATACCTATTTTTCCCTGGATGGATCCCAAGCTAAGAAAAGTCTCTCTCCTTGCTTAACAAAATCCAGTGTTTAAGCTGCACAAGACACTGAGTGCAGGCCAGAAACATTACAGGTTCTTCTAAATAAGACATTATTATCCTTTACAGGAGGAAAAAAAGAGATCAGGCTCATCTCTAAGCTAAGAAATGCACTCACTGTTCCAAATTTTGAGTCAATATTCAGAGTTAGTTTATACATAAGGCTCTAGTGGAGATTGATACAATGCCAGAAGATACTAAATTCTCATTTTTAGTGAATGACCACCACGCAGAATTGCCAGCCGTGAGTTTCCTTTATGATAACAAAGAGCTTGCCAGAAAAACCCTCAGCACAAAAATGGTGCTGATAAATACATCGATTTAAAGATAACCAGTACAGCACTTCCATTGTTCACACATGGTTTCATTTTTTGGTCAGCAGAATATGTTTCCCTTGCCCAACTTCTCCTTCCAACAAGGTATTTCAGTCTTTTTCCTGCTTTGGAAACAGAAAACTCTATGACTGAATCATGAGTACATGATTTAGGTTGGCCTGGCTGGACACGCACAAGAGCAGGATTTGGCTGTTGAGAAATGGTGACGTAGCAGGTTTTTGAAATTATATAATCGCTTTCTTCATCCATCCTATTCCAACTTATCCTCACAGAGCTAAAATAGAAAGGTCTATTTTTCACTGATTATTCCCTTTGAAATATCACCTTTGCCCATCAGTGTGGTGGTGTTAGTCCCAGCTTTCTGTGATTTCTCTCAGTTGTGCCCTGGATTTGAGATTCTCTTGATGGCCCCGTTCTTGCAGTGATGCTGTTCCTGTCTGCTTTCAGAATAATTTCTCTTTCACACTTCATTTGCATGTTTTTCTCACTGCATGGGAAAAAAACCCAAACAAGCACAAGTTTCCTTGTCTCCAGCTTCACAACTGAGCAAAACATATATTCCCTTTCCTTCCCGTTCCCCCTACCCTGCTGTAGAGTTGGAAATGTTGCTTCAGACGTTCATGTGCAGCATTGTGGAAAACCATGAGCAAAACTCCTGGCTGTGAACTGGGAAAGTCTGAGCTGAATCCCTTTGGATAATGACCTGGAGGTCACATTGCACTAAACCGACAGAAGCTACCCAGGCTTCAGGTAAAGCTGTAATTTCATCTTTTCCAATTCACATTGGTTTAAAAGCAAGTTTTGCTCGCAGATTTAGATAAGTGCCTACTAAATTCCACCTTTTTCAAAAGGAATTTTTCTTCAGTACTTTTGCCTTCATTGACAAGGACTTCTTAAATCTCAAGGGCAGCATGACAGACAAACTGGCTCGAAGGAAGAGCTCCATGGTGGGGTCAGCCCAATTACAGGGATTTTACTCACCACTTGCAATTTAACTCCTTCTTCCTGTAAATGTTGCATCACACGCCGAAAACTTCAAGGCAGAAATCACTTTAGAAAAGTTACATCACCTGTTTGAGAAAAACAATCTAGAACCTAAGTTATGACGGAGGTGTTCCTGCCTATGCCCAGAACTGTGCTGTTACCTGCCCCTCCTCTTCCCCTCCTGAAGAAGTTGTAGACCAGGGTGAGCCTCCCCTCAGTCTCCTCCTCTCCAGACTGAGCTGCCCAAGTGACCCCAGCCACTCCTCGTGTGTCTTCCCCTTCTTCTTTCACCGTTTTTGCAGCCCAAGTTTCACAGGTTGGGGTTCAGGGCCCTGCCCAGCAGTTTTTATTTGTTACTTGTGTTACACCAGCAAGAAAAAGGCAGCAAGATCCTGCTCCATGTGCACCCCTCACTGCTGAGTTCCAACCCAGCCACAACCCACAGCGTTGCCCTGCTCCTCTTGGCCCTCATTACCGAGCACTCAGCATTCTCACCCCGCTTGTCTGCTCTTTAATAAGAAATAAAGTTGTTTGTTTATTTTATACCTATTTAACTTGTCGTTTAAGATTTGCAGAATGCCATCAATCTCCGCCTCAGCACGTTGACCTCGCTTTAATTGGTGGGGCTCTAAATTCTGCACAGATGTTATTACTGTGAATTTAACTTTATATAGCAAGAAATTCGGGGCTGCCATATGCTGTCTTTTATGAGCTTGCAGTTTGCAATGAATACCCATGACTAATGCTTGTGACCCAGGTAAGGCCGTGATTAGGGAAGGTAAAAAGTTTACCCAACTTTATTGCAGCACTTTCAGTAATTTCACCAACAACTAATGAACACATCTCCCCTGCCTCCGCGTTGGTACAAAAAAGTTGCTTAGCTCTTCTTAATATATCTGTCAACATCTAGGGCCATTCTGGGACTCTCATGAGTCAGCCAAAATTTTCCACATTCATAGATTGCATATCAGAGGGGATAAGATGATTTCCTCTGATATCCAGCATAAATCAGACCTTTTTATGTTTTGCTGGTGGTTTCTGGTTGTGCTTGGTGGGGGGGGTCGGCTTTTTTTGTTGAATAAACTGGGGCAAAACTTTCTGAGGGTTAGTAGGATTTGGCCAGGTGCTGAATCCAGGATTCAAATGCATCTACTAAGTCTAGACAGAAGTAGAAAAAATAGAGATACGTGGAAAATTAAGAAAAACTTTATGAACTGTGATCTTTCTTAAATATCTTAAATTGCATTCCACCCAAAACAAAAGCTTCGGTTTAGTTGAAACTCCAAGAAAACCTGTTCACTGTTGCTGAACTTACTGGTCTAAAGGCCAAGGAGAAGAAAACATTATTTCAGCTGAAGGGAAAACTGGAGAGAAGAAAGCAGGAAAAAGAAAAAGCCAGTGGGTTTGAATTAGTCATACATATATTTGCAATGCAAAGCAGGAGAAAGTCTTCAATCAACAGAGTACTGAGGTTGTGGTGCCTCCTCACTGCAGGAATGGAGTCAGGAAATCTCACTTATCCCAAAACAGAGCTATCCAGGCTTTCAAAAGTGATTACAGCAGCAGGTAGAGGCACCTGTAGATCAGAAGTCCTCACCCAGTCTTATTTCCATGTCTCAGCCTTACCCCTGCTAAATACTTTGCCCAGCCATCAGCAAACAATAACAAATTCCTGCTCACCGTCAGTAACATTTATCACAACCAGGAGCATAGGAAAAAACCTGAAAATATCAATAAATCTGAAGCACTACGAAGTTGAAGTTGCTGGTTAATGAGCAGGGAGATGTTTGCAGCAGGTCCTGTGCTCCCAGCAGCTCCGTTCACGTCTACGGAGTCAGCTCACGAAACAGGAATTGGAGCGGTGCTCTCATGAGTCACTCTGCTTGGAAACCTTCACATATTTAAAAGAAAATAAAATCCCCAATCAAAAAAACCCCCATGTGTTAAAAGTATCTTAGCCAAGCATGTTATTTCTCTTAAATACACGACAAAACAACTGTCCTCAAGGTAAATATCCTCTGTTTTATTACTTTAGATCACTTTTCAGTGCTGTAATCATGTCATTAGGATTGCAGTTCCCGGCTCCAAAAGAAATAACCACCTAACTATAAAATCCTGGTTTCCCAGTCTATTTTGAGGGGACAACCAGAGTTCAGCGGGTCTGAGCCCCCACCACCGAAACCGATGGCAGTAGGTTCAAGTCTCCTACTCCCTGGTGTATCCCGAGGAGAATATTTTTATTTTTTTTCTCAGCTGCAGTTTCTAACAGATGTTCAGGCAGCTCATGTCATTCTTCTGAACTGAATTAGAGAGCTGTGTCAGGAAAAAAGTGTGGACAGCCTGTGACACCCACAGATGCACCAGCAACGTTCCAGCTGGTACCACCGGGGGCTTCTGTGTTTCTGGTGTTTTCTTCTGTAGCCTAAAAAAAATTTGAGATGGGGAAAAAGGGAAGTTTCTTCCTTTGCCTTATAGGTGGAAATGAATTTGAACAACAAATCATTGAAACTGGTCTTCTACAGGTCTGCATGATGCCACCAGAGTGACTCCAAGCTTTTCCTCTGAGAATTTTTACCTTTCTGTGCAATATCCTTGAGGATAAGAGCCCAAACCCTTTGGTTTCAGCCTGTTATAGCTAGAACAGGCTCACAGTGTGGGAATTCCATATTTCATATTTCATAACATATTGTAATGCGTTATGTTTTATTGTCACTACCTCTGGAGCCAGGAAAGTTACATCTGTCATGAATAACTTCTGCAAAAAATAGGACAGTGGAGACCAAAGAATAACCAAAATGATTTCACACTGAGAGGCCTCTCTCTGCAGCAGCAGCATTCATCAATAATGGTAATAGCAAGTGGCAGCAAGACAGAAATGTCCTTAAGCTACCTTTGTGCACCTCTGCACTGTTTTCTTGTCCCATCCTGCAGACGAGGTTTGGATCCTGCCCTCCCAGGTGGTCCAGATGTGTGCAAAAGCTACATCGACAAGTGTTAGGTGGCATCCCCATAGACCAAATCAGCTCAGCACAACCCCAAGAGATGCTCAAAGCTACTTTTAAACCCAGGCACCTCAGCTCCTGCTGGGCTTGACAGGCCTGACCTACCATGGTTGTGCAGACTAGGACTCTGATGGCCCTTAAATAATGAATTTATTCGTCCTTTTTAAAGTACAAGATTACAGGTATACTTCCATCCCCTTTCAAGGTGATTTTATAGTACTCCACTGTATATTTGCTGTGTTTCCTGAGGTCAAATCAGTGGCAGCTTTAATTGCACTTACAAGGAATGTTGCTAAAATGGGCACAGAGTCCTAAACTCAATGTTTTCTTCATTATTTTGCAACTTTGGGAGCCTGCCAACGTCGTTGCGAGATTTGGCATGCACTTACCTGGAAAGAATGAGGCTTAATATTTCATTTCAGCTTTGCAAGGTTTTCTCCTCCCGCCAAAAAAAAGAGCAAGCAGAGGAATCAGAAACACAGGCAAAGGGCAAGGCTGGTCCCTCTGATGTGGCTGTAGATCAACACGGCTCTGCAAGGTTCTGGGGAGCTCTCCTGGAAATCAAGAGCAGCTCCACCACAAGTGGCTGCCCCTTTAACAGCTGCTTCTCCACTCTGCAAGTCTGTGTGCACGGGGAATGTTCTTACCTCCTCCTTGCTAAGGCTGGGTTGGTAGGTCACAGAATCGTTAAGGCTGGAAAAGACCTCTAAGATCATCAAGTCCAAAAATTAAGAGGTGAGAGGTTTGTCACGCTTGGAGGTGTGAACTGCGAAGGCCAAGCTGAGACCCTCACCTGCAGCCTTAAAGCCAGATCCGTGTTTAACTCCTGCTTTAGACTTTTAATACAGAAAATAATCCTCGTGCAGATGTTACTCAGTGCTTGGAGCCCACAGGCTACTTTGTGTGGACTATTTTAATGTGAAATGTTTTGACAGCCTCAAAAAGGGGTGGAAATAAAAGTTACCACCACCCACATCCCGCAAGAGCTGCTGTCCACCAATACCTTGGCAAGTTAAGGCCAGGTTGGACAGGGCTTGGAGCAGCCTGGTTTAGTGGAAGGTGTCTCAGTCATGGCAGGCAGATGAGCTTTAAGGTGCTTTCCAGCCCAAACCATTCTGTGATCCTGTGAAATCGAGCTCCTGCTTTCTCAGGTCGCTTCAACAAGGATTTGACTCACCCACGTAAAGCTGAATTTTCCCTTTTGCTGGTTTAAAACAAGGGCTCCGTAGGGCTGGGGCCCCTCTGGAAAATCATGACACTGGGGCTGGGTTTCTCCTGAGCTGGGGTGGTTCTTACACAACGAAGATGCTGCCTGGAACCAGGGTGGTTCCTGAGGATCCTGCCTGAGGTGAGCATCAGGAAAGGGAGACCCAGTGCAGTGCCTCCTCCATCCGGATGCTTCAGCTGTTGAACAAAAGTGTTTTCCTGGTTACATTCCTGGACCTCTGCTCCCCCCATCCTCAATGTCCGACTTTCTCCATGCACCCTGCAAAGACTCCCTAACTCCTGACTCAAGCTAAAATAATCTACCAGGCCTACAATTAAAGCCTAGCTCTGTCAAAACCGTTCCGTGGATCCGGTCTTCCCTCTGCAGCCGCCTGACTGAAAGGATTCAGCTCTTTGGGAAATGAAGCACCGTTCGCTGGGAATGAGGATGTCAGGCACCGCTTCCAAGGGAGCGATGCCTCTGTATATTTTGGTTTAATATTCTTATGTCAATGACACTGGTAGGAAATGGGAAAAGGTAAAAGCTCTGCGAGGCGTGTAAAACGAGCGTGGACAAGGAATGGGAGTGTGACAGCAGGGGCCGGCACGGCTGTAACCGGGACCGGCAAAACACATTCCCTAAGGACCTGAAGCCCTTGCAGCACTCCCGACCCGAAGAGTTAAATTTTGCTGTTCGCCTCGGCGGCATAAATCCGCAGCGTTTTGACTGAATCCCATAAAAGTAAATCAGTGTGAGCGAGGCCAGACCGCGGCCCCGCAATCCTGCAAGGACCAACGCTGGGAAAAAGGGCCGGCGAACGCAGCGAGCGGCGGCTCCCGCCACGCTGGTGGCAGAGCACGGAGTCAGCCAGGGAGCAGCTGGGAGGCAGCCAGATGGGCAATGAAAGGGGCACAGCCAGCGCCTCAAAAAAAAAACCAAAAAAAAAATAGGTTTTTAATTGTAGGAAATTTTGCAAGACATAAAGTTGAATTATTTTCATTTTTTTTGCTCCGGCAGCAGAAATGTAAATGCTGCCGTTTGCGCAGAGAGGGGTTTTTTAAGTTGTTGTCGAGAGGCTGCGCTTAAAAAGGGGCTGGTATTAATCATCTCTACGTCAGGCGAGTTTAAAGGGGCACATCAGGCAGCTCCTCGGAGGAGCTGATGGACAGGGGTCTATTTTGCTGGCTGGTGGTTTTTTTTCAGAGCGGGTATCAAATGGGTCCACGTGGCATGAACAGAACATAGCTCCAGATGGGAGAGCAGCTCCCATCTCTTGCAGAGTAAATCTGCTGTTTGAGACCATATTCTATGACTGAAATTTTATACATATGACTTTGTTGGAGCTGGGATCTCTTCCTTTGAAAATGTGCTACAATAATAATTGCATTTACCAGTTGCCAGTCCTTCTCGCAAAACGTGGGCTTTTTTTTTTTTTTTTNTGTTCGGATTGTGAAATTAATTGTCTCTAGCTAATATAATTAAAAACAAACACTTCGGATTTCAGAGGAGGGAAAGGGGAAGGGAGAAAGAGAGGGGGGGAAAAAAAAAAAGCAAACTGCAGCCCCGATTTTCTATTGACAACGAGAAAGCTCTGCCATCCCTGAACTGTTTAATTATTGAAATGAACTGTAACAGTACACTGGATTGTTGCCGAGGTCACCGAGTAGTACTGGATGTCAAGAGGAAAGCAGCAGCTCCAAGAGCCCTGCAACGCCCCAGGCTCCGGGTGAAATCCCACACACTTTTTCTCAAGCATTCAGGCTCTGATAGGTAGCCTGATAGCACGGCCGATTTGCTGGTATTACAGAGGTCCGACGGTGCTTGCTTGTTTTAAGACGAGCCAAACTATGCTCTGGTGACCACCGTGACGCTGTGATTCCCATGCCCTATCGCATTCCTCTTTCTCAGATCCCAGGCATTTTTTTTTTCCCCTACGTGCAGTCCAGGATGTAGACAAATGAATTCCAAGTGACCTATGTGGGGGTGGACTCTTTGGAAACAAACAACAAAAATAAGATATCTCCTGTCCTCACTTTTTCATTTGCTCGTTCCCTGGATACAGTTTATTCGTGGCAATGAAATACACATTGTGTCTCTGGAGTTAGATCCAGCAGCAACATCTTTACCACCCCCTAACCTTGGCTTTTTTTTTTTTTCCTCCTTTTTTTTTTTTTTTCTTTTCTTTTCCTGATTTCCTATTTAAGCCTTTACAAAAGACATCTTGTTTAACATTATCTGCCCCTTTGGAAGTCAGGCTGCCCTTTAAAGCCTATCATATCAAGGCTTGCTATTGATTTAAACAATGTTTTTTTACTGGAAAAAAGTTTAGGAAACTGGAAGTTTTGTAAAAAATTCTTGTACGTATCTGCACTGGCAGGAGGATCTGCTGGACAAACAATCACTCTGTTTGCAGGGAAAGGGAGAAACTTCTTTTGAATCTTTCATAGGGAAGAAAATCCTGTACATACAAAAACTGCCAAAAAGAAATAAAACTGCAGTTGGGGAACAGACAATAAACATTTCAGATTGCTTTATGGCACACTATTACAGGCAACTATCTTGCTTAAGTAGGCATAACATTTTTCACAGTATATATTTAAGGTTTTTTTATGGGGTGGATTAACAGCAGGGAAACGTAGCTCTTAAAGGGAGGGGAGAAATAATTTCTGCCACTCCAGTGGCCTGATGGGTCGCAAAAAATCTTTTAAAAATGGCCAGAGAAATGCACTGCGTGGTCAAGCAGGGACAGCCTCCAGCCTACCCTGATGCTCATGTTGTGGACTGCACACAGAGCCCACGAACAACAAAACCCAGGAGCGAGCCCGGGATCAGTTCTGGCCCTGCAGGCACTGGGGAGGCTGCACTGGTTTCCAAGAGCGTTGCTGGGACACCTGTGGAAGATGCAGCTCTGCAATCTGGTGAGAGCAGCACTGGAAAGAGGTTCCTGCTGTGAGACATCGCTGCTCTCCCGCCACTGGCACTCTTGGAGCATCCCCGAGCCCGCTGGCAGCAGCCCCTTGCTCCTGCTGTCAGACTCAGCCCCTTCCTCACCACAGCCCAGCTATCGGGCTGCTTGGGCCACCACAGCCCCCCCATGGACCTCAGCCGTGCTCCAGAGTGGCTCTCAGGGACAGCAAGCTCTGCAGTGACATCCCCTTCCAGGCTGCCAACTGGTGCTAGCTTGAAACAATGAAACAAAGAATAATGGGGAAAGAACAGCACAGTGCTGGATTCCCTTCGGCTTCATTAAAATTAGTGACGTCCTTCAGTCCTTCAGTGGGTGCTCCAGAGCTCTCCTGCCTGTGCACAAAGCAGAGCCCAGAGTGGCAGGGTCCTGCCTGGCAGAGGGTTCTCAGCCCTTCTCTGCCCCTGACTCCGTGGGCTGATGGGGTGGCTTTGCCAGTTCACAGAATCCCAGAAAGGTTTGGGTTGGAACAGACCTCAAAATCCATCTCATTCCAGCCCCTGCCATGGGCAGGGACACCTTCCACTATCCCAGGCTGCTCCAAGCCCCGTCCAGCCTGGCCTTGGACACTTCCAGGGATCCAGGGGCAGCCCCAGCTTCTCTGGGCACCCTGTGCCAGCTCCTCCCCACCCTCACAGGCAATAATTCCTTTCTAACATCTAATCTAACCCTGCCTCCTGTCAGTTTAAAACCATTTCCCCTTGTCCTATCGCTCCATGGCCATGTGAAAAGTCATTCTCCAAATATTTAGCTAATTTTTTAGCAGCGCAAAGGAAATGAGAGAAAACGGATTTTTATTATTCCCCATGGAGTAACAACTCGCCCTGCTCCCCAGTTTACTTTTACCTCCTTGGAAACAAACACTTTTTACTCCAGATGCTCCCACCAGTGGCTGAGTCCTCACGGGACCTCCTTCACCTTCCCTGGAATATGCAGAGTTTCCACAGAGGCAGAGGAGCTGATCTCTTTGTAAACCATGAGCACTGAACCAAGCAATTCAACAGTTCGTTCCCCCAGGTAGCCAGTGACCACTGCATGTCTATCTACTTAATCTGACAATTAATCTCTGGAAGGCTGGTAGTCATTTCAGATGAACTTTTTCATCTTCAAAATTAGGAAACAACTTCCTTCTGGTTGGTTTTTCTTTTTATTTGTTACTTTTTCCACATATTTCCAGTGGTCATCTCGTCTACAAAATTCCTTCATCCTTTTCAATGCGTCACTTTGGGAGTCAGAGGTGGGGGGGAGGAGGGAGAGCTGCTAAGAAATTGGAAAACATTTTACATTTTTTAAGTAGGTAAGATTAAGTGTTTGTGCCGTAGTTTACAATTATAATAAAATAAATCTAGAAACTATTTCATGTATGAGAGCATGTGCATTAGAAAACATATTTCTGTAACAGATAACGATCTTCTGAACACTAGAATGTTGGTAATTTGTCAGTTTTTCTTTTAATTAAAACTGTGAATATAGTTCATGCTCTGTTTGATTCAGTGTCAACATTTTGGATGGGGGCTAAAACTGATTTCCTCTTAAATCTTTGCATTTCTCAGGACAACTGATGGAGTGTGCCTTAACATTAAGCTCATGAACCCATGAGGTTTGCCTGTTTCAAGATCAGTAAATCAAGAGATATTAGAGCAACAGCCCTGATAAGACTCAAGACTTCTAACACTCCTGTAAATGCTCTCTTTACCAAAACTGCATCCATTTTTCCTCTCAGACAACCTGTTTTAATTCATTGCATCATTACCAAGCTGGTCCACTGTAAAATGAATTAAAATTATGCTAGTTAGGAATTCGATTCTGAATATTTTTCTCAATGCAACCCATGAAACTTTTTAACTGTTTAATTTTTTTTTTCTCTCTTAACAGCAGAAAAATCTGCCTGGTGTTTCTCTAAATAATTAAAAAAAAATTTCTTTTTTATTTTTTGTCTTCCTTTCTGAAAATATGAAAACTTGCGTGGTGTGGGTTGGAAGGGACCTCAAAGCCCATCCAGATCCATCCCCTGCCATGGGCAGGGACAGTTTCCACTATCCCAGGTCGCTCCAAGCCCCGTCCAGCCTGGCCTTGGACACTTCCAGGGATCCAAGGGCAGCCACAGCTTCTCTGGGCACCCTGTCCCAGGGCCTCCCCACCCTCACAGGCCAGGATTTTTTCCATAAATCCAACCTAAATTTCTCCTCTTTCAGCACTCCTTGTCCTGTCACTACATTCCTGATGCAAAGTCCCAGATCTGGGTGAATTTGGAGGCCCAGACCTCATTTCTGTTCCACAGAGAGTGGAAACAACCACCACATTTCTTAAAACCACTCACATCTCACCACATTTACCTCCAAGCCCCAGTTCCTTCTACCGGGCCTATTTCAATAAATACTCACGGCACCCAATAAAATCAAAACATCGGTGAACAAAACAGATCCGTGTGAGTTTTTCCCCAGGGATTAGGAATGGAGAGGAAGCACATCTGGCACAGGAGAGTCGTGTTGCTACCTGTGCACAACTGCCCCACCGATAGGTAAGCACAGCAACAATCCCATTTATCTGCAATGTACCTGAATGCTTCTTGGAGCAAAGCCTGGGAATGGCCAAGGAAAAGCCTGAAAATTGAGAAAGCCCACTCGAAAAAGATGGCAACTTTCAGATGCAATCACCATGGTAGTGAGGTACTTGATTCCCCGGGAATTACCTCAAGACAAACACGGTGAGAATTACTTTGGAGAGGATGTGAGGAAAAGCACACCACGAGAAAGAGGAGCAGATGCATCTTTCGAGCTCAGTATTCCTCATGCCTCTAACTTCACATGCCCTTTACACAGCCTTCTACTAATTTTCCTGCACTGATAATCTATAGAACCTAATTACACAAAGTCTAAAAAAGCTCCTTCTACGAAAGGCATAATGCTGATATCTGAGTCACGAGCACAGTTAATGTAATCTAACACATATTGCGGGAACCTACTGCACACAGATATTACCAATTAGCACATGATTTTAACAATCAACATTCATGCAATTAATAGAACACTTCATATTCCTTCTAATTTTGAGCTCTGCATGAGCATATGTTATCATGACGGAATGTGGGATCATTTATTTATACTGGAAGCAAGGCACCACATAGAAATCAGAGATGCTGAAAGTTAGCCTGAAAGTGAAACAGGCTCAGCTTTGCATTGAGGGAAGAATATTATTAGTCTGACTTCTAAAAGCTGAACCTTTACCTTAACTTCTTGTTAATCCTTGCTGTTGGTGAACTTCTGGAGAGGAAACTGTGTCCTGATTGCAGCTGGGGAATACAACACTCGGTTCATCGACAAACACTTCTCTCTAAAATTGAAAACTAACATAAACATCACTCAAAAAAAAGGTAAACATGAACTGCTTAGATATCTATATATATATAATTTGTTCTGCAAAGATAACAACAGCTAAGCACCTTGTTTTCCATAACATAGTTATTATTCTACTTTGCTGTGAACTGGGAAGAATTACTGTACTTATAGGGCAGATGAAGGTTTGAGGCACACAGAGATTAAACCCCGATCCCCACAGCATTCAGCCACTCACTCACTTTGAATCCCACAGGACTTAGGCATTTGTTACCTTTAGGATCCAGTCCTGTCTATTTTTCTGGCAGCAGAGGAAGCAGGGAGGCAAACACCTGTTTCCCAGAGTGGTTGCCAGCCTACCTTACCCGTCTCCCTCTTCTTCCTCCTTGGTGCTGATGCCAGTAAGAAGCAACGAAACCATACTTTAATGACTGAAGTCACAGATGTGTTAGTTGCGCATTAAGGAGACGAGATGCTCAGTGAAGAAGGTGTTTTTTACACGTAGGCTGCAAGGACTCACACTGCACTGCTGCAGTGGCTGGAGCTGCTCCGTTCCCTGTCTGGCTCTGAGAAGGATAACGTCAAAACATTGGGACTGCGCGAGCCTTCGCTCCAGAACATCCTCACATCTCCAGCTGCCTGTTTGCAGAGATGTCCCACAGGTGGTTCCTGCCACTGAAGACATTCCTGCAGGCCTTCCCAGCCAAACACACCCTTCAAGGGCTCCTCCTGGCAGCCTGAGCACACACACACGTGCCCTGCCAGCATCCCACCTTGCCCACCTTCCCTTCAGTTTAGGAAGATCTCTCCTCTGCTCCTGCTCTCAACACATTTTGGAGAATGTGACAAGAGTTGCTGTCACCAGGGAGTCCCTTTCCACCTGCAATGGAAGGTGGTGGCTGTCCCCTCTTTGCCTTTCCAGTGAGTTAGGAACAGCATTAGATTCCCTTGGGCTTCTGCTTTGGGAAGAGCTCTGAGCCCAGCGTGAGGAGGCTGTTGGTGCCGGGAATTCTCTCCAGCAGCAGGTACCAAAGCAGCTTAGACTGCAGATGTAGGCTCTAAATCATTGTGTCTTTCCCTCTTTCAGGACAAGCTCCTGAGAGAATTTGGTTTACCACACGTCTGACGTGTGTTTATGAGCAGGAGAAATGCAGCCATTCCCTGGGCAGAGCTGTATTTCTAAAAAATGTCAGAGGAGTGTTTATGTCTCCCCTTGCTGTCCCCCCCCCACATCGAGGGAGCCTTCACAGAAACATCACCTTTAGGGCTGCTGCTGTTTTAAACAAGGACAGATTACAGCAGTCTGCAGGTTGTTAAAGAAAAGAGAGATTTCACCTGTGACTGCACCTCTCATGTTTATCTCAAGGGCTCTCCAACCCGGTATTGGTAAGAAAAGGTGGTGAACCCTCTCTGAAATCCAGTGTCTGGTTGTGCAATATGCACACTTGGAAGGAAGGATGCAGTTCTGTCAGTCCAGATTTCCATGACGACCAGGGGAGATGCACAGCTACAGACAGATAAGGGGGTGGGGGGGAAAGGAAGGTCTCCAATTCAGTTTGCCCAAGGTAACTTCGGTGAAGGCAATAGAGCAGCATGAGTGTCACTGACAGGGAGGTGAGCTAAGCATAATGGTTCTTACACTGACTAAATGCATCAGCAGTGGCCTCCCTGCCAAAAACAAACCAAGAGATACTTTTTTTCCACCAATATCTTCAGTAAACTTCCATTTTTCTTAACCATTATTTTTATTGAAGGCTTTGCTGCACAAAGAATCCAGGGGGAACAGGAAATCACATAACGGTGCAGGTTGGGGAATTCTCTAAAAATACGTAACCATGACACCCTTGTCATTACCAATCAAGTGTTCTTGATAAAAAGTGAAGTAATTAGCCTTTGAGAGGAGCATAAAGCTAATTAAAAATGACAACTTAGTCATCTCAACAAACAACAGCACAGAACCAGCCCAGAGTTCTAACTATAGCAACAACGTGATAACCTGACCTGCCACAGCCACTCGCCTTCAACCCCTCAAAAGAAACCAGTTTGTGAGAGTGAAACTTTGATAACCTCTTCCTTTGTTGTAAAATTTAGATTCGCCTCATCCACCGTCCAATATTTCTGTTTGTTCTCTGAGTTTCTGCATCTTTTTCTAAGACAGTTTTGCCCAGCTACCAGAAATTTTTGTGAGTGAAATGATGAAAAGTCGTGTAGTCTCCTAAAAGGAGATGACAAAATGTGAAGCATGAACATATGCATTGTCAAAAAAATTCACAAGTTGCAAATGAGTTTAGTCTCATAACAAAGTTGCTTGCTCAGAATTTATAAATAATAACCAGAAACAAAAAGAAACCACTGGTCTCTCACTTACAGAGCAACTGGGGTTCTGTCCTCTCACAGGTGGTAATAACAAGCAATAACAATTCCTATGGAGCAAGAATGAATATTTCTTCTTTTCTTGCCCTGCAAAACTCCATGAGGAGGACACGTTATCAGAACATTATTACAATTACCACCATTTTTCTTAGCAGGTGTGTTTACTCACCTCGCAGCTACTGAAGGAAACGAGTTGCTGTATTTTCATGGAATCATGGAATGATTTGGGTTGGAAGGAACCATGAAGATCCTCAGGTTCCACCCCCTGCCATGGGCAGGGACACCTCCCACTATCCCAGGTTGCTCCAAGCCCTGTCCAGCCTGGCCTTGGACACTTCCAGGGATCCAGGGGCAGCCCCAGCTTCTCTGGGCACCCTGTGCCAGGGCCTCCCCACCCTCACACAGAAGGATTCCTTCCCAATGTCCCATCTAACCCTGCCCTCTGTCAGTGTGAATCCATTCCCCCTTGTCCTGTCCCCCCAGGCTCTTGTCCAAAGTCTCTCTCCAGCTCTTCTGGAGCCCCTTCAGGCACTGGAAGGTGCTCTAAGGTCTCCCTTTTCAAATCACCAGATGCTGCTAAACATTTCCTAACATAAACACATCTATATTATATATATATAAAATTAAATACATTAACTGCAGCCAGCAACCCGTGGCACCACATTCCTTAGAGCTGAGAGCTCGTTCTCTTCAAGACTTAGAGTTATGGAATCACAGAGTCATTAAGGTTAGAAACAACCTCTGAGTTCATCAGGTCCAACCATTACCTATCAGTGCTGAAGTGCCCCAACCTGAGGTGTGTGCACACAGCAGAGTCTCCACAAAGTTTTGATGCAGCTCCTGAGCTCACACTCACAGGGTTAGATTTAAAAAAGATAAACCAGTGCTGTGATGGGCCAAGCCCAAACACTGGCTCCTCAACGGGTCCTGCTGAGGGATGCTGATACTTCATCTCTCTGACAGATGCAGGAAACAGAGATTTGATCCTCAAAATAAGGATTGACTGGAATAGGAAAAGAGGTAGAAGAGATTATGGTTAGGTTTTGAGTATCCCATGCTAATCTTTGACTATAGTTTCAGTTCCTGCTTGCTGGGAAGGTCAGAGCAGTGACTTAGGGAAGGCCTGAGGCTGCTGAGACACGGCACAAAAGAAGCACCCCGTGAAACAGAGTGATTGCAATGCAATGCAAGAAGTGAAAACTTAAGCTCCTTTGACTTACAGTATATATGAATATATGAGAGGGTAAAATACTTACAGATGTGTATCTAGACCAAATAAAAAGGCCTTGCAGAGACAGGGAAATGTGTATCTCGTGCTGCGCTGCTTCCAGTCCTAGGAAAGCTTGAAGCAGAAATAAAATGTTTGCTTATATTCTGAATAAACGTTGGATGAAAAGAAATTCTGAGCAGCCGTGAACTAGAAAAAGACCTTGATCCTGCTCTGTAATGCTTGGTAAGACACAGCTCAGGAAGGCCAGCTCTGGCTTAGGAAAGAGAGTCTCCCTAAGCCTCCTCCGCAGCCGGTGGAGAGAGGGATCATCCGTCCCCGGCTGGAGCAAGCAGGCACCGTTCCACTCCAATCCATGGAAGCCGACCAACATATACAGGCTGAACATCTTAGGCTGGGATCCCAAATCTACAGATCTGCACCTCTTAATAATTATTCATATGCCAAATGTAACAACATTGGACAACCTTCCTGAGCCCCGATTTACAAGTTTTTCATTGAAAACATTTTCAGGGTCGAATTTTCCTCCAGCTGAATTCTGTGTCGTGAATTCGGTGCAATTTTGGGTTATTCCAGCTTCCTTTTGCAATTCTTTGAAGTGTTTTCTCAAACATGTTTGTGAAGACTTGTGTCTAAAAATGTTTTAAAGGCCCTAAAGGAAACGCAGTTTCTTTTCACATGCCTACAGGACAAGCAGGTGTTCTGGTCTCAGACTCTTACACGTTATAGGACATCAGGGAAGATAAGAGAAGTGCTGCTTTTCTCTTCCTTTTCTGCTTTCCCCAAGCAAAAATTAAAGTTTTACAGGAATGAGGTAGTAATCTACAACACCTGCAAGGAGCAAGCATCTACTTGATCTTTTGACATGCCATTTCCTCGTGCAGGGATGGTGGAGATGAAAATGAGATATTTGTCTAGCAAGGAAAGCCGAAAAGAGTGAAATCTCCTCTTACTCTTGTACCTCTCTTTAGACCTACGGGCTCTAAACTTAATTCCAAGTTTAACCTGGAGAAAGAAATGGAAAAAATACTCTGTAAGGAACAGGACTGTGCTGGCAGTGGAGTGGATTCAGTGATCTAATAGCTCTTTTTCCAGCTCTGATTTCCTTGATACTATTTATAAAAAGGAAAGAAAAACGATGGACCACTCCAAACAAATTGTTACCATAAACCAACAGCAAACATCAGACTTGGCCCTTTAAGAGTTGTGTGAAGAGAGGGAAAGGACTAATAACCTACCTTTCCTGGTCCTGGGCTATGTTTATCTCCCATATTTATTTAAAAGCAAATCAAAATACTTTTAAGCGAGTCGGCTGGTTCCAAATTTAGGAACAATTGAACAAAGAGGAATCTGCTAATTCCAGATGGAGTGCATATAGTCCCTTGGCACTTATTACTTACCAAATGTTTCAGAAAGCAAACACATGACCTAAAAGATTTCGTGAGTGTGGGGTCCTCAAAAAGCTTTTAACAAGTCATGTATTTCCAACCGTATTTACTTTACCCACACACAAAACCCCACTTCGTTTTCCTTTCGGGTTTTTTTGGGGTTTTTTTTTTTTAGGCAGACAATGCTGCCTTTAAGGACTATTTATGGATGATTCAGTTATCCCATAAGGGCAGGAGCTCCAAAGGTGTCTCCTTTGAAAGGCTTCAGCTGTGGAGCATCTGCTGCCTGCCAGGGCCACCTTCCCCCGGTGGGGTGCAGGTGTTTTGCTAAAGTGGGATCCTCCTGCCCAGCGCTGCAGGAAATGGGCACCCACAGATGGTTTCTCGTCTCAGAGAGACCCAAAATACTTTTCTGTTGTGGTTTTTTTTTTTTTTTCCTTTTAAATCTGCTCCTTCGCACGGCAAAGTTGTCCTCCGACATCCTGCAAGCCACCGTCATGACACACCTCCAGGCCAACTAATTGAGATTGTTTTTGTATGCATTTCATATTCGTTACTGAGGTGTTTTAAATTAATTTCGTAGGAAAATGAGTCTAACGAATGCAACTTGGAATTTTTTAGGGAGTATTATATTCCATTATTATAATTGTTTCCTCCCCAAATTGAATACTGCAGGGGAAGAATGAAGCAGAAATTCTTGATTTTTGGGGGCAGTTTGATGAAAGTCAGTGGTTTTTTCAGCAGCTCTCCCACCCTAGGAGCACAGAGGTGGCAGTGCTATGGCCATCTGTGCCTTTCCCAAGCCTCTGGAGACATCAGCATGTAGGTCCTTGTAGGCAAAAATCCCACCCGAGTGAGTGCTTTGGGAGACCTTCACTAAAGCCCTTCAGCCTGAGAGGGTGAAAAGGTTTCACTTCTGCTCTAGGTGACAATTTTCATAACACAGACTATAAAAACTTCAAGATTTCTGCTGTTCATACTTCTCTGCTGGAGGGACGGGTCCAGTCCTGCAAAAGGGACAGAGAAAAATACTTAATAAACATTTAATTCTCAAATGAGATTTTTTTTCTATTCTTGCTTTCAATATTCTAACCTGTCTTTTCTTAAAAATCAAGCCCCTTCCATGGTTCTCAAAGGAAAATGAATCTGGCAGTGAGTTGTGACTAAGAGACTGGAAAGAGAAATAACTTTTCACGATAATAAAGGCAGGTAAATGTAATTTAGTCTCGAGTTTTTCACGAGTGATACCTCTTCCCTTTAAGCTTTTTAATATTTTTTTCCCCCTCTGGCCCTTATTTTAATAACCTTCCTCCCAGTTATGCTGCAACCCTTCCCTTTGGGCTTCTTTGGATGTCATTTCTTCATAGCCACAGACTCAGCCCAGAAAGAAACTGAGGGCAAACGTTGTTATTTCAATTTGAGCACCTACAAGGTGAAATTTATCTGCTGACAACGACTCTCTTTGTTCAGTAACTCTTCTCTAACTGTGTGCAGTGTGACAGTCCCTAAAGTTTTCCTGCTGCCGGCGTTTCCCTGCAAATCCTTAAGCTGCACCAGCAAACCCAGCCGAACACGTTATTTTACATTTTTAACTGAAATGCTTTTTGTTTTTATTTTAATGAATCCCCTAACTCCAAGTTTAATTAAACTCATGTTTTTTAATTAATTACCAACAAATGCAAATAAGGCAAACTACACAAACATGTATTCACCGTTCCCTGATAGATACGTGGGTGGTTTTTTTTTTTAATCCTGAAGTGTCAGGATTTAAAAATCTGAAAGTCTTGAGGGTTACAACCCAAAAATTCTTTTCATTTGGGGCTTTATGTGAATATCTTAGTAATGTATGACAGGGAGCTCGTCTGCTTAAAGAAGCAGAAAGCAAACTGTAGGTTCTTTAGCATCACCCATGTTGTTCTTGCTAAACAGCAGTGACACTCAGCAGATTTAGGCCCGTGCAGGCATTATTATAAGAAATAAAAAGTAGAATACAAGAATTTCATAGAATCCCAGTTATGTTCGACTTCCCTAAATGCTGACAAATGTGGATTCATGAAATGCTCTCCCTGGTTGCTTAAGTGCAGCTAAAACAGAAATCCTAAATGAAACACGTAAGAGTTCAAGCATCAGACTCAAAAGCTCTGAAGCCCAGGAACCCCAAATTTAAGACATGTAATATAATCATGCTTAAAAATTAGAAACTCTCTCCTGTGAGGGCAATACACAGTTAGAGGAAATATTTTAACTACCTAAGTATTATTCTCAGGAGTAAATATTTCAAGATCTCGTGAAATACTACTCTGAAGAGTTGCTTAGAAATTTTTTAGCTTCTCTGATCACTATTTTTCAACTTAAACCCTGCAAAAGCAGCCTGTCCCTAATACGTGGGATTATTTAAATCATTAAAGCAAGCAGGAATATTTGTTTCTGCTCCCTGCCTAGGCTTGACATGGATGAATTTGGCTGTGCCCACATGTCTAGTTCAGCTTGATCTCACAGTCCCAGGATGACCCGAATCCACACACAGAGATCTCGAGTTTGCTTAAAGCCTGAGCGCAGCGCTTGAGCTCTGGCCCTCCTGGATCCCAGCCCAGAGTCCTGGCCCTCTACACCCTGGACACAAAATAAAGCCAGCACTGGAGCGCTCAGAAAGTTCCCTGGATGCTGCATTTTCCCCTCAGTCAGCAGGTAAGAGTTGTTTTTCCCACTTGGCAAAGGTTTTTCTTATTTGCAGCAGCTCTACACATCTATGGAAAACACATTCTGCAAGTATTTGCAAGCATTCTTGTTTCCACTTCTCTTTGTCGTCCCTTTTAGATTACATATGGAGTTTTGCACATCTCTATATTTTATATTTTATAAATTTTCATAAACTTTGGGTTTTTTATGCACATACACAACTCTCTACGTACACATCCGTAGAACCTCTTCTACTTCTCCCCGTCCAACATAACAGGCAGATTTCTCCACCGTTTACCCTGGGCTGGAAAGAAGAGATCAAAGGACTGACACTAAACCACCTTTATCTCCATAGAAGGGTTTTTCTGCCCCAAAAGATGCAAAATGTGAATGCACAAATTCGTGGTGCCTCTTTTCCCACCAAAAGGGCAAATAAACAACTTAAAAGGGAAATGAACAGCTTTGAGACCTGCCTATATAGATAACTTTTGGGCTAGTGGGAGTTTTTCCAGTCCTCTGTCCCTCCGTTTGCCCAGATGAAAAATGGGAATAAACTGGCCCTAATGTTCTTATGCAAAAATTTAATTATGTTTAGCTTATCTAATTGATGTATTTTGAGGAGCTGGGCTAAAAGATGTCATATGTGCAAAGCTATTTGTTGTGTTTAAAGACATTTGTGCTCCCATCCTTGGGAAAATTCCTCACGTTCCGTGTCCTGCTGCACTTAGAAATGATCCTATCTTGATTGTGTTCCAGCTACCCAGTGTCTAAAATAATCAGGAACAGGCAAGATAAAGCACAAGAGGGTTCTGTGGAAGGCTGCGAATCCGGTGGCTCCTCCTTCCCCTCCTTGCCCAGTCTAAACACACGCAATCCTTTGGACATAATAAATAAATAATTAAACCAGCAGGGCAATGTCCACTCGTCTCCTGAACGGTTCCTGTAACACAATCGTCCATAGGCAGTCATGCAGGATTTATCAGCAGAATTTCAAGGCTTGAGAAAGTCCTTAAAATATCCCACATCCCCCCCAGACAGCTTTTCCATAAAAAAAAAAAAAAAAGAGGAAATAGAGATATTCCCTCTTTTTGCTTTTTCCCCGGTTTCTTTCCAGCCCACAGGTTGGCGAGAGGCGCGGGGACCGTCAGAACCATCTTCGGTAAAAAGGGGTTTTCCTTCCTTAAGAAATATTGCAAACAGAAGATTCCCATGTTTGAAAGGTCAGAGGAAAAAAAACATAATGCACTCACGAAGAGACAACCTCATTAATCCTGTTGTTCTTGGCCCAGTCAATAGAAGAAACATAAATGCTGTCAACACTGCGCTGCTAGATAAAGGATAAAAAGTGGGAATGAAATGTTTTACTGCAAGGACTGCTCTTACGGTTTGAGAACATTTCTGGAAATAACCTGAGCTGAGAAAATGTTCCCTAGGAGGAATACATTCTGTGGGAAACTGTGTGGAAGATAAAGTTTGGTCAGTGACCTTCTCACTATCCTCTAATCACACAGCACACACTACTCCGAAGAGGGAAAAAAAGGGATACTGTGCAGCTAGAGACACTTTACCTTCCCCACATTACATGAATTGAAGTGGAAAACACAGGAGTATCATAAATCTCTATTTCATGCTTTCGGATACTGTAGTGAAATAATAATCTGCTGCAACTCACCGGGAAAAAAAAATGTGACTTTTGGTTTAGGGCACTGCAATAACACCAACCGTGATGCACCTTCGGTGAGCCTAAAAACAAATGACTGAAAGTTGCTAAAAGGAGAACTTGCCTTTTCGTCTGTGCCACATTAGAAACGGAGAAAGAGCCTCACATTTCTCATCCAAAAGCAGGAATGACAGAGAGGGGGAAGGCGCGAGGCGAGACCTCTCCTGTGCAGGCAGCTCCCGGGGATGAGACAGAAAAGCTCAGTTTAAATACCCACACGTTAAGGCAGCAGCAGCAGCATTCAGATACTGTATCTGCACAGACAGAGAGAGTAAATATTGGCTTATGTGGTTACTCCTGGGAAGATTAGGGAGACATCAAATATGGATGTCCCCAGCGCTCCGCACGCGGGGAAGGTATTGGAAAACTCCCACCTTTAGATATTTGTGGGGAATATCGCTTTTCCTCTTCTTTCTTATTTTTTTATTTGTCCTTTGAAACCAGAATTACTGTAATTACTGTCTCTAAAAGGTGGTTATTTGAAGACTGGTGTTACACGCACGGAAATGTCAAAGCTTTTTTGGTTTCTGCAGCACGAATCTCGGGAATGCGGTGTGATCTTCCTGAAATGGCATTACTGGGGTAATGCCACAGCACAGAAGTTGGGTAAATATTTTCCTTGTGCTCATCAGTTGCTGGCTGTTGACAAATACACTACCTAGAGCAGTAATGCAGGGTAATGATGTCATTACTGGGGGATAAACATCGCAGCTGCCGTGCGTGCCTGCAGTTCTTGCAAAACAGGGCCGAGGGTGAATGAGTTTGTGTACTCCACATCTTTCAAATATTTCACTAATCACCATAGAAATAATTGCAGGAGCGATTGGTGAGCTAATTCAGACACAGGCGAATCTGAACTGCTCGAGTTCCAAATCACCCTTTTTTATTTTGAGGAATCCTTGGAGGTAAAGAGAGTGGAGTGGACAGAATGAAATATCTTTGTGTCTTCGTCCCTTGCTGGTTTCCAATGGGACATGAAACAGGGAGGGTGCAGTAAGATATTCTCTGATTTTGCTTCCATCCATCTGGAAACAAGAACTACCAGAAGTCTGACAAGACAGCCTGATCTCCAGCCAGATTTCTAGAAATGTTAAGAAGAGTTCCTTATTCAAAAAGCACCTTTAAACTTTCTTAACTACCAGGAAGAGAACCTCGGGTGTCTCAGCAGCCACCACAATCACTCCTGGAAAAAGACCAAGAAGTGCCCTGCAGAATTCTCCTGCTACCAAACCCGTGTGTGTATGTTTGTAACCAAACCTACACACACCAGATAATAGAGATGTATCATCCACGTACAAGATATCGCAGGTAACCAGAGATCAGGAGTAAAACCTTTTGGAAAACCCTCAAGAGGTGGGCAGAAAGGAGCAGCGTTGTAACAGACATTCTCTCGAGGGCTTCATTCAAAATAAATTTCTGTATTTAATTGTATTAATTTATGTATTAAGGAGATTCTTCCCTTTGCTTAGAGCTGTCCGAGTGTAAACCGGGAACATCTCAGAGACTCACAGAGGATGGAGGAGCAATCCCGGTGCTTTGGTCAGGTACATAACAGCTGCAAAACAAGCTCAGGACCACACAGGCCCTGCAGAGGCTTTGTGGGGTGGTTTATGGCAATAGCAGAGAGTCACCAGCAGAATTTTCTTGCTCCATTTTGTGCAGAGCAACTTAATGGCATTATCGACATCTTCTGTGATATACATCCTGTGATCAGTGCAATTACTGCATGTCATCACCACTGTAAATTTACCCAGCCTGAAACCATTTTAAACTTAAACTGCATACTTAAGAACTACTATCCACCTCCTCTTTGTAAATTAGCTGTATGATTTATCTGTGGGAACCATTTCAAAAAGTATACATTCAGAAATACATATACCACATGATGTCTTTTCCATATGGCATCTCATAATTATTTTGCTGTGTGTGAACATGATGAAAACAGTTTCATAATTCTCTAAGGGTTAGGGTAAATTATTTCAATTAGACATATTTCAGAGAAAACATTACCTTAGGGTTTATTAATAATAGTACCTGAGAAGGAACAGCTGCCTTTTAAGCAGCGAGAGCTGTCAACTTCTCACTGCCCCCCTGTAGCACCCCTTTTGTGTCTCTAAAAAAAATGGTAGATTTTCTCATGCTTTACCTAAACAGAGAACTTGGCAGCAGAGACCTGGTTGTAATCCTCAGCAAGGGAGCTGGTGGGTGGATTTTTTTTCTCTATAAACTCTTGTATAAACCACACCAGTCTCCTGGTATTTATTTTGTGTAATGTTGGAAATCATACGCAGATCCAACAGGCCATGTAAAGGAGTTTTGTAACTTCCTGAAACCCTTTCAGGCAAAATCTTTTCTCCAAGAGCAGTCCCAGGTTGTCGGGATAATATCATCATTTTTTAAGGGCAAGGTTCCTCAACTATTTGTAATAGGATAGCTTTGAAAAGACAAAATGCAAATCTAAATTAGATCAGCTAATCATTAGGAATTGCTATTGGAATTATTAAAAAGAAAATTAGCTCCATTGTCAGAGTGTGTGGACTGTTTTTGCAAGCACAGGGCTAACAGGCAGCTTGCCTTGCAGTTTTCTGGGCTGCACTCCTCATTTAGCTGGTTTTATATATTAACACTGCAAAATTTAAACCGTGCCTTGATTTTGAATGATCATTTGTGTGGGGATACCCCTCTGCACAAGGCAGCCCACCTGCTCGGGTGCCCCACACAAGTGCATCCGTCTCTTTGCAAGGAATACTTTGACCCAGGAATGCCTAAGAACCCGTGTAAACCCCTAAACCTGAAGGGGAAGTGTGCTGAGAGCCAGCCAAGGAGCAGGCATGGAAAATCCCTGCCTCTCCTCACCCTCCCCAGCGTGAGGAGGGGTGAGTGAATTGACCCTGAATGCACAGTCACTAAAGCTGGGTTGAAAAAAGGGACAGAGTTACGTCTGCTGGCTAATAAATAATGCAGGTACAATCTCACAGAGGGCTGGTGTGACTGAGCACTCGTTACAACCTGTGGGCTGGAGGAGAAGTGCTGTGGAGCTGCAGCTCTCAGTCGGAGTGGGAGGTGAGGGCATCAGCCCTCCCCCCAGTCCTTCTTATCCCAGTTTCATGCATAGGAGAGGGATGAAAGCACCCAGAAAGGGAAAAGTAAAAATTTGTACTGAAATACCTCCAGTAGTGAGAGTTGAACTTACCGAGTTTTAAAATCAGTGTGTTGAGAAATCAATTCTCACCTTGGCTGCCGGTCTTTGATCCAGCAATGTTTGTGTGCCTGTGGGGAGTGGGATTCTCAGTCTTTTGGTTTATCCATTCCACCACAAATATGTACATACACACACACAAATAGCACAGGAAGAGAGAAAGAGGAGGTGCTTACATGCAGAACTGTAGGTATTGCACACAGAGTCACAGAATGGTTTGGGTTGGAAGGGACCTTAAAGCCCATCCAGTCCCACCCTCTGCCACAGGCAGGGACACCTTCCACTGTCCCAGGTTGCTCCAAGCCCCGTCCAGCCTGGCCTTGGACACTTCTAAGGATGTGCAAACCCGTGAAAGCCAATACCAGGCTATCCAAAATGCTCACTTATCACCTGGCCAAACGTGACTCCTCACAACATCATTATCATACTTTAATCTTTTCATCTCAACCACAAGAGGAAAAAAAACAGTTCCAAAGTGAAAAAAAAAAATTGATAGGTAAAAGGTATTCGAGCTATAAAATATTTCCTTTTGATTCAGGTCCTAGTACTTTTGCCTGGCTCAAGTTCAGGAAGCTCTATAACTTTGTTGAGTAATTACCAAAGGCCCCTTGCCTGTGTCTTTGCTCAGGAACACATTTAGCTTTGAAATTGCCACTTTAAACATGAGAGAAGCCATTTGCTCCTCTGTCCTCTCTGGTGTAGTGAAGCCCGTGGATTTCCACAGCGGTTTTTGCCTGTCCCTTCTCAAGCAGGTCCCAGCCCCACAAGGACCTTCCACCCTGGGTGCTCCCTACTCAGATGTTCTGGGCCAGGCTCTCTGTGCCCTGCTCCAGTGTGCAGAAACCCACAAGAAGTGAAGGAATGGGAACCCTAAGCCCGAGACCTCTTTAATAAATTGAATAAACAAGCTTTTGTCGAATGTTTGGACTTTGAAACTGTTATTCAGTTTTGGGAAGACTATATTCCCAATCATGGAAACTTCTAATCTCTTTCTCCATGTCATCCAAGGAGCGGACTGACCCCTGACCTTTGCTTTCCTCTCTGCTTAATTCCTTTATTTGTTCTCCTTCACTCACTCCATAACCAGACAATCTGTGCTACAGTTCAAATGCTGCTGTACTTTTCAAAATCCCACACATTTCTGAGTTCAATTCTTTTTGGGCAACTCTCCTGAAGCAATGAAGCTTTCACACTGGCCCTGTCTGCCAGACCTTTTCTTCCTTAACCATTTGCCAATTCATTGGCTTATTTCAATCCAATTTAATAGAGAGGTAGAAGCCCTGAAGATAATTAAATTCCTGTAACTTCTGCAAACATTGGCAGCTGGAGACAGGTAGGGGATTGAAAAAGAGAGCCTCTGCCACAGCAAAAACTGCAGTCACAGGTTTAGCTTGGATGTCAGGAAAAATTTCTTCACCAGAAGGGTTGTCCAGGGCAGTGGTGGAGTCCTCATCCCCTGAGGGATTTCACAGCCACGTGGATGTTGCACTTGGGGACATGGTCTTGTGGTGGCAGGGCTGGGGAGTGGTTGGGCTCAATCATTCCAGAGAGATTTTCCAACCTAAGCATTTCCAGGAGGCTCTGCAGTAATGTTTTTGCTGGCCTGGGCTCAGCCAAGAGACAAATGTGAGCTACAGCACCTGGGGGGGAAACTGAGGCACTATGGCAAAGGATGGCCATATTCAAATCCTTCATATCAAAAGATGAAGGATCCAAATACTAAATCTGCAGTGGCAATGAGAGTTCAGGAATTCTGCATCTCAGGGTACAGTGTTAACTTTGCTCCTCCTTCCCACAAGTGCTGATTCTCAAGTCCTTGTTTCACCTAATTTCCACAGAGGTGTATAAGAACTGATGTGATACCTGGTACCCAGGGAGGAGAATCTCATTCCAGGTTCAGCATCTGTGCATAAAACATTGTCCTCAGCCTGTAGTTTTTGAATCTGAAAGCTAATGACAGCAACACAGCGAGTATTTATATTGGTATTTGTCTTTAAAAGCACTTCTGGCACACGGCAGGGCTTGTGCTACTCCCTTACCTGTTCACAACATCATTGCATGAGTGACTTGGGTATCAACTTGTGCTCACCAGTTGCACATCATCCTTTATTGGCAATGGGTCTCGGCTGGGAGTCAGGAGACAGACTTCCATCTGTTAGCAAAAGGTTGTGGGGCTGCGGAAAGTTATCTTTTTTTTTTTTTTCCCTTCTCTGTCCTTTTTTTCTCTCCCACACTTTGCCTTTTTCATTAGTTCAAGCTAAAAGTCCTTGAGCAGAAAGGCCTCTTTTTGCACCAGATGTTTGCATGAGCCTAACACATTGGGAGCATTTCTTAGCTCAGGTCCAGATGGGCTATTGCAAAGAAGATAATAACAAGACCGGCAAATACTGATCTTCTTGTGTCTATATGACAACATCACCTTCGAAATGGGAACACTTGTCTGTATACATTATGAGAAAACATTTTTACTTGCGTATTTAGCTGTAACAGCCCCACTGAAGTGCAAACATAAGATCTTAAAAGTACCTCCATCAAAATTAATGGACAGCCTGACAGAGATCAAACTTGTTTCCTGCGAAGAGATTAATAATCTTAAGGCATCTGAGATTTTGCCATGCCTGTCTTGTTTCTGTTTCTCTTGCTCTGAGAGAAAGGCTGGACCTCTCCTGAATGTTGTCTACCACCCACTAGCCTGGCTCAAGACCCATCTATACATTTCATTTGCCTTTTGAAGAGACGAAATTTTCCTTGACGAAGGTGATTATCAGGTATTAAAGGCTAATCTTATAATAAATTTGTGAATTAGTAAGCTTATTTCTTAGCTAGTCAAAAGCAAATCCCTCTTGCTCGTACCTTGTTTCGCTGGCATCGCGTGCTATCGTATCGCTGGAATTTAATCATTTGTCAGGGTAAAAAAATCCCAAGCAGAGATATTTGCTCACTGAAATGAGCCAGGGTGGCCAGGTTACTCCCCATAATGTGGGGGTTTTTTTTCAGATTTTTTTTTTAAATTTAATCCCAGAGGGCTTTTATTTTGTGTCAATTCGTACAATAAAGTTCTCTTTTATGAGACTGACTTTGTTCGTGTGTTGTTAGCGCACTTAATTAAACTCTGAAATGCTTAATTCTTTCTGGGGCCCTAATTCTGTTCTAGACAAACATTGCTGCGTGCCCTCAACGAGGGAAAGTCAGCGTAATTCGACACAAGTTTCAAAGGCCTCCCCAAAGCGTTTGTTTGTGCGTTGGGCAAAGGAGAGGGGAGGAAAAGAGTTGGATCCTGGCTTTGGAATTGCCCCCGTTTTGAAGGTGAGGACCATCTGAAACGCTTGGACCCACTTCTAATACCCCTGCAGTCTGGAAGCACGGCTTGACTCGGGTCCAGCTGTACCCAAAAGCAGGGATAAATTATGCATGTGAGGGGCTGCAACAGCCTTCGCATTAAATATTGATCCGCTGGTCCTGTGCCACTCTGCGAGCCCGAGCATCTCCAGATTCACCTGTCTGCTCCGCGGTGACGGCCGCTCCCGCAGGACCGGCTCCGGCGCGGCACACAAAGCCTCTCGTCTCAAATAGGTGGGTCTAGAGCAAATTTCCTGAGCGTAATTTATTCCACACCCTTGCTAGCATAACAAGTGTTCCTCAGCCTCTGTGGATATGTATTCGAGAGGGAGCTGTCTGTCTACATTTGATTTTACATTTCCTTCGGCTGGTTCAGAGATCCATAAGCAAAACCTGGCACCCGGGGACGTCCAAGAGGATTGTGAATTCATAAACAATAAATGGATCACCATCAGACATACCTTAACATTTTAATCTCTGGCAGATAGGGTTTGGAGAAGTGCTTTTGGGTAGCTTTGTGTAATAGATTTATTCACCTGTGTACGTATTTTACTTGACCGTTTCTGAGCAGAAGGATTGCGTGGGGGTGAGGAAACAACAAGTCTCCTTCAAGGCTGTCCGCTCTCCATGTGCACTCTGCCATCCCTGGCCTTGCAGGCAGAGCTGCCTTTCAGCAAGCTGGAGCACAGGCAACACCCTTTTCAAAAGGAGGCACTGGACACATCATCCAACAAGAACAAGGGAAAACCTCTTACCCTGCTGTAGCACTTTTTGACCTCCCCCTCCTGCAGTGGGGACCATATCTTGGAAATGCTCTACAGCCCAGGAGACAGATCATGCCCTTGCCAGGCTTCCTTCCCACATCTTTCCCCCATCCTCTGATATAAAATGGCCATATTTTGATCTGGAGGAATTTCTGAAGCCACAAACCACCTCTGACCTCTGTGGGTACCGCTGCCCCAAGAGATCGGCAAACTGCACCCGACATGACCCAGGTTTCAGGCACCAAAAAATATCCTTCCTGAGCTGTCCCTCCCATCCTGCAGCAGCTCTCCTACCTCCAGACGCAGGTCCTCGAGGTACATCAGAAGACTGGAAGCAGATGTCTTCTCCAGCCCACTTGCTTGTCTCATCCACTTGTCAATGTGCTCCTTGTAAAGGTGCTGACGTTTGTTTGAGACATCAAAACTGTAAGACTGAATCAGACCTGTGAAGTATACAAATAACTGTGAGTGTTAAGTAATTTCCCTAACATGAAATAACTGTAAGCAGTTATCCCAGCATTCCGGCATTGCGTCCAAATTCCTAAGTTACAGTGAGTCATCAAAACCATAAAAATTATTTTATGAGATGCTCCAAACAAGCATCTGAGCAGCCTGACCATATAATAAAGGCTAGAAGGGCTAAAGTCAGGAACTTCATAGCCCACTTTAGTTAAACATTTCCAGTTAAGTCACATGTTGAAGTTTTTCCTCACCTGAAAACATAGAATTTTTCTGAAAATCACTTAGTAAAGGTTTAGTGGGGCATGCCCATTGACGTGGTGTTCCAACCAGATGGAAAACTCTTACAAGCCCAGTCTTTACTATATTTTCTTTTTTTTTTTTTTTTCCTGATTGCAACAAAGCCAAGAAGGCACAAAATTGGAGAAAACAATGCAATAAAAAAAAAAAAATAGGAGAATCATCCCTTCTTATTATTTTCACAGGAATATTTGAGTTTAACTCTTGGGAGGAGACTCATCTCAAATGACATTTTCACACAACCAGTACATCCTCTCCTATCTGCTGCACCGAGCTGGGTTCAAAATAGCTGAATAGCAATAATTACCAGGCCAGTTGTGGATCTGACATTCAGAATTAAGCAGATGGAAAGCACAAAAATACAGTCTGGGTTAAATACTGACCACATTTGCCAGAAGCACAGACAGAGAAACCCCAGCCACATCCAGATCATAGGCAGAGCACATCCAGATCTACCAAAACAGTAAGAGCAGAACTCGGTATAAATTATTCTGTGCTAATAGTACATGGACATCTGACAGTATTTTTCTTTTTATGCTCTTCTTGTTTTGGTTTTTTTTTTTTTTCCTTCCTTCAAAAGGATGGAATTTCACTCTGTACCGGACACTTTGGCCAAGAGCTTTTTCCCAAATGGATGCAATCCCCTTTCTGATGTGAGTGCTTAACACCAGTCTCCTACCATTCCATCCAGACACGCTGCCCCCGCGGCGCTGCTGGGTAGGAGGTGATATTTAAAGCCATGCCAATGGAACACAACAGGGGATAGGCAGAGCACAAGCAACAGAAGGAGGATTTTGCAAGAGCTCGCTAGGTCACGTTAAACTCCTTCTCTGGCCACATCCAGTGTCCAGCCCGTATGTCTGAAGATCTTTGCTGGAAAGCCTTTGTTATTTATTTGGAAATTTACTGTGACTGTGGCTTCACTCCGTGTTTTGGAGCTGTTCTTTAATTGATATCCTGCACTTCATCCTTCATAAACAACAATCAAAGGAGGACAGGGAGGCAGGTGATCAATACCAGTGGATGGCCCGGTCTCTATAGGAATGTTACTTTTACATCAAAAATTTTCTGCTGAAGAAGAGAAAGCAAGTGCATAAGAGCTGTGTTTGTGAGGTTAAGAGACTCCTACCTTTGGCTAAGCATCAGTAAAAGCCTCGTAGAGAAACTTCTTTGTTTCTGGCACAAATAAATATTTATTATTGCACTGGGGAAAAAAGTGCTCTCACAAAGCCTAACTATTTTAATAAAAAATTTAATATGCTTGTTTCTTCCAGACAGGAGATAAAAAGCTGTCAGAGAAACAATGGTTTAAATTACAGTGAGATGTTTCCTTGCCTAATCTTTCCTCTTTCTTCTTACCCAAAAATCTACGTGGCATGCTCAGAAATTTTATTTTTAGTAAGAAATGTCAAGGAAACACTTTATGGTAAGTGGCTGCTCTCTATTAATTCTTTTGTTATTAAACGCGAGAACATTAATTACCATTAATTGTTTTGGCTCTAGTATAGATTTCCCACAATAAATTCTTTAAACACATATACAAACCCTATAATCTAATCAAGTAATTTTCTTCTACCTACTTGGAAGGGAGAAAACAGCAAGACTGTTATTGTTATTTCTATTTTTTTTTAATTCTGAGGAGGAGGAGGAGGAGAAACTGGCAGTGGGACCTCTATAAGAACAGAAAAAAACCCCAATAACTATTCCTACAGACAGTGTATGTGCTACTCAATAATAATCACGCCTTATAAGAGGTAAAGTACCTTAAAAAAGGTAAAGAAATTCAGTAAGGAAGAGGTTTACGCAGCTCTAAGTCATCAAGGAAATACATTGCTCTGCAAAAGCAAAGATAATCATGAAATTTTGTTTTTCCTCTAGAAAATAAAAAATAACACCTAAAATAATTCTGCAACAATTAGCAGGGTGCTTCCTAATGTAACTGTGATACAGCCCAAATTTCCAGTGCTGACAATTAAAGTTCACATTTAGTGACATAAACATAAGTTTATGGAGATGAAGAAGAAATGTAAAGTCACAAACACTGGTTGCTGTTGTCAAGGTAGTCGCGGGAGCTTGCGCTCTGCTGCTTTTCACAGGGTAACACTGGGCTGCTGATCTCTTTTTAAACCTGCCATGACCAGATTCCCTGATTTTCCTACTGGCAGGTGCATTCTTTAAACCACAGCGGGTAACTCTGCACAATAACGTTGTCATTACTCCTCGGAAGCCCTAATTTGAATAAACATGATGAATGAATACACTGCATTTCTCAGAACAAACAAGCTGCAAGCTCCATCCTAAGCACGGAAGCCGCCGTGTGACTGATTAAGTATGGATGCTGCTTGCCAAATCTCACTTTCACTTTTAAACTTATAATTGTTCTCAGAATGGAGTTCCCATAATGAACAGTTAAAAACATTTGCCTCAAATATTGATTTACAACTGGAGCCTTGCATTAATATGTGTCCTAGCCACTTTGGGCCTTCACCACTAATCGAGGTCTGTGCAGGCAGAGGAGAGTAACTCCACGAGGACTCCCTTTGCTGGGAGGTGATCCACAGGTTGCACTTCAAAGTCCAGAGTCATTCATCCAAAATCCAGCAGCTAAATAATGCAGCAGCATCCCAGCGGCTCCTCAAGTCCTCTCCTCTCACCTCGTGTCAAACTCTTTAGTCCATCCTTGCACAAGTTTAACAAACAGGTTTTAATCTCTCTGCTCGTGCCTTTCCCCACTCCAGACAGCTCCCACTGTTTCTGCCTCAAAGCTTCAGCTTTTCTGCAGCATCTGATCTCCTCCATAAATTTCCTTTGGTTCCCTAAGATTCTGGTGTCCTTTCAGTCTCCTTTCAAAGCACTCTAGATGCATAATGGTTTAATATGAAACTCGGCCTTCTAGGAAAAGATAGCCAAACATCACTTTTTTCTTTTGTTTTTTCTCTTCCAGAAACTCCCTGAACTGACATAACACTTCACAGCTGGGTCAATTCCTATATCATATCCTATTTCCTCTCCTAAATCTGTTGCCTTTACAGACTGCAAACCACTGCTTCCAGCAAGCAGCTCAAAAGTGTTTTCATTTGAGTAACCTGCAGCAGAGGCAGCTGCTGAGCTGCTCCAGGGGTTCTAGACCATCTAGGAGAGATGATGCATGGATGTTCCCACACTTTCCTGAATGAAATCCTCTAGAGGGGAAATAATGAGGGTAATCC
>VZTA01003760.1:0-22206 GCA_013398855.1 Mohoua ochrocephala
GGTGCCAAGCTCTCCGCTGTTCAGCTTCTGGAACAAAGATGGTAAAAGTAATTATCCACACCATTAGGAAATTTACAGACTTAATCAGCGAAATTTAAAACTGAGTAAATAAAACTTCACCTGCCACTATTCAATATGAATCCTAGCCACATAAGTTCAATTTTAAAAGTTCAAATTTAATTGCATAATAGCCGCATCTGAGAACATTTACACAGAAATCACAATTTGAGTATTCTACTGCATTTACTGAGTGAGTATTCACTGTCTATTTTGAAGCCAATTAACCTATCCAGCTCAGTTTCTCACAGCATTCTTGAAGAGAATATTGCATTTAAAAGTATGGGTTCTTTTATATGTAAATATTTCTTCGGAGTAGGTCACACCACTAATTCCACATAATGAGCGTACTTTTTTCTGACATGCAGTAGGTTACTTTGTTACTACTGTATTTTCAAGAGGAGGATTTTGAAGTTGTCACTACTGCTTTTTTCAAGAGTTTTGGTGAGGACCTTGTCCTTTTTATATAGCTGTATATTTGGAAAAGGTGCATAGAGGAAAGAAATAAGGTAGTCCACCAAAAACTGATGGGCCGTGGAGACGAAAACCAACCCCGCTGCATTCCCTTTACTTTTTCCACAACCTCCAGCTGGAGGACATACCATTGATTCCAGGAACTTGTCACACCCTTCAAGCTGATGAGCTATGAAGCATTAAGTCTGTGTTGTCAGCTCTGCACTGGCTGTCTCACCGGAAGAGCTGGTCCTACCCTTGGACCCATGCTGCAGGATATGTGGTATCAACAAAAGGCTCACGAAAACACCTTCTGCCTGCAAAACTTAGCCACAACCAGTCATCACACGTTTGCAGAATGTGATCACAGCAGCCACGGACAGCTTCCGACTGGGCAGCAGATAGCTGTGCACTTTGATCAGCTACTGGTGTGAACATTTGCTGCACTGGCCTGTCAAGTTAATGACTTGCTGTAACTCAAGTGTTTCTCAAAAAAACAGTGAAGCAAGCCAACACAGACGGTGGCATATCTCATCACAAGAAAGAATCATTACAATAGATGGCTTATAGCTGACAGACATTAAAACACAGTTGGCCGAAAGTCACAACAAATAGTGGCAGCAAGATTAAAGCTGTAAGATATTCAGTCACCTCAGCGTGCACCAGAACAGAAAGCAAGACCCTCTGCGATGGTTTTTGCAATGTTTGCATACAGCTGACAACACGTTGTGGTGCAAAGATCAAAGACTCATAAAATGACTTTGGTTGGATGTGACCTCTCTAAGTCTTCCAGGCCAAGCTCCAGCTCACAGAAAGGGTAATTAAAAGCCTAGAGTTCATTTGCTCAGGGTCCTGTCCAGTTAAGTTTAAGGGCTAAAAAATCACCTCTGTGCTTAACCATTCCCATTTTGGTGCTTGTATAAATACATCTAGGTTTCATGTATTTCTCTAATGGTTCAGTATCATTATGTGTTACATGTTGACAGTACTAATGAAGGCACACCAGCATAAACTTTCAATCTTTTCCCAATTTTAAGAGTGATTTTTTTTTCCCATAAAGATGCAGAACCCTGCATACACACATAAGTTAATCACACATGACAGGCTTGCTTTCCTTAAGTTATCCTTCCCAGCCCCTGAAAGTGTCTTACAAATAAAACCAGGAAAAAAAAGATTAAAAGAAAAAAAAAAAAAGACTTTGTCCTGTAATGCAAGAATGCAAGTAGCAGCAGTTGCTTCCAAGCAGAGTAACCTCCTGAAAAAACCCCATGTTTATACAATGGCTGTAGCTTCTTCACAAAGCCAGTCTGAGGACTTTTGGCTCAATTAGCTACTTTAACATTTCTGCGGAAAAAAAGCAAGCTATGGTGAATAGTTGTGTGCAATCCAAACCCTGTAAGAATAGAAAACAGTATTTCTATTCTCTTTTCCATAAAGCAGGTATCTGGAAACCTTGTCCTAATCAATACTAGAGCTGGTGAGAAGGTACCCATGGCAGGTATTTTTAAGACACGCCATGGTGGAAATCCTCATTGTGGCTAAGCCAACATGCTGCAGCCCGACCAGATGATGCTGGGTGCTCCTGGGTCACACATTTCTTCTTTGATACAATACCAGGAAGATAGCCCATCGTTTGCTTCCAGAGTGACTGTTCAAGAATAAAGGGCTGTTGCTATTCACTGACATTACAACAGTGGTAATAGTTTTCCTCAGAGAGCAGGGTTCAGGAGCACAGGCATGCTAACATCAAGTACCACTTCACTGTAGAAATGCTTAATAAGGTCTAACTCTAATCTTGACCACAAGAACAGCAGGAAGCTTCAGTACCAAACCAATCTCTAATAGCCTAGCATCAGCTGAGCCATGAAAGAACATATAGAAACAATATCATTAAGACTCGTGAATGAGAAAGATAAGAATCAGAAGTGAGACCGTGCTCTATAGAAAATTGCACTTCATTCACAGAAAATTGGGCAATTAGATAGAATTCAGTGGCTGGCATCTTTTTCTCCAGATGACAAATATTCCGAAGGAAAAAAACCCACCAAAATGTAGCACTGACTAATCAGAGACAGCACTTGAAATCTTAGGGTTTTTGCAAAAGAAGCTTAGGTTTAAGCAGTTACACTTTTAAATGTCGGTACTTCAATTAATTCATGTTATTCAATGCAAACAAAATTGTAATTAGACAGTGATAATAACTCCCTGCTGTTTTGCAATTGCGTTATCTTCAGTGTCATAAATACATGGACCTTCCAAAAATGTTTCTGCAGTGCTCAATACAGCTACGCATTTTATCTCATCGCCCTATACAGAACCATAAAACCTGCTGTAGGGACCAGGCACCAGAATGTCCATCCCTTTTCTCAAGGGAAGACTTGGGTGCCCTACACAATCAAGCTATACTTGCACTTTCTGGCAGTTTAATTTTCCTTCTGTATAGTGGTCCTGTTTCAAGAAAAAATGTAGCTTTTTTTCTTGGCATTGAGGAGTCTCCTATCATGTGGGAACAGTATGTTCCCATCCTGCTAGGAAGGGCTGATAACCCACTTCCAGGGAGAATGTTCTCTCCACCATGCACTCCTACAGAAGGCATGCACTGCAGCCTCCTCCAATGGTAATTTTAAATGAATTGACTAAGCCTGCCACTGTTGAAATGACCCCTAACTAATTAGGCTACATAAAAAACATGCAAGTATGCTTCCCTAACAATTGCAACATTTTAAGTAGCAGAGGCATTTGCTAGAGTAGACAAAAAAGATTTCCAGGCACTTTCACAGGAACTTAGAAAAGTCTAATTAGGTTCAGAATCCTACAATATTTATTAGCCCTGGAGGGTAGGTAAGCCAACCTTCTTAAGGATGGGTGTCCAGTATGATGGTATAGGTGCAATTCAGGCCTAACAGTGAGAAATATGAACAAAAATTAAGATCACCAAGAAATTTTAAAAACCTCAGTAAGTATTCGCAAGTGTCAACTTGTAATTCCTTTTCAGTTATAGATGGGAAGGGATTGACACGGGAAGAAATTAGAGAGAGGAAGGACTGGTGATGCTGAAGGCAGACTACTCTTGCTTACTGCTGACACCTTCATCTGAAGGACTTGCAAGGATTATGGCCCCAGATGACAGAATAAGTACAGTAGATGCATCTAACTGTCTTTTTAGGCTTTCCCCCCCTAAAAACAGTGTATCAGGCTATTTATGGTTACTGCATCTTGTACAAAAAAAGTGTGATGATACTGTCTTGACAGTGTGCACACACACGCGCGCTTTTCTGTTGCTAAAAATAATCTTCAAGGACTCCACAGTATTTTGACTACAAAATTAGATTTTCGTCAGTCAGATTTTGCAACTCTCAGACTGCTTTATAATTTATGTTTTCACACCAGGTTGCCTCCGTAATCTTCACAACTGAGTCTAAATGTGACAGTGTTCATCCACCGGGGATTTGACTACTACTTTATTTTTAATTTGGACAAACTGTGATTACTTCAATTTTTAAAGCTATTACAGCTTCTAAAGATATATTTAGCTAATTAGCAAATTATTAATAATCTCTTCTTGAAAGACAATTGCGTAGTGCAAAAAAGCTACCTCTTCAGATGTTGCTGACACGATTTTAAACTAGTTTCCCATAGAAAGAACACATACAGAATTTCAGACGTTTGCTGGCAGATTTCAGTAAGTTCAGCAGCTAGAAACAATCTTCTAATTTTTAGGCCATTTACAGGACTTTGTTTTCAAAAGAACAACTGATTGCTAGTTAATACCTAAGAACAAAGCAAGACTTCATATTATATGACAGAACTGACATAAGAAAGCCTTTTGTAAATATCCAATCAATTGAGTAAAACTTTATTTGGTGCAAATTGAAAAATTACTCAGCTGAAGACACTGAGGGACTCACCAGTTCTACTGCTTGTGAAATTACTTGCTACAATTACCAACAGTGCTCAATTTCAAGCTTAAAGCTTGCTTTTCATTTAATTAATTTCTCATGATTATCCACTGGTTTAAAAATGCTGCATGTATAGATGCTAAGAAAACTAATTTTTTTCTACCTATACGCAAAGTTAGGCTATTAGAAATAAAGCCACTGTGTAAGAGACGCTGCGCTGCTTTTTCTTATTTGAAGGGAGAAGGAAGAAAGAAATTTTTTTCAGAAATAACAAAGCCACTTCAGGTATTTCCTATCACTTCTGAAACATGAAAAGACAGTTCCAGATAACACACAGCCAAAACACTTAGGGAATTAAGAGACCAAAACCAATTTAAAAAAAATAAAAAGTTAATACCTAAGAACAGATTCCCTGCCTTGCCTGTGCCCTGATAAGCCGACAAGTCAGCTGCAATATCCTCACTGAAGATCTTTTACTGATGTGAAGAAGGTACCAGTGATCATTAAGTGATGCTACAACAAAAAAAAGGGATGAAACAAGGGACTGCTGTTTAACAAATCTAAGCCATAAAAGTGCTTGTCTAACTTAAGTCCGCCGTTGTCCAGGAAAGAGATCCTTCGCTCCTAATCCCCAGTCAGCCAGTTAAGACAGCTCACGTTTTTCCAAGGGTCTTCAGATACAAATTCATTTGCATTTCCAGGACCTCCCACAACCCCCCAGTTCAGTTAGAGCTGGCCAACTCCAGCTCTACAGTGCTGTAGAGCTCAACAGCGGATCACAGAAGGCCAGCAATTAGGGTGTGGGTAAACAGCATAGCATATAAAGCCTAATCAAACATGATTAAGAGAGACATTCTTTTATCAGACACAGCATGAAGATATTTTTAAATCCTACAACCTCAGTTCAGGACAGCACATGGAAGACTTCAGCCTTCCTGAGATATGACATAACCATAACCACAAGCATGCTGCAGATTATAATATTCCAAGCTATCTCAGGTTGGCAGATCATTTACCAGCTGACATACACAACCTGAGGCTTCCACCGATGAGCCAACCGAACACCGTCACTTCCTGTTTACCTGCACAGCATCACTCACGGAGCTCCACCTCACTGCTTAATGCTGCCGAAACCTTGGCTGGCCACAAAACAGCACACATAGCAAAACAGTTATTTGTGTTCTGGAGTTGCAGTTGTACACATAGTTACTTTCAGAAAAAGAGAATGTGCTGCACACAGGCTTTCCATAAATTTGTCACTGTCTACTGCCATGGAACAAAAATTCTCACTACAGAAGAGATTTTGTCTTGCAGTTTCACTCCCATCTCCAGCCTCCCAAGAAACACTCAGATTCAAAGCATTTAAGACCGTTCTTGCCAAAGCTCAGGGCATTTCTAGATGAAATGCTGACGTCTCCCTTTCAATTTTGATTCATTTTAAATTTATCAAGACTCCCAACACTAGGATGAACCTTACACAACCAGACAATTGTACAGATACATAGATTAGTCAGTTCTCAAAACTGTGTTTCGTGGTCATACACAGAAATTGCACATTCAAGTCAAGAATCACGAGTTTCATGCAACGCACGGGATAAAACTGGAGTTCGCCTCTGTTTCGTCCTGTTCCATCCAGCTATAGGAAAAGCCAGCTTCTTTCCCTCAACATTCCCTTCTCTTCTACAGCAACTCAGTGCCTTCATGCACTAAGGTCCTCTTTCTTCAGCCTTCACCAATCATTCCATTCTCTACACAGTAACACTTCTCTAGATACTACATACTAGTTCCACATTAAATGCAGATTCTTACAAGCAAATCCTCATACCCACTTTGAATATATGAGAGTGCTTTGAGAAAAAACATTAGAATTCAGGCCATTTTTTAAGAGTTAGATCCACTGCAGTTTCTTATCGACCCAGTCAATGATTCAGGTATCATGAAGTTCACAAGTAAAAATCTGTAGAACAACAGTTAAATTGATTAAGGAAAGGATGTGAAGCATAAACCTCAGGGATTCAGAAATTATCCCAGCTCTGAAACACTCAATTAATGAGCCCTTGAAAATGCTATTCAGCATCCACTGGTACTCCCAGGTCCAGATTTAAAAACAGATTAAAAAAATCTGTATTTGCTTTGCAGACATGATGTTTAGGTGAACTTTACTTATGATCTGTACACTTGATGACAGAAAACAATATGGAATTTTGACTTCTGATACTTAGGGAAGATTGAAATAAAACAGCTTAAATTGTTTTAAAAGAAAAGAACTCTTTTATAAGAACACGTTAACTACATGCCAACATAAAACAAAGAACTCCCTTCAAAATATTAAGAAATATGAGCAAAGGCTATTAAAAGTAAAACCTCTTTGAATAATAGTCAGCAACTGGTCTCGCAATTGTGTATACAACTTGTGTCCTGTCCTGTAAAGCAGACTCAATCCACTTACATAAAGGTACTTAGAGATGCAACCCCCCCTCACACTTTCACCGTGCCACAATTCAACATGTATTAATACCTCCTTCAGCAGTTCACATTTGAACAGAAGACTTATGGCAATTCTAGTCAGATACAAGAAAACATAACTGCACGTAAGGGTTTTTTTAAATATGTACCAGCAACTGAGTCTGCTATGAATTCTGCTATTCTCAGTGACAAGTCTTAAAAAGTAGATATACTATGGGGGAAAAAAAAAAAAGGCATGAAGATGTGTTAGTTCTATGATCCCTTGCCATATTCAAAGTTTACTGCAGGGATAAAATATGAGACACCAGCTGAATGCCCAGGAGACTGCTGGTTTTTATTTCGTTCTGGAAACAAGAAGTTGCATGCTAGTGTTTGTTTCTCCCCTGTGCCTCAGTTTCCTCATCTGTAACCTGGAAGGGAGACACTGAGCTCTATCTCTGTAAAGTGCTTGGAGAACTACTGATGAAGAAGTATTATGCTGTCACAGACAGAAATTATTTTTGGAGGGTGTGGGATATATGTCAACATTATCTTCTCTGCTAATAGCAAAGGTTAAGACAGGTTAATTTCCACATCTGTTTTAGATAAGGAAATGGAGATATTCTTTTATCATGGCGGATGCCCCTTGAGTCTAGTGACATTTATTACAGTTAACAGTTTCAATTATCACTGCCCATAGAGGCTCCTTCTTTGCAGGTATCAGCGCTTCATTTACCAATGTGCTGTGGAGGCCAAAAGCCACTTAAATTCACCTGTGTGTAAACAAACTTTAGCAGTTTGGAAGTGTCACAGAATGGTGGTCTTAGACGGCCAGCTGTATGTAGATCTCAGGCCTCCGATTTAAGTCACCTATTTCCATTCCAGACAAACCACGGCTGCAAATTCTTTGTAACAAACTTATTAATGCTTTTGTAAGTCACCATCACACTTACTTTTTTCACAGTACATTCAAGTCATGTTTCTTAAGATGGAAGACTGAAGAGTACAAGGTATATGACTCAAAACTTCCCATGTACCTGGAATTTCTTAGTGGTCTATTCCACGGCAACCCCTGAGCAACAATAATCTGTAAAGTCTCAGCATGTAAGCATTGAAAAAAATGTAAGACAATGCACCAAAAAAAAAAAAAAGCCATTCTGAAAACTAGGCCCTCTATCCTAGTTCTGACACAGCCCTTCAATAAGGGCAATCTCATCATCCCCATATATCTAGGTTCATTTACAAAGGTTTAAGGCTACATTGAAAAATGCTAGGGAGAGTTTAGTTTAGCTTTTGGCATTGCTACTTTGTCCCCTAAACGATGAAAACCCTACTGTAGCATGGCCTTTGCAGCTCAAGATTTGTATTTAAACTCTCAGGTCAGGTATTACAAACCTTCAAGTTCTACTACTAAAGAAAAGCCCCGGCCAAAAAATAATTTGTGTTTTTGTTACACTCTCCCCCTTAATTATCTAAGTGAGTAGTACAAAGGTAATATTTGAGAGCAGTTTATTGAAGGGAAAAACCACCCAACCTTAAGGAAAGAATTGCTGAGTTTGCAATATTCAATTTTCACGGTGAAAGAAGAAATTAATACAACTGAGCTCTGCCAAGCTAGGACTTAATAAAAAGTTCAGATTAAGAATTATTTTGAAACTCATATTAACAATGGAGTTGACAATTTCCTTTCCAAACTTACTACCCACTATCTGAAAATAAATGCACAGAGGGCTGCTGAACAGCAAAGCTCCTTCCCTGAAGCCAAAATTCTTCTGTAACTCTTTGAAGTGCCAGAATGTTTCTTATAATGAAGTTACCTGCTCTACTGAACGCACCTAGAAGAGCAAAAACCGTAAAGAATCTACTTATTTAAAGTTAAAGTGTTTATTTATACAAGAAAAATGTTGTAGAAAGAGGGCAGCAGGATGTATTTTTCCGCTGCACTTAACACTTTGGTGTCCATATCCAGTCACCAGTTTCCAGTTAAAAAAAAAAAATTAAAATATCACACAATACTTATTTTTTCTTTCAGTGCAGAGCTGGTAGTACAAGTTCACATAGCAGAAGGGAGGAACAGATACAGTGATATTGTTCTCAATCTTTAATTCTTAAGTATTAATGTCTGGATGATCGGAATAAAAGCATCCTCATCTTCATTTCAAGATAGTTAGCCCTCCGTAACTGCTGTGTTCCTGTTTGTGACCTGTGAACATTGTTCAACAGCAATAACATACATGCTACATGAAAAGTTAAGTGTACCCACCTGAATTTACAAGTAATATAAAAATTATTTCACTCTACTTACAACCGTACAAGAAGTACTAGACTCATGTGAGAAACAAAGCTTACAATAAAGAAAATCAATATTTATTAGACCAATATAAGAGTTTAGAATCCACAAAGTCACACCAATATAATTAACATGGACACAGTAGTTTAAGATATTTTAACAGCTCTTAGGACAGAAAATATTTATTTCAAAGAACATCTAAAAGAAATATTTGGTCTGAAACTGACCTTTAATCTTTTTGGTGAGTATTGTCTGAATTAATAAAATACAGCAAGTTGAGCCAAAATATTAACAGAAATGAAAAAGATCTTAAGATAGGTTTGCTTGGGATCACAGTGAAGTTGAAACACTGACAACTGTCAATCTGTACTGCACTGCAGTCCAATTAGCCAGTATTATTATCCTAATCAAGCATCAGATTTGAAGCATTACATGCTTCATTTTCTGAACTACTTTTCTGCAAGTCTCCAAGTCTGTTCTGGAGCTGACAGAGGCCAATATGCTCAATGTTACTGGTTCCTGTTGCTTGGGAGAACTGGCAACTGCCTTCCTGTCGGGTCAAGTGTTTGTCACCATTCTGGAAACCTCCACTTATGCAACAAATTACAGTGCTTTCATGACAGTATAAAATCAGCAGGTAAATTGTTACACCATACTAACAGAATAGAAATGTACATTAATGCTAGCTATAACCATTGAACAGATAAGTTATTAGTGATGTACTGAGTATTTCAGATGTATAACACTTTTGGAAACAAGCTATTCCTCTGTAAGGGCACTGATGCACCTTAAATCCCAATGACTGAAAGAAGGTACCTCTTGTCAAAGCAGACTTTGCATTTCCAGTTTTTGTATGGCTATTCCTTTCCTTTGTGATCAACTAACTACATCGATTGCTCTGAGCACCTGAACAGCCTCCATCTGTTAGCATAGAAACAGAAGGCTCTTGATGTTGAGTGTATGACAGATAATACTACTCCCATGAGCATACAGTTTAGACAAAACAAGCTGGTTACCTCACTAAGACAGAGCTCAAGAAAAATTACACCCTACTTGAGAGACTCTATATGAATATAGAAACGGGGTAGCCCTCCCAGTCTCCTGGAATAAATTATCACGGGTGTAGGACCTACATAATGGCAATACATTGCTAGAAGTCCAGCATGGTTGATTTTACGAACATCAGATTTAAGTCTGTATAACTGGGTCCTCAAAAGACCTAGGAGATAAATTGCCAGAAGCTTTATCATTGTGGTCCAAACACTTCCTACAGGAAGATGGTGATGGAGACTGCCAGTAACACAGCTGGAGCTTGAGAAAACCTGGAGGGGAGAGGGAAATAAAAAAAATCTTGATTTCCTGACAGTCTAGTATCCACTCCTGGGCACACAGAGCAGATTTACAGAATAAATTGAAGGCTAGGCAGCTTCACCGATGGAAGTGTCCCACTGAACATCTGTTAATCAAAAGTGCTTCCTCCAGAAGAATGCCACCACCATGCACCATGTTATGTGCAATATGATACACAGCTTGAGAGCTTTTTATTAGCTTATGTGGAACTAAAATCTCTAAATCTGCCAATCCCTACATAAAAGCTTCAGTTCTGCAACAAACACAATAGTCCTCTGAAGAATTCCAGACTCCAAGAAGTGACATGCCAGTCAGCTCACTTCAGGACTAGGTTACTCTGATAAACCAGGCACTGTGCTGCACTTAATGAATGTGCCCAGAGCACCTGAACTGAAAAACAGCCTTGATGATGCACGGCAGACATCTGTATTCATGTCTGATTTGTTTATTTGGAATAAGCCAGCTACGCAACACCCTTTGCTAATTCAGACTTGCATCATAGTGATATTTTCTGTACGCGGTGACCTTGGAGAAGTTACTTCCAGTCAAATGGATATTGGTACTGCATCAATTCATTGCTAAAACAATTATCGCAGCCAGAATTGACATACAAGGCACCACCCTGAAATAAAGACTAAAAGCACTCAGCTTCTAAATCCATGACAGATTGTTATCTCCCTTCTGCTCTGAACCAAATGCTACCTGTTGTAGGAGAGAACTGCTTGTACAGCACCAGGCCTCACCAGGGGACCAGTTCCTGCCAGTGCTGATTTATAAAAGTGACATTGAGAAAAAAATATGGCTTGAAGGGAAAGAGGGAATAACTGGACACTCAAGGGGAAAAAAATATAAAATAAAAACTTCAGAGAAGTGTTTACAGAACTGGGGCATGCAAACACTATCTAGCAGATCTTGGACATGGAAGACAGAACTGAAAAGTTTCCTGAGCTCGTACCTTTACACCCTAGACAGAACCAATGATTAAGGTGAGATACTGGAACAGAGAGAGTATGTGATGATTAAACTATCACTAATTAAACTACTTCACACCCTAGAACAGTCTCTGGAGCTCAATCAGGAAACAAATTATTGCATCTCAGCTGATGGAAAACTGCTAAAACACTCCAAAATGCAGCTTCAGGTAAGATTCCAAGAGAACTCAGTACATCCCTGGAGGCTCTGAAGATGCACAGAACTTTTCTTAAATTACTTACAAACTACCTATGAGAAAAGACACCTTCAGACAGGAATACATCATCTTGGTAGACCATCGCTCTGCAAACAAGAAGTGAAGTGAAAGAAATGCAGCAGCCTTTAAGGTCATCCCTGCTGTACCTCATGCACTCTGTAGAAGCACAGCTACAAGTCAGCTACATCTCCTTACCAGAAGGCAAAATCTTTTTTTTTCCTCCTGAAATCAGAGATCAGAAGCCTTATGAGCTTGTGTTCACAGTATCAGTATCAAATAGACTCGATCATTTGTCCACTGCAGCAGGTTGCTACACGCACAGGCACACTTTTGCCTGCTGTAAACTTCTGTGCACCTGCATTTTCTCAGGTTTCCAAAAGCAATTTCTAGGAGCAGAAAGACAATATTGAATTTTGCTGCTGGCAGGAAAACCAGGTTTGACTTGAACTTAATGTCAAAGCAGACAGTTATGTTCACAGCAGCAGAGCTGACCCTTATTCTGTGATGTATGTGCTACTGACAACGCTAGAACAGACAGCTCACATCTCCCCATCCCCAGCACCAGAGCTGCTTTTGTCTCCTAGCAGCTTTCCCTGGTTGTGCAGATATGAGTTACTAAGACCTGGGCCACTTTCTGGATACGATGGGAAGTGGTGCAGAATGCACGTATGCACAGAGGAACAAACTCTCTTCCCAACGCAACACAAATTGGGTAATGATGGCCCTGCCCCATCCGATGTATTAGGAGCTGTTTACACCATTCTAATCTCAAACCCACACTCATTCTTAATTTGAGCAACTACTAGGCTAGCACTCAAAACTGTGCCAGGAAGTGTGCCAGCAAACTGAACACCATGGACGGTCAAGGAACAGAGCCTGGGTTCATGCTACTGCCCTACTTAGGTTTGTTAGCCATCAGTATGTAAGCATAGCTGGCTGACAGACCAGAGGTGAGAAAAAGGGCAAGATGCATCCTTCTGCCCCCAAGCTTAAGTGTTACCAGGGACATAAAGGTATGGTCCAGACAGGTATGGCCAGTGTGAGAGATGGACTCCTTGGTTACACAGTGTGAAGCCTGGAGCAGCAGCATGAACACTTACTTTTTCATAAACAAATTTCATAAACAATATGAAGAGAGGGCAGAGAAAAAAAACGGGATTTGTAATTTACAGGCAGAAAAGACCAGAGGTGTTCAAAGAAGCTGTTAAGGAAAAGTCTCAATGAAGAACCGAAGCATTCAAAGCAAGACCTCCTAAATGATGCAAAAAGATGAAGTTAAAACCATGACATGGAGTGAGATCTACATATCCCAGCAAAACATTTAGCACCAAATCCATCTCCATGCATCTTATCAAACAAAACTGTAACACAACTATAGGTATGTTGTATCTAGATGCTTGAACTAAGGCAAGGAAGCGCATGCTCTGAGCAGAGACAACAATTGTAATTATCAGTCTCTCAAGTACAGAAATACTGGCACCTGAATATGGCATGGACAAATCTCTTAGAGACAAAACTATTTTTAAAAATAAAGAAATGGTGTATTGAATCACTACTGAGTTCTAGACATCAAGCGCAACCAGCATTTCCTGTTGCAATCACACTTCAAATTTAAAACTATACAAGGTTTTAAAGTTCCAGCTACACAAACTGAGCACAGTGCTAACAGTACAGTGTAACACAAATAGGCCAACATTGTTTAAGAAAGGTCAAAATTACAATACCTATTGTATGGCTAAAAAATATTGGTTCGCAGAACATTGCACAAAATTAAGCCCAAACCCTGAATTTTCTTTTGAACTATTAATTATCAGGTTGCTAAAAATATAAATGCTAATAAATGCATGCCCAGTTATAAAATGAATTTCATACCTGAGATACTCTTAACTAAAACCTAAAGCAAATAAAAAAAAAAAATAGTCCTGCATTTAATTTGTTAGAAACTACCACTTCCTTCTATGCAAATGCAAGGGGAAGCTTTTGCCTGTGGTATTGCACAGAACACACACCACTACAGGATGTTCATAGTTTTCTTCCTCTTTCCAGTTAACCACAAAAATCAAGCGCAGTTTTACAGAGAGGAGCCTATTTGGATGCCTTTGTGTATATTTGGTGTCATAAGCCAAGTGATGTTTCTGTTTGCTTTGGCTGACTGAGGGGGAGTAAAGGGAAAAAATGTCTACTTAGAAAGAATGACCACATCTTAGCTATGCTCAGAGAGAGCTGTCACATGGTTAGAGGAGCAGGAAATAACTTACAGTTCAGTCAAAGCAGGACTAAGCAATTCTGTGGTTTCAAATCTGAGCCTGTAGAGTTGCTGAAGCTGTATCTTCCAGGATACAGTTTCTTAATATAGCAGCTTACAAACTGGAGAGTCTGGTCCTGCCTGAAGAAGCAGCAGCGAAGGGTGGAGCAGTGCAAGAAGCCCGAGGAATACCATCCCCCTGTTTTTGTGTACCCTCCTCATATCCACTAAAAGTTCTCTTCCCTATAACATTAACGACGACTTTGGCCAGTGAAGATAGAATAGGTGAGAAATGTGTAATGGCCAGGTTTCAGGCTCAAGTGCACTCCATGTCTGCAGCAGCAAACAGCTAGCTGGCAAAGACACTGCCTCTTCTCCTCATGTCTTTCCTTGTGCAGTGCTCTGCTGAGTTAACAACACGTGTCATGTCTATCCCAGAACTGGGTATGGACTACATGTCTGATGAGACACAAAGTTCATCCTCAAGAACAAAGCAGTTGAAGAACTGAGAAGTAGGGGGAATAAGGGAGTGGAGGGGAGAATGGTGAAGAAGAGAGTATGTCCTACCTGGAGATCTTTGTGCAGATTATGGATGCAGGAGCTGATGGGAGAAAGGAAGATTCTGGAAGCACTTGAGGTACAAGAGGGAAAGAGGAAAGGAGGAAACCCTGTTACTGGGACAGGACAGAAAACTTGCTAAAAAGATAAAAAGAGAATGTGTACATTCTTTTTGTGTAAGAGAGTACAAGGAGAACATGATGAAAGCAGAGACACGAGATTTGGAGGGCAGAGGTCACTATGCAGGACTTCAAGGTACATCAGCAGGATGGGGCTTACAAAAGAAATAGTGGTTAAATTGATTCCTAAAATACAAAATTCTTTTTAAGTCAATAAATTACTGCTTCTGTTAGAAAATGTACTAAGGATATTACAAAAAATCTCTCACTTTTCTTTATCCCTAACACAGAAAAATATTAATACAACAAATTAATACTAATTTATTATCCACAAATCACACACGGGTAAATTAATCTCTTGGCTGTCACCTTGAGAGGGGAGAAGACATTTAAAATTTACTGCCAAATTCCCATTTTCAAATATTCTTGTTCTTCAGCCTAGACAGCAAGACAAGTACTAGGGCTTGTTACTTAATCTCAGCAAGTGCTGGCTAGCTTTTGGGAAAACCATTATCATCAATAATACTTGAAGTAAATGCGGTTTTTTTAAAGGATTTGCAATCTCAGAGGCAAGAGTTATCTTTGCATAACTGAGAGTTCAAATAATGAACAGTTGTTTTCTAAGCGGTTCAAAAAGGCAAAAGTCACATTTTCTTTTGCTAGGTTGGCGTTTCTCAAATTGCAGGCACAGTACCTTCACATGCAAAATATGCTTATATGGGAGCATATCTGTGCTCACCAAACACACCACCCTGATGCTGCATAGTGGCTAATGAACAAGGGGAGATAAAGGCAAAATAACACATTTGCATTGAACGGAAAGGAGATGAATGCAGGGGAATTCTGAATTACACATAGTTCTGAAGGGGAAAACGGTGTGTGAAACCGTCTTACAAAAATGGAAACACTTACAACCTTAGTGTGATCTTTCAGCTTCAAGCTAGACACACTGGAGAACTGAAAAAATGTATTAACACTGTTTCTCAGAAAACCTAAAAAGAAAATGCTGCTTTAAGAGCGAGGATTTTAAGGACAGCTAAATAAACAGTAGAGGGAAAACAGCCTCACCAAGGTGGGGATGCATGTATGAAAGCAAGTGCCTAAAGTGAGAAGCAATCTGCAAATCTGTCAGTATGCCGTGGAGCTCTGCAGCAACAGTTTCCTTGCCAGCGATGATCATCTCCACAGAACACTATGTCTACAGGAATTGAGTAATTCATTTAATGAACTTATTCCAGAATCATATATTCTTAACACAGACATTCTAATTTGAGGTGCCTAAAGTGTCATTTACTGCACAAAGAGGTGTCAGCAAAACTGTCTACCTTTAACTTAAAAGTGTCTGAGAAAACACTACTAAATTTTAAGAATTAAGCAAGTGAGCAGCTTTCCAAGACAGTGTCCCTATGACTGTTTGAACTGCATTTTTTCTTTTTCTATTTGGACCTTCTAAAACACTGCTCCTGTCATGTGATGATCACAGTACACTCCAGGATCTTCAAATTTAACTGTAATTGCCCCTGAAGGTAACTGCATACCTACTGTTCCTATTTTATTGGTTATCCTGGCATAAACAACATGTCTGGAAGCCACAAAATCTAGCGTGGCAATGTACCCAAGCAAATAGTTTAGTTTTTCAAGGTATCTCGTACAGCATCTGAGTCATGTCCTGGTAGAGTGGGCTGTTTAAAACCACCCATGAAGATACACTTCTAGTTCCACTAAATCCACTTTGCATGATTTACTGTTACAAGGAAAACAAACTAGCTAATAAAAAAAAAAAAATCCCTTTGTGCACAAGTAACACAATGTCAGCCTTTCTTGAGGAAACTGTATCCTAACCTACCAATTAGCAACTCTGTCTAGTGCCTGTGACACATTTTCGTTACTTCCTGTATTTTATTATCTAGGTATTAGGTAATGAAACCCTAAGTCTCTGTAGTATACTAAGTTTTATTTCTGTGCTACAAAGATTCCTCAAGAGACAAGCCTATGAAACACGCTCACTGGAGGAGAGGACACATGTCATAAATCTTACCACACAGCTTTAAGTCAACAGCAAATTTTCTCAGCAAACTGAGCATTTAAAGCTCCACAAGCTCCATCTCCTATGCAGAGAGTTCTGCCTATAAAAGGTCAATGACAGGATTGGGCCTTTTTTCACGTTGGTTAATGAAGTAGTACAAAGTTCCTAGGTGGCACTCACTCATCACATACAAGTATCTTCAATGCTTCATTCCATCCATTCCAGCACTAAGCTAGAAGCTGCCAGTGGCAATTGGTGCCACTGCTGGCATCTGCAGCCACTATCAATGAAAGCAGGAGATGAGTTCTCGATGCTGGCACTATTAAAAGTAGAGCAACAAGGGTCATAAGAAGTTCTAAAGAAAAAACAGGTGAGTTTTTCAGGCAGAAGTACCAGAACTCCTTCAAAAAAAGAAATTCAAGACCTAAATTAGAGCATTCCCATTATCAAGTCTTTAGCCTGAAACTGCATGGTTCTTACGAGATGGATCTTACACTCTTCACTTGTGACAAATTCAGCTTGTACTAAATCTTTCAGAACCTCAGAAGAAATAACCAGAGAGAAAAACATTCTAGTGATAAAAAATTCAAAACAATATTTACAAGCAGATAATGCCAAGAAATCACATCAATTTTTCCATTAAAGGAAGAACAAAGTAGTCTTTACATTTACATATTTGCATGAAAGAGCAAACTCAATTTTTATCTTCTAACAAGAACCCACGTCTTCCTTGGGTGTTCTCCTAAGCAAGGGCTATCTGGACATCTTGGTGAAAGTCTTGCAGTCAAAACATGACTGTTCATCTGAATCCTACATTAAAACTTTGCCCTCTTCTAAAGTCCTCAATACGATTCTTAGCCGTGAAAAACCAGTGAATTACAACACAACAGCTTGTGACTACAAATTGTTTTCATCCTGTTGTGTATGTAGACCATAGGATTCCAGAGCACTTATCAGGAGCATGAGTGGCATACTTGACCACCTGATTAACCACAGAGATGCTGAGAGATTTTTGGCACGTGACTGCCTCCAAAACAGATAAAATATATCTACAAAGATGCTCAGAAGAGAATGCAATAACGCTGAAGCCTTAACAAAGTGAGGTACTGGTTCCAGGTCTATCTTACTAGATCACCCTTCATTCGGCAACACATAATGGTTCACAACAGAGATACACAGCGACTGAAACTTGCAGCAGGACTCACTCCTCATATCAAGACACAATTTGTCTAGCACATGAGGTCCAAACATGGCCAGGAGAGATGTAACCACTACAGTCACTGAAGCAAAGATAGAAACTCAGCTAATAGAAGTTTTTATCTTCAAGTAAGTTGAATAGGAGATTTAAATAACTGACAGTGAGGTTTATTGACAATTATGGGATTTTAGCACCTAAATTTCTGCCTTTTACTCCTTAACCATATCCCACACTTTGTGAATTGATGCTCTGTCTCAAATACATACAGCCACAAGATGCCTTCAAGACTGTTTCCAAGCGGTCTCAAAACATTTCTCATCCACGGGTAAATAAGCTAAGGCAGTGAACTATGCTGTAAAGACATTAATAGCAAGCTGTGAGGAAAACAAGCGTGAGAAACACTCTATGGTAAGGACGATGGTTGTACCGCTTGCTCTGGAGAGTCTGATATGATCCATTACTGTGAAAATCAGTTTTGTAGGCACAGGTTTGGTTCAAAGAAACTGTCAAAACCCCACTGTCGCTCCCTCTAGAATGGAAGATTATCACTGACAAGTTGTTCAGGGAACTCACTCTAGTGGGTACCAGTGAGGTGTCTACAGACGCTACATGTCTTTTGCAGAACAGGACAAATCCCAAAAGAAATCTAGGCATAATTCTCAACACTCTTCTGTTCCACAAAACCCTATCCTTTACACTTTATCTTCTCCCTCCACATCTCATTTAAAAACAAATGCAAAGAGGAGAGAATCACCACTGAACTGACGACTCAGTTCTCCCTATTTGTAGAGGGGATAAGTCCTTTTTAAATGGCAATGTTGATGTTTTCTGGATGTACAGACTGCAGCTTAAACTCAAATTGAGGAGTCCCAACACTTCTCAGACACGTGAAGCTGCCCATTACTTAGACCTGTAGTCCACCTTCAAGCCGCAGTTCATGCTGTTTTCATAAGCACAAGTAGTCTTACAAGTCCCTTCCTGATAAAACATTTAATTCTTATCAACTAAGAGCTATAACTGCCATTCAAGTTTTTATTTTGTTTTATCTCAACTATTACTGCAATTTGTTCTTTGGCTCTGATATATAAACTTATTCTGGTCACATGCACTTTTAAAAGCAGCCAAAACAGTTTTCTTAGTTAGCTTACTGCTGTGTCACTTCTCTTTCTGCATCCTTCACCAGTTCCTGTTTACCATATGAACCACGGCAAGATCTTACAAAGAACAACATACTCCTAGCCTTATTCATTACATCTTATCCAAGTGTTGAGTCCCACTTCTAAGCAGCATAAAATATCCATACTCCATTTTACCTACTTCTAATGCTACCAAATACATATTTTGCATGGTTTTTTTTCCTAAGGCCTCTCAAAAATTGTTTTCTACAGAATAAACTAGTTTTTCATTACTGACATCTCTGACCAACATTAACCACACAAATTATAAAAGCTACTTCTTTATTACAAATTATAAAAAGGACATCTAGCATTTGCTTTTTCTTACAAAACTCACTGTTATTTAAAGTAACGATTTGTAACTTACCAGAACTTCAGCAAAAATTTCTAAGTTGGACATAACCACAAAAAAACCGTTAATATGCACAAAACTAATCTCATAGCTCCCCTTAGTATAAGTATACATAGAATTTTATTTCTACATTATGATAAAAAATGTTATTGAAAACTTTTTACAGATAGCAAATTTTACACCTGACGTAGATAACAAAGGTCACAAACCTGAATGAAAATTAGCTACATGCCTAAACAATGAAAGTCCTAAAGGGCCACCTTACACTGGATACATACTGCAAGTAGTTCTACAACTGGATTCATATTTCAGCCAAATTAACTATAGCTACAGCTTTGACTATTAGCCAGTGGCTTGGTTTTGAAAGCCTGATCTGTCACGGGCAAAGGTATTTTAATTGCTTATATTCAGATAAACGTTTTACAGCTCAGCAAGTGGAGGAGAAAAAAAAAAAAGAGTAGGAAAAAAAATCAATTACCCTCTGTATGTACACTTGCTTACTAGTGAGTTTCTCGAAGTACCAGCAGTAGTCTGCAAAATGGTACCAACCTCAGCAACGTACAGAGTGATGGCTCTTCACCATTTCCCCCATTCCCAGGAAATTTTTCTATCAGACCTCGTTACTTAAGATGCCATTGGAACTATGTCTGTTTCCAAGTTCACAGATTGTGAGTGCTCAATCGAAGTTATACCACTTGATAAATTCCTTTGCTTTTCCATAGAACAAAAATCAGGTAGTTGAATCCTCAATGTTATTTCAAAATAACTGCCTTGTTATCGGTCAGAAACAAAGGAAAGACTGAAATAGATCAGATCCAGAGCACCACATGCTTTCTTAACTAAGCCCTTCAGGCCTAATAGCAGCACTGTGCCCTCCATTAAGAGCTCTATAAATTATTACTACAAAGAGTATCTAGGATTGTAGTTTAATGTCTCAATTGTTCCTCCGGTGTTCATTGCAGCAGTGATCTAAACACGAGGTCTAGTCAAACAAAACCTAAAATTATGTCCGTGTGGCTAATGTACATCACATCCAGTAGCCTCTCCATGCCCCAGAGTGACAGAAACACCACCTGCAGCAGCCAGGCAGCCCAGACATTTCAGCTGATTGCAAGAGCAAGCATTTAGCATCCTACAGAACTCAAAATTTTCCTTTCTTATAAAGCAGCACTTACAGTCTGAAGCGTCACTAATGAGTAATTCGAACATGGATATTATGAGATCAAATATCAGGTACATGACAGCAAAAAGGTATTTATCAGCATAGCATGTTGAGTCAAGACAGAAGGTCAAGAGTACCACGAGTCCTACTGGGCTCGAACAGATACTGTGGTTTTAAGTTGGACAGCCAAGGCTGTTACCATCTCCAGGTACTCATTCCACTTCTCTGCTTAAGACAATGCCCTCTAAGGGACAGAAATATTCAATTTGTTCATTTGTTTCTGAATTTCTGGCTCATGCCACACAGCAAGCCAAAAAAGCCTGGTTAAATACCTCTAGACCTTCAATGCTCAAGTCCTCAGGACTGAGCAGAGAACCTCAACTGTACTAAAATAAGCCTATGATTAACTTGGAGAGCATAAGGGGCTGGGGAAAAGGGGAAAGAACAGACCACAATTACAAGAATCTCAATTGGAAAGCCATCCAATATTCAGCGTAAATCAGAATGTGTAATTTCAAGCAAGCCATAAATCCCACGACACCCAGATCCTGTGAAGAGATTTACCCCCAGTCTGCTTTCAACATACTATTTATGCAGTTCAGTTGGGAACTTAACTAGGTGAGTTTTACAGCTGAGTATAACAAAACTTAAAAGTATGTTCAGCTGATGAGAAAAAAAAAATCAAGTTACAGAAAAGCAAACTGGAAATCAATTTACACACAAATTCACGCACTATTTTTTATATTTAGAGAAAAGTTGATACTGATTTTTTTCTTTCTTAGCAAAGAAGCTGAAGATACGAAACGCGTGTCTGAAATTAACTGAGGGATTTCTACAAATCTGTACTTTTCAAAACAGATACTTTCGGATCATACCTTCTGACACACTTAACTTAGTTACTGTGACAGCATCTTATCTAACCCACCCCAATGTAAATATTCTCTACTTCCTGCTCAGTTAATGCATCTTATGTTTTCCTTGCAACAGTCAGTTTGATCAACAACACCATCTCAAAGTCCAGAGAGTTATGTGGAACCAATATGACCACACGGATATCCTGCTCTAAGTCACAGTTTTAAGTTCATGAAACATCCTTTATAACTGTACATCAAGTGCCTAATAGTATTTAGGTACTGGACACAATGCACCAGAACACAGTAATTGTTTTGGAAAACACGATTTTTGAAAAAGCAGCTTCTTTTCTAATAGAAGTGGTTATCTTTTGAAGCTTTCAAACAGTTCTTTAATACAGATAAGTAGTTTTAGTACAGTTTTACATTACATGCAGGAAGGTATTCTGAAAACGAGCTTACTGATAGAGAAATAGGAAAATATGCAGTATTTGAGTCGTATTTGAGTACACGAACCTGTTGTTTAGGCTAAGAAAAGTACGGACTAAACCGAGGGCAGGCCTAGCACTGATAGGAGCCTTCCTACAACTTCGTCAACACTGCTTTGTTGTACCGCTGGTGCACCTGGGGACCGTCCCAGCCTCGTCGAGCAATGGAACTTGTGCCCCCGCCGAGCCCCGCGGCTGCTCCTTGGCGGCCGGTTCCCCCTGCAGCGCTGCAGGGCAGAGGGAGCTCCGCCGGCCCCCGGGAGCTCCATATGTCGATGGACAGCGAGGCGCGGAAGGACGGCGCCCACACCGGTGCCCGAGGCGGTCTCGGAGCAGCCCGGCGCGCCCG
>VZTA01003760.1:23063-133810 GCA_013398855.1 Mohoua ochrocephala
ACCCACCCCCTCGGTACCTGCCGGGCCGGGCGGTGCTGGGCAGGGGCGGCCCGCGGGGGCGAGAGCAGGAGGAGGGGGAGGATGATCAGAGCACGAAGAGAAAGAAAGACAAGAAGATGACGAAAAGGGGGAGCGGTCGCCGCCGTAGGGACGCGGCCGCTGTCCCGGAGCCGTGGGAACCGCCGGGGCGCCGTGTGGGGCAGGGCCGCCCGGTGCTGCGGGCCGAGGTCGTGGGGAGCCCGGGTCCGTGGGGGAATCGCCCGGAGCGCGAAGGGGCCCCGACAACATCGCCTGAGCGCGGGGTATCCGGGCCGCCCGCGGGGATGCGGGAACCGGCGTGTGCTGGAAGCCGTTCAGCTGTCAGTGGAACCCGGTGTAATTTGTAACTCAGAAGTCTTTTCTCGTTTTGTGGCAGAAAGGGAGCTTGTTGGCCGCGCCGGGGTGTCCCTGGCTCAGCAAGGGGAGGCCGGGCAGGGGTGTCACCCACCCCCGGCCAAACGCTGCCTGCTACAGTCTGAGCTGAAACACCTCAAACTAGTAGGTATTTCAGGCTCTCCGGGGGCCAGCTGCTGAGGCGAAATCACGTATACAATCAACAGCCTTTGTCAGCCAGATTTCTCTTCCCCCTGCTTCTCTCCATGTGAAAGCAACTGGCTGCGATGAAGGCTGAAGACCTTTCAAAACCCAAAGACCCAAAGCACTGCTGCTTATACCCAGCTTTCAGCTGCACAAAAGAAATGTTCACGTTTCTCACGTGCAAAGGTGAAAAACAGATATCCAAGTGAGCACCTCGCTAGTTTTCTGTGGTTTTAGGTGGAGAGTGTGTTGGCGTCTCATCCTCTGATAAATTAATTTTCCATGTGGAAGGTGCTAAAGCAATCCCCCCATTGTAATTTACTGTGCATTGTAGAGGAGAACTGAAGAAGTACAAAAGGAAACGAACTAGGGAAGACTGGAGGAAAACCTGGGAACACAAGTCTTTATATGATGCTGTACTGACTTCATATCTTCCAAAAGATCAGGCGGGAACAGATGGCAGCCCCTTCTGCTCTACTTATAGGCCCTTTTGCCTGTACTTAAGAGCTTGTAACTGTGTCCAAAAGTGTAAGGAAGGGAGAATATGGAAGAAAATCCTGATTTTACACCATAAAACCGGTTTGAAATGCCTGTATATGCAGGACTCCTCCATCTGCAGGTCTCTCAGCAGTGACTAAAGTCTTACTGTAAAGGAAAACCAGTAGGAACCAAGTGCTTCCAAAGTACTTCTCAGCAATCTTAGGTTCTTCAGTTTGGCACACTTTCTGCAAAGTACACACTTTCTGTGTAAGTATGTGTGTATTCCAGTGGAATGGGAAATATTTTAGCTATAGAATATTGGCAGCATTTCTTTCATTGCAAATGTACGTAAAAAGATAAAACACTTGGAAGCACTTTTGCAAGAAGATATTTTGTGGGATTTTTTGTGAGGTTTTTTTGTGGGTTTTGCCTTGTTGAGGTTTGTTTGTTTGGTGTTTTTTTTATTTCATAAACCAAACAATTATTGTATAGCCGAAGCCATTTTGAGGAAATTTACATGCCTCCTTTGCTGGCAGTGTAAATAACCAAAAATATAGTACATCTTCAATGGGTATGTGCTGGTAGTGTCCTCATCTTCTAATCACTTGTATTCTTTGATTATTTTTCTCTCTAAAAACTTTTGATGTTTGTTCCTGTGTAGATCTTGCCATACTGCCTGGATGTTACGGGTGATGCATTTTCCTTCATACTGTTCTTTTCAGACCAGCTGGCTGGTAGCTATTCTTAAGGGCCTTTTAACCTTCAGGCTCTATTGTTAGGATTTTGTTTGCTTTTTTAATAAGGGTAGGCAGGAAAGGGAAGAAAAGAGGTCTATTTTCAGCCCCTGTGTTTCATTAATTATGCAAAAGCTGTTTCTGTTTTTATGTCATGGCTAAGCAGCGAGTCCTGTAGGGAAGGGAAAATACCAATATCTGTCGATACATCCAAGGGATCCACTGAAAAATAGATTTTTGCCTTTGATATTTCTGTTTGCAGTAATTTCAGCAAAAACCTGCTATTTCTGCATAAAACACCCATTTTGAAGCAAAGTTCTCTCAAGGAAAGCCACCAAGTAGAGTTACCTGTCTGTATTTTGAAGAAATAGGAGTGCTCTTGCTGACTTAGGGCAATTGCTGTTTATTGGAAGCTGTCCTCTGAATTTCTCACTGCGCTCCTTAGGGTTCAAATTGTGTTACCCATTGCTGTTGTCTATGAGCTTCTTGGGAAGCTGCTCTTCTTCCATATTTTCCCATTTTAGGGTACCAGCTCATAGCACCAAGCTCCTGAAATACATTGGAAATTGCATAATGCATATCAGTATAAGCAAGTGTCATGATTTTAAAGATCAATATTATAAATACTTATTTAATAAATAGATTTTATTATCCTTGTCAGAGTTACCTTTGACAGAAAATTGAATTTTGTCTTTAAATGTGAACCTCTACAGTAAATAGTTCATACGTTGAGTTTCACAGTTTAAATATTCACACAATTTCAGAAGTGACATTCTACAATTGAAAATTGAGTAAGAATGTGAGGAAAACTTTCTATCTGAAGTTCATTTTTCTGGTTCTATGAATCACACCTTAAAGATTTTATTAATGACTGAACTATATAAATGAAAAAAAAAATTAGTTATCCAAGGATTTAATTTTTTTTAGTAGCATCACTGCATTTCCCAAATCTTGATCTTGTTACAGTCCTGATTTTAGGTCATGGTTTGGTTTTCTTGTTTTCCATAAAATGAAGAGACAGTTGATTACACCAAAGAACAAGCAAGGGTAACGGAAAATATGCCTTTCCATAGGAAAAAACCAATTCCTACCATCTTTTCCATCTCACGTCATTCGCAGTGACAAGTGGAACGGTCCGGGACAAGTGCAAACCTCGCTGGAGTGACCACAGGAGCATGGCTGGGGGAGATCAGGAGTGGGAGCTGTGATTACAGTGACCACACAGGAGGGGTATGTCAACAGGGCAGCCTGGGAATGAACAAAAGCGAAGAAAACCGCCTTTCCCTCAATACCCTTTTTGGTTGGGCCTGTGGAAAACAGCAGTCTACTCACCGTAAAACCGCTTGTGGTAACTGAAAATGAGGAACTGCCTTTGTGGCTGGAAGTGGGTTTACAGCTGTGAAGACACAAGTTCTCTTTTTTGAGTAAATCACGTTTTTCTCAACAGAGGCCCCGTTGAAGAGGACTGGGTTTGCACTGTTACTGAATTGATGTCAAATAACATATTAGTTATTTTACTGATAATAGCCTCATTCACTTCTACTCTCTATGTTCTGGGCCTTTTAAAGTTTAGGAGTCGCAGCCCTGAGAGGTAACCCCTCTGGAGGTAACTGAATCATCTAGGGTTCATTTCAGATTCGGTCACTGCATTTCCTTTCTCAGAGATTTTGCATTATCTGTTTCAGGTGAGGAATAGTCTGGAGGAAAGAGGATCAAACCTATGATGTTTTATTTTCTCTAAATTGAATTTGTATGCTGTAGGTTTCGATAACAGAAGGACATGAATTAGCAACAAAAGTTGCCAAAGATGACAGTTAAGTTTTATTTTAGTTGGTCAGTAAAGCCTCTGCTGATTCCATGTGGATGTAGGAAGAAGCCTCCCCCTCGGTGGGCAGGCCGTGCAGCAGAGTGTCCTTGCCGCAAGAGTGAGCAGACTGCAGCCTGAGAACCAATGCTGTGGAACAATAAGTTCTTTCATTTCTTCCACGAATCCTGTCTTAGGTGCCAGCTAGAACTTTTCTCTTTCTGTAGTGCCCGTTGTATATGTCTTTTTGTTTGCTGTATCTTTTCTAGCCCTCATTTTTGACGTCAGACTGCTTATTTGAAGAAAAGTAATTTGTGCCCTTCCAGTTTACTCAACAAAGGATAAGGTTGATTTTGCTTTGGATATAGAATTGTACTTTTGATTTATGGGGAGATCTAGCTCTTTTGAAGAGCTCCTCAGCAATTCCTTTGTGGCCTGAAGCATCAGACTGTATCGCTCTCCTTTTCAAGACTGTGAGGAAGATGGACATACTGGAATTTGAGGCATCCTCTCTCTCCTCTTACTTATTGATCATTGCCTGCAGCAACTGTGCAACAGTTCTATAGCTGCTCTGCAAATTAGAGGAAAACATTTTTCTTTCCCCAGCCCAGGTAGCATCTAGCCTTGCATTAGAGCTCATCTTCAAAATTGTACGGCACAGAGTTTGTTGAAACACTCTTTTTATTCTCTTTGCTTGGTTTATACCTCAGCAGAGGTGTGACTTCTTGAGTTTTACACTCAGCAATGACCATGAGTGGCATAAATAAGTTAATCTTGTTTTATTTGCAGGTATTAAAAGGAATATTTATTCCTTCCTGTAAGTTTCCTGACAATTTTTGAATTCCATGTAGTGAAATCCCCCTTCAGCCATTAGTCAGCCACCATGGAGCTCAAGAACTTCACCAGTTAAAAAAAAGCAGAAGAAAAACATGTTCTTTCCTTACTGTGATCTGCAAATCCATTGTTAGAGCACATTTCCTTAACAACAAAAATCTTGCTCTGGCTTTGAAACGTCAGTTCTTATTTGCAGCGTGACTGACCTCCCACCCTGATCAGCATGGTTCTGACCAGGAAGCCTCGTCTTTACTGAGAGGAGGGAAGCACAGGCAAGTGCATTCAAAATCCACCCTTTTTACTGTAAGCGCTAAGAACAAAGTACATACTTGCCCTCTAAAATCTGCCTTGAGGTCAATAGTTTACTCCCAACAGGTCAATGAGCAACTGGCAAATATGTAACGCAACTCAGCAACAATTGCTTTTTGGATCCTGATGGATGACTTAATAACTTTTATATAGTTTTTATTTCTTTTATTTTAATTTTCTTTCTTTTTTTTTTTTTTTTTAAATTTTCTCTCTGGCACATAAGAACCTTAAGGAATAAGTATGAACTACACCTTTGTTCTCTGTTGAGGTTGTGCTGGGGCTCACACCAGTAGATCCTTACTGCAGCCCTGTGGTTGTGTCAGGGCTGGCCGTGTCCTGCCAGTCCTGCTCTGCTGCTGCTGCTCTCCAGGAGGGAGGGCACTGAGATCCTGTCAAAGGGCAGATTTGGGTCCAGGCCTGGGGCTTCTCTGTTGCATCATACTCTCTCTGGTACTTCTTTAATTGTCTTGCTTCTGGGTGGATTTTGCCAGTTGATGCGAATTTTTGGGGTGGGAGGGGGAAAAGAGAGCAGTCTCTGTGCATCAGTGTTCTTGCAGGTGTGTGGCTCCGCCTCATAAAGCAAGATTGAGAACATGCATATCTTGATCAGCCTGATTTTTGTGTTTGGGGAAGTTACTTATATAAGCTGCAGGCCAACTAGAGCAACTGGTACAGTGAATTATATTGTTTTTATAGGAAAAAGATAATAAAAAAATCTAAAAGCTTAACAAATGTATGCTGTAGGAGTTTTAACGTATATAAACAAAATAAAATTGAGCATGCTTCAAACTGGCTTGAGAAGATGGATGAAAACTATCAGTTAATTTTTTTTTCAAAACTACTATGTTGCTTAGTGCATATGATCCATCAGTAAGAAAATCTGCAGTCTGTCCAGTTGTTTCACCTCTGAGAGAATTAAGTCTAAAAGTACTTCTTTGTTTTTGATTGCATTCTAGTAAGTAAAGACAGTTAAATTTCCTTAAGACCTTAGGAATATCTGGAATTTAGCACAGACAACCAAGTTATTTTGATTGGTACATTCCTGACTACCCTGTTATTACTTTCAATTAAGGACTCTTCCCATGGTATGTTAGAATGGCACATACAAATTATGTCAGTGCTTTATGTGGATGTATACTTTGCTCATGCTCACCAACTCTGCCTGAAGGAGAAGTTGTCCAGTAAGAACAAACCTACCTGATTTTTTTCTTTTATAACTAAAATACTGGTATATGTGTAGCATAGCATTGCTTGAAGCCTTGTATAGTTTTGGTGCCCAACTGCCTTTTAAACATGTATGAGAACCCAATGGCTGATCTGGAGGGAGGAAATGTTAAACTTGAAGAACATCCACAGCAGTCACCCTTCTAAAACTAACCAGTCTTTAATAAATACTACAGCCTGAAGTAGTGAAATTTAGTTGAGTTTCTTCTTTGTGACAAATAAATTTTGGAAGTTGTGTAACTTTTTTTTCATAGATGTTATAGTTCTCCAAGCCTATCATTACATGTGTTAAAATTATATGTATGTATGAGAGACAGCTTCAGACCTACCATTTTGAAATGTAGATTTGGTTTTGTCGTGTTTGCTGCAACAGCATAACATGTAACGCTGACCTGCTTTATCCAGTTAGTTTTCTTGACCTTGAATTTTCTCGTGTCTATTTAAAAGATGAAACCAAGCATTTTTATTTAAAATACTCTCACAATAATTAAAGTACAACGAGTTTTGCTGTTCAATAACTAGAAACCTACAGCACAGCTAATAAGGCTTTCTGAGAACATACTTGCTACTGCTATAGCAGCTCTTTCACAGAGGTCATGGCGGGGAGCCAGAGGGGGTTGGTAGACAGCTAGGCAACCAGAAAAGAACAAGTTTGTCAGCATGTACAGCTGATTAACATGAGGATAATTTTCCATAAGCATAGCCTGCAGTGTTTGCTTAAGGTGGGGGGGTTTAATTTTTCACTAAACTTCATAAAAGCTAAGCCATTTTTAACTGGGGTAGAAAGTAATTTGTTCAATTCAAGTGGAATAAGGCTCCATATTTTTATGCTATTTTAACTCTGCCTACACATTGTGGTAGGCTAAGGTATATTTCACATATAGGCAATATGAGATTATTCCCATGAAGATACATTATGACAATTACTTTTGATAGCTGGTTTTATTTCTACTGATTAGAGTGATCAGAACAAGAAAACATAAGAAACATTTAGTGGCAGAAGAGGCAGCCTTTAGTTATTATGTTCTCCTGCTTGTGAATGTCATCTAGATTAGCAACATGTAACAGGAAATAAATTAACTTGCTTTTCTAGGTTGCTCATTGTTATAAATGTAACATAACTCTGTGGGAATATGAATAGTCTTTTATGTTTTATGGTGTTTTGTAACCCAAAATCTCTGTTCAAGTATAACTGAATCATAGTTCCAATCTCCAAAGGAGGTTTAGGTGTATTCAACTGCTGCACTGAATCTATACTTCTCCTTTCTCTGGCTCTCTCCGTGTGCAAGGTCAAGGCTGAAAAGAGAATATTACCCAGGCCTGTGTCATGCAGACTTCCTTCACACTGAAATAACCCAGTGTTTGCCTAAGGAATGGTATAAAGCAGATGGACTAAAATAAATGCATGAACTCTAAACTTAGAAAAGAGAAGACAAAAATCAATTCATATTTACACTTGTTTTTTTTAAAAATGAAATAATAACTCACTCAATTCTTAATATTGTTCTTGAATATACAGGATATTTGCCAAAGTCTATAACCACGTGTGGTTCATTTCAAATATGATGCAACCCATAACCTGCATTCTGCTTAATTTTGCAGTATGAGCTGTCTTTATCCATTATTTATTGTGTTCAGATACGAGGAGGATCAGTATATTAGACAGAAAGAGCACAGTGGCTTTGAGGATGAGTTGTAGAAATGAGATGAAACTGAGTAGTAAAAACAGCTGTGCTTAAGTGTGTGGGTCGAGAACGACTGAAGGGGAGGTCTGGGAGTGGCTGGGAGGTTCCCCAGCAGTGTGGCCTTGGAAAGGTGAAGGCAGGTCCCTGGGGCTTCTGGTGAGAGATTCTCTCTAAAGCCAAGGACGCATTAGTGCCATTGTGCAAGGCCCTAAAGCACCTTATCAAGAATACTGTGTATGATTCTTTCTGCCCATTTCCTGGAAGATGAATTTAGATTGGAACAGGTTCAGAGGACAGATAGCATGTCTGGGAGAATAGGAAAGAGGAGATGAGGTATCATGGTAAAACGAAATGACAGAAGACCACAGAAAAGAGGTAACAGTTTAAGAATAGTATACTTCCCGATCAACGAATAGGTATAGTTTCTGTTGATTTGATATAATTTCTGTTCCCACATGTAATTTCTTAACAATCAACAGTGGCTGCATTGTCATTTTTTAGGCGATGAGGCACTTTATAAGCAACAGGGAGGAAATATATTTTTTTAAAGTAAAGGATGATGTTAGTTCCAGAAAAGTGTTTAGAAATTAATAAGATACATTTCTAGAGAAATTTACAGATTCCTAATTATGAGGACAGTCTGTAATGTGTCTCCAGCAGAATTAAGTGGGGACAAAAAGATTACACTGCTTTAAAGCTGGAGCTCAAGACAAAGTGATTCTATACAGTGTTGCTTTAAACACCAAAGGACAGGAATCAATAATTCAGAAAATCCCGCTAGTTTTTCTGTTCATCTTTGTCTTTTAGATATCATGCTGTCTAAAAAGTAATAATAAACCCAATCACTGCTATGGAAGGAATTTTAAATCCTTCTGTCTGAAGTTGTCTAAAACTAATAATGATTTGGGGTCTGTTGAAGAACAGTACCTTCTAAACAAATCTGTCAAATATTAATTTAAGTCTCTGTTTAGTCTACAGCAGTGAAATTGCTTTGAATGGAAAATAAATGATAAAATATGTGTAATGGGTCTTGTCAAAAAGGTTTTTCATTCTATTTAGCATTTTCCAATAACAGACAATCTCTACGGCATTTAATAAAAAGTAATAAAACTTCTGAAGCCAGAACTGATTGCTGGTTAATTTAAAAGAAAGAAAAGTTTATAACCTCGCTTTGCAGTATACTGCTCATTCTTTGAATCTAGAAGTCAGTGGTTAAATAAAGTCTCTCTGGGAGGAATTTTCCATTGTGAGTCATAAGCATTGGATTGACAACCTTTATAGAAATTTAAATGCAATCCTATTAAACAATACACTTCTATAAATGCTGAGGGATGAATTTCTTTCACTGGATGCGGGGGCACTAAGGTGCAGTACCTCAGAGAATGTCTTGTAGAGAGTTTATGTCGCTATGAGAAGCCATAAGGTTGGGAACTGCCTGGCTGGAATACCTGTAGTACCCCATCAGGAGGACAGGATATCTAATAGTACAGAGCCCATCAGCCAGTAGCAATTATCTAAATGATGTTTGCCCACAGGAATAAAGCAACAGCCACATAAATAAAAAATGGTTGGGTTTCTTTCGATATCTCATTAGAGCTGGATATTGCTCTTGCAAACATCACTTGAAACAAGGATTTCAGTAAAATGAAAATACCTATCACAATACTTCCTGGCCTGTATTTTGAATGTACAAGATTTAGAAAAAATAATGTCCTCTAAACTTATTTTGTGGTTTCATCAACTGTCTCCCGTAACTATCAGTTTGGCTTCATTTTGAGTTTTACCCTTATAACCTCTGGGTAACCTATAAGTGAGAAATGTAAATGTGTGCAAAATTATTAAAAATTTCAAACACCACTCTTGTCACACAAAAAAAAAATGCGTAGGGGAAACTTTCTCATATTTAAAATAATTGGCAAGTGTAATGCCAGTCACCCCACTTGGGTTGCTGAGCATACACATGAAGGAGAAAACTAGAGAGATCGCAGATGATATTGTAATGATGCACAGGAACAATGCTAAAAAGAGGATATGCGAAGACGTTGGACAGCTTTCTGGAACAACAGAGAAGGCATCACCAGCAGGTATTTTGGGAGTGCATAACATCCCTGTTCTGATTGCATCCAAGCACTCATAAATGCAAGTGTGTGATCACAATTTTGTGAAGCTGCCCCTAGTTGCTGGGCTGTGCTCATGGTGAAGTTTTTGGACACAGATGCTTCTTGGTGGCGGCAATTCTCAGAGCAGTTCTCAAAGCCTACACAGCTACACGAGCTTAGAAACCACCACTCCCAAAATAATCCCTTCTGACATCAGGTCAGGCACATGGTGCTGTGCAAGTTAATTCTTGTTTTCAGCCTTCTGCTGTCACAACCTCTAGATTGCTTAAGATCTGGCACTGGTATTGCTTCCTGGCGAAGGGCATCGCAAGGTGATTGCAAGCTGCACGTGTGGACACAAACTCCATGCAGCTCAGCACTTCTGCTTCTCAGAAGACAGGAGTGCCAAAAGAGAAATGCAGTGAGGCTCTGCCACTGTTGAAGAGTGTTACTATTAACATTTTCTGTCTTGTACCAATAAGTTTTGTCAACATCCACTTCTGCATGTTATTTCTTGTTTGTTAATTTAAAGCAAGTTATTGTTTATTGCTAGTGGTCAGCTGCTCAAAGTTTCTCTTCTCCCTGAAAAGCAGCAACTAATAAAAGATCAAAGTTTGTGCTTTGCTGTATATATGTTCTTCTCTTGATAAAACTGGATAGCAAAAGCTATGCCATAAGTTTGAACAAGCAAATGAACAAAACCCAGTAAACAATCTGCACAAGTGAGTTGCGTTTCAACACATTCTTCTGAGCCAGCAATCAGAGATTTAAAGTATTTGGAAACAAAACCATCCATTAACCACTGCAGTCCATAAAGTTAATCACCCATAATATACTCTCTAAGATTAGCAGTAATTTCCCACCAGCCGTAACCTCTCTCCCTCCAGCAAAACAGGCACTTTACAGGTCTGTATCACTCCATGTCTCATGCCAGCCCACAATCCAGAGAGCAGCACAGTTATTTACAATTGGTTTCATTAAAATTGCCATGTATTGCAGAGATGGGAGCATTCATGCATGTATATGTATGTATGTATTTTATGTATATGTGTATGTATTATTTGTTCGTATATAATCACTGATTTTTTTTGTCCTGCACTTCTATTCCAACAAGGATGCATCCTGACCACTTGGGTAAAGGAAAACTCTCATGAGAGAAGAACCATTTACCTTCAACAATCTTTTAGAGCATCATTTGTCTTCGGCCTTTCCAATGCGTTTTATACTGGAACTTCTACAGCAGCAAAGGCTGTAACTGAACTTTGGATGAAGTTTCTATAGCCTGGGGCCTCAGGACAGGCAGGATTTCCAAGAAGCATTTTATTGGAAAGTTTTGAATAACTCTGCTTCTTCACATTGATTTTTGAAATCACTGCTGGTCATGCAAGATAATTTGAATCTGAAGTAATGTGGAAAACTTCCCACTCTCAAAGTCCTGATGTATTTGAGTTTTGTAAGCAGTTGGCCTATAAATGTAAATCTCTTCCCATGGTAAACATTTGCAATGAATCAAAGAGATGTGTGATGGGTGCATGTTTAGTTCAACAGATATATGAGAATTCAAAGGCACTGCAAACATGGCTGGTTCTCCAGTGTGTAGTCTTACCTGCAGTGAGGTAGATGAGATTTTTACTAAGAAAAGGTGTGGGAATATTTCCAGACCCAAAACCAGCCGTAGCTCGGTACTCAACTCTTTTGTATTCTCTTTTCTGCCACCACTGACTTAAAATTCTAAATTATTCTATGAAATCTCTTTTTAGTTTATTAGCAAGAAGACTTATGCCTCTTGAGTTTAATTACAGACAGTGAAGGTAGAGTTGTTTATTATTATTACAATTTTTTAAATGTATGATTATTAAATGAAGAAATTTCAATTTATTCTGCTTTGTTTGTGCCATATTATTATCAGAATGTTAACAAAATCTTTCTTGATTGATAAATCTTGATGAAAATAAATCTGGATAAATCTTCTGATGGCTTCCCTTCCATAATAATTTGTTTATTTCCAGTGTTTCTAGTTATCTCTCACTTTGCCCCAACAAAAATAGTGAGAAACTATTATAAGGTGTTGCTCATTCTAGTACAGGCACATCGAGGAAGTGCAGGGAACGTGACAATTAGCATGGCAATCAAGATACCAACTGATGGTGGCAATGCTTTCTGCACTTACAAACCTGGCTCTGGGTTCTCTCAGGCTCACTTGAAATTCTGTTCAAATTGATGAGGCAAAGTTTAATGTTCAGAGGATTTTCCACTGAAATAATGCCCTTGTCTTAATTCTGTGAGGATGGGATGCCAATGGCAGGAGCAGAGATTTGGGGAAAGGCATCACACTTGCTGTCAGGCCCAGGATAGTGCAGGAACAGTTTCTAATCTTGGTGACATTTTCAACCGAAGAGGCACAGCAGGAGATGAAAAGGTGGGTGGAGTGGCTAGCATTTAGATGAGCCAGACTGCTTCTAACATCAAAAGAGTTTCAGTTCAGAAACTGGCCAAAGGGTCAACCAGATTCTTGCCTTGCCTATGGCAGTATTTCCATAATGGTTTTGGTCTGTGCAATTGCTTCCATACAAACATAGAGCCAGGGAACCTGAATTAAAGAGGCAAACTCTTTAATTCTTAGAGGGTTTTGCACTGGGCCTTTCCTTAAACACTGGACATGTAATTACAAAGTTTATCTTCCCAAATTATGTTTATTGCACAAAGTTCTGGTATCTTTTCTCATCAGTTGAATAATTGGGCTGGTTTGCAATAAACACTTTTTATCTGTATTGCCTCCTTTCTAGGTAATTATGGTCTTGCCAAATAAGTTTTTGTGGAAGCATTGTCTTATGATTTGCCTTTACGACTTTATACATATATATGTATATCTATATATCTATATGTAGATCTCTTTATATTCTTTTGCTGCTTCATTTTTAAATGATGCTGTTGTATTTCAGTGATTAAAAAGAGCATTTATTGTTACTTCACACATTGACTTTTGTTAAATGCCACTTTCTGCATACACTTAGTAAAGGCAAAATGAACTGGAAGTGCCTCTAAATGCAAAGCAACTGATGCACATAATATACAGTTCCCCTTGTAGGTTCACCACAAAGGATCATGCCAACCTCCTGACACAGCATGTGTAGCCCTATATAAAGCTATTTTAATGGCTCTTAATTTGTTCTTTATTTTTAGACCTTGTTCTTGAAATATGTATTTAACATTCTCTATTTAAAGTCATTTGGAGTTCTGAACTAAATATCATCCACAGGGCTCAACAAATCTGGATAATGTTATTTCTCCGTGGCACAAGGGGTAGAATTCCTTTGACTGTGTGCAGATAACTGCAGGAGTTACCTGCACCTATGCTGATCACATCATTTTCCCTTTATAACCAAAGAAGAGAAATAAGTATGAGTCAGCTGATCTACTTCTGATATCTGGTACAGGATGAGATGAACTGCACCTTAAAAGCAACTCTTACTCCCTAGAGACTACAAAACAAGCTTTGGTGACCAGTTCAGCTATAGACATTTGCACTGGTGATATCTAAAGAGAGGTGAATCCCGCTGAGGTGATTGACAGTAATTATGGGCACGCCTTTAAATGAACTTGAGCGCTACACAGGTACTCTTAGCTGTACAGCTGTTTGCATATTAAACAATCTGGCAATACGCAGCTTCCACAATGTCCTTTTTTCTATCTTCACAGTAGATTGCTGACAATTCTGACTAATCCTTTAAAAGAAAAAATTTAGGTATGAAAAAAGAAAAAGCCTGCAATTTGTAAATTCTAAGAGTGAAGGCAGGGGTATCAGTTTTTAAGTAAATTGCTATATAGCTATATTATTATCTTTAAACTTTCAGGAACTTCGCTAATGGTCCTGAAAACACGTGAGTAAAAGCAAACACATTATGCTTAAATCTAGTTTGGATAATTTAATTGAGTCTTAAATTATAGGCTTAATCTGTAAACAGATTTTCTGTATGTGGATTGGAAGGATTTTGACGCACTTCTTGGAGTAGGACATTGCCGCTGCAAATGTAGCCATTATTTTCTTGATGAACATGTTTTAGCTAACCTTTTTTTTTCTAATTTTATGGAACTGACCTCAAAAGAATTTTTCAAAAATCTTTCTATAACATTACCCAATGTGTCAGAAATCTGTGTAGCATGGTAGGTAATCATAATATTGTGCATTTTTTGCATAATAGATCTCAGCTTCACGCTAAAGTCTTCTGAAACAACGATTACTTTTCAGACTCAAAGAGCTGCTCTGTAGAATTACGAGAACCTAAAAAAAAAAAAAAAGAGGGGGAGAAATGAAAGAAAAGTGAAAACCAACTACATTTACTAAAGAAACTACACTTTCATTTTCACCCACAAGATGGTGCCACTTCCTCAATTTAAAGTACAATTTTCCTTTGAAAACGGTATAAAAATGACATTTACCAAATTAATCCCCATGGAAAGAGCGAAGGAGCAGAGAAGTCGTACTAGTGCCTTTAAAACAGCATTTAAATGTCATTTAAATGACGTATGGTCCTTGTGCTGGCCCTCTGCACAAGACTAGGGTACATTCTGCCTGAATTCAGGGACGTATTTGCTAATTTGTGTGACAGAAACAGCCTTTTAGGGCATATGGTCACTGCCAGCTCTTCAGCAAGTCATGGTGCTCCATCTGAGTGGGTTTCTGTTTCTTTCTGTGTACCATAAAATCAATTATTAACAAATTTCAAAGCTTTATATCTGAGGAAATGTGCTGAAGATTGGTGATCTGCACAGATACATCTGAAATTTAAGGAGTGGGGCTGCCAGTGTGTGGCTGAGAACCCATCTGACCCATTCACAATATTCGTTTTAGAGCCAATTCAGAAGAAGAATTTTTGGGATAGTAACTGTGGTTTATTATTCTTTTCACTTTATATGGGTGGAAACCTGAAGGAGAAAGAACAATATCTATGGTTTGTGCAGCACTTTGTCTATAAAATTATCTTGAAGTCAGATGCTGAAAGAGTAGGAAATGGGAAAAGAGGCAGGCCCCTGGCAGCTGTCTGTCCCTGTGCTTGGCTCCACTTCGCTCATCCCCACTGGTCCCTCTGGAGGCCCTGGCCTTTGCCCCAACCTTCTCCAGGAATTTTCTACCTGCTTCCCTGGTTGTTTGCCCTGTCTGCTTCCCCTCACACTCATTGGGTAGCTGCTTCCTCTGTGGTCACCCCAAAAAAGTGCAGGGGAGTAAAAGAGCATAGAGTGTCTCCCTGCTTTTATTTGGGGTTCAAGTACCCTGAAAATAGTATGCAATTATGCAAAAATGTTGGACAAACTCGACCATGTGCATCATTACTAGTACAACATGATGAGACTATGTTTTACTTTACTAAGAATAGAGGTGTAACATTGTGTTTTATCATGGAAATCCTAGTCTGTATTTAAGGTAGAAAAACCAACCTTTCATTCAAATGAGTTGCGTGAATGATTCCTACTGAAAGTCAAAACATGTAGCCTCCTACATCTCTCAGGCAGTCTTGTGAGACTCATTTGAGAGTGTAACCCAAGACTGCTTGCCTTCACATGGGTAGGAACAGCAGTGTGAATAACTGAAATGCTTTCAAGCATTTTTATTGCCCAACAATCTCTTCTGAAATGTAGAAACCCTAATATGAGCAGCCCAGTGACAAAGCATGACTCCACCTCTGACCCAGGAAGCAAGTCATTGTCTCCAGGTAGTTCCGCACTCACACCCTGGCCAGGTGATACAGTGGTGTGGTAACCCCACGCTCTGGAGGGAACAAGTTATTCACCACCTGGAGCATGTCACCATCCCAGTGGGTGTCAGAAGAGATCCTTCAATTCAAGTTGCACGAGTGTGGGATTCTGTGTGACTCACAGCAGTCCGATGACTCCGCACCTCATTTGTTTAGGCAAGCTGCGAGCCTGAGGATGTGTCCCAGCCTACATCACGCAGGTTGTTTCTCCTGTTCCTTATGGGAGTTCCCCACATGCATATGCTGCCTATGCTTGAAAAACAAAAATTATTTTAAAGATGAGGCACGACATTTCATGGAAAATGACTGTACTACTTCCTTGAAATCTGGAGTTGAGCTTATGTGGCAAGGCCTTGGATTTTACTAGTTATGTAAGAAGTAAAATTGCATTTTGTTTTTACTAAAATGGCAACAAAGAGAAGGTAAACAGAGGGAAGGGATAAAGAAAACAGAAAAAACTTTGAAATTAAGGTTTTTAAAGGAGTGTTTAATTGAGTTTAATTAGAGTTACATCTTATTAAAAACCTCAGTACACCATATTTCTAAATAGCTCCATTTAATAATACCGTGTTTTTTATATTGTACCGTATTTTTGAGGAAATAACCTCTCTTGGTATTCTTTAAAGTCATAACTAATGCTTCTTCTGTGACAAAAAAAAAAGTATCAATTTGAGACATTTTCTTTTGTCTTTCACAGTTAAAATTGAATCATGCTTCCTTGTAAATCAGAATAAACCCCTCTGTTAGGAAGGGAAAGGAGGAAGGCATAGCAAAGGCAGGAAAATATAGCTTCTCTATCTGGATAGCCTTAGGAGCACATGATCCAAACTATGATCTTCAAGCCAAGAAAAACATTTGCATTTTTGCTTTTATTTTCCTCTGTACAATTCATGGATTTTTTTTTTTCTTTTTAACTGAGATCTGATTGTTTGGGGCAAGTTTTTATCTTGCTGCACTAAGCTAAGTGTATCAGGGTTAAGGTGATCTGCCTGGTGAAGATGGAGTCTCAATCAGACAGAAAACAGAAAGGATTGAGAAAAAAATATTACAAAGAAGAAAAAGAAGCTGGAAAGGAAGTTCATGCATTAGAAGGATGGTTATTAGAAAGGGCTTGTGTCAGAGGCTCGAGGTGGCATTTTCCCCACCACTGATTGCTGCTGCCTCTTTGGAGCAAAGGGCTGCTGAGCCCTGGCAGTCTGGGGGTGCTGGAACATCACCTGTTTGCTCTCTTTTGTAGGGTGGTGTAACGAAGGCGTGCAGTGCCAGTGGGGTCTGGGTGCTGGTTCTCTGTTCCTCCATCCCTATTTCATCTTCAGCACTTTTTAGAATCCTTCCTCTTTCAGTTCTCCTACACAGAGAGCTTTTAAAAGGCCAGGAGGCATGACCAAAGTGAACACTTCTGCAAATATCTATATTTATGATATTTCTGCTAGCTGACAAACAAGTTTTTGACAAGATTTCATGAATGTGTATGTTCAACAAAGAAAAGGACTGAATAATTTCAAAAAACCAAAATTCTAGTTTTTATCAGTAGCTTACTGTTGGCCTCCCTACTTACTCAAGTAACAGCACAGACTTGAGAAAATGTGTCTAAAGTGTGAGGTGCATTTTGTGAGCAGTGCATTTCTGACTGTCACTTTTGTATGCACACACACACACAGAGAAAAGCATATTTATTTTTCACAAAAAAGTTTTTCTTAACTGCTGTCTTATTATTTTCTATTGACATTCAAAAGTACTTATTGTTGCAGTTAAAAATCTTCTATTTCAATATGAAGAAATAACTTGATCTCCTGAGGTTTTCTAATGATCCTGCTTGTTTCCTTATCATGTGAGAAAATACATGAAAATTGATGAGATGTGACTTAGCCACAGGCCTCAGCTTCTGCTTTCTGGCTACAATAGAAACAGAAGAAAGTTGCCATGCAGAAGTATGTGGGAAGTCATGGCTGTTCTTTAGCTTCCTCTTTAGTCAATTTAATTGACATTTTTTTTCTCCTTATTCATTTATCTCCTGCTGTTGCCTGCAAGTACCGTCAGTCGCACAGGCCTATGAGTCAGCCACCTCTCTGCATGAAGCTGAACAATAAATTCCATTTCTTCCTTCTTGCACTTTAAATATAGCTTCATTCCTCTGTTCCACTGGGGCAAGGTCTGTTACTTATTCTCTTCCTGAGTGATTGGGTTACCAACTCCCTTTGGTGTGACAAGGAAAATTAATCTGCGTTCATAAAAAAAGTGAATCCACACATCTTTTTCTAAACCAGTGCCAAAATAATGGCAATATCACAGAAAAAAAAATGAGGAAAAGTTCTTTGAGTAAGGTCTCTCTTCAGACATCACTATCTCAGACTTGGTAAAACTTGTATCTTCAGACCCGACTTTGTTTGATAGATGTCCAAAGAGATGGATCACCACAGATCTGATTTTGTGAGAGTTGTTAATAAAGCATTTATTTCTCCAAAACTATGTTCTGAGTGTGATAAGCTTATAAATGTTTTCAAGCTTCGAGGTTTAAACACTTTTTCTACCTTTGTATTGTAAACGACCATCGCCAGAGTAAGATCCCAGCTATCTGAATGCAAAGGCCCAGCATGCCAAATGTGTTCTCAGGAGCTCCTTGCAAGAATACCTAAAAACTAAGATTGGCCAAACCACTGGATAAATCCAGAGAATGCTACTGAAGGGCAGGCTCTTTACATTTACCTATGGAAATAAACATCTGTGGAAATGCAGAGGCATCGATGTAAGAGGTTCAGTCTTAAATGGATTTTTAGGTTCTTTAGAAAACATAAGGAAAGTGAAGGGAGGCTGTCTTGAGTTTTTCATGATTCATGTTAGACTCAGAGTAAGCATCAGATGTTCCTTGGACAGAACCTCTAACCATACTGCAAAATTTCCTTGTAACACTGTTAAACCCCTGATCTTTCTCCTGATGAAGTCAGATTGCTAGCCCAAACTTCACACTGATGTTGACTGATTTGTCACTGCCTTGGTGTACAGAGGTCTGCCCTTTTTTTTCACACGAAAGCTGTGCACGCCCACTGTCCTTTCCTGCATAGCAGAAGTGCCACTCACACGTAGGTTGTACATATGTTTTTCAGAGACACTCCTACTTGAAAGAGTTTATATCTATATATATATTTGTGTGCATGTGTGCTTTGGCATCTGGGGTTTGTGTTGGCAGTTGCCTCTGAACAAAATAAGTGGAGTATGTTGGATTTGGTCCTGCAGGTTGAGGGAGGAGCACTTTTCTGGCAGAGGTGACCTGAGCATCCTTAGCTTCAGCCAGACTTCACCAAAAGCCTGTCACAACAGGGTGCTGTTCTCCAAAAAGGTGTTGGTGATAAGCGTTGACAAAAAGGCTGCTAACAATCGGTACCAGCACCCCCAACTTGTCTCTGTCCAAAGATAAAACTGGGAGAGGCAGCTTATTCTGTCTCATGGTTAGCTAGATATGTTCAGGGTATGTTTTACTTGTAGTTTATCTAGCCATAAAATCAAATGTCTAGTACTTACGATTAATTGTGTTCAGAAAGGCGAGAGAGGGACCTAATCCTTTAACCCTTGAAGGGATAGATTTATAAAAGTACATAAGGGCTAAAAGTGCAGTTAACTATCTAATACTTTCAAAAGTAGCAGACCTGGTTCAGTGTCATCAGTCTTATGCCCAATGATAACTAGATGCCTCCCTGCACTGAAATCACCAATAAATAAGAACTAAATATTTAAATAATTTTACAGATATGAACCCTTAGTCCTATGAGGCCAAATCAGTTCAACTGCTTTCAACAGCATCAGTAAATGCCTGTTTGCATTTTTAGGCAATGATGTGACTTGGAAATCTGATAAGCTCTCTCACTTCACATGAACTTTAAATACATTGGACTCAGGAGCAAAATTCATTTCTAGATACATGTATGAGCTTGAAATGAAACCCACAGTCCACATGTCTAATTAACCTGACAACATTTATTTTAAAAATGGTTATTAGAAGTCAGACTAATACTAAATTATTCCCATGCTCCTTCTCACCCTTTTTTCCCTAGCTATGAAGCAGAAGACTTTATTCTGTAGGCAGTGTTGAATTTTTTTTTCCTAAAACTCTTAAAAGTAATTTTGTTTTTAAATGCGTATTCTGGACAGAATTGTTATGCTACCCCAGTTGTTAAACAACATGTGAGATTTTTAGAAGCATTTATAGTTCCAAATGCATTTGTGACATGGCATAAAACCTGGGTTTTAATATATATTAGGACTTCGTCTTTTTCTTAAAGTCTTTAAACACTGATGTTAATAACCACTTGGTAATTAATTAGGAAATATGCATTCTAATTATTTTGTCAATAGTTTGAAAATAAACCCCAAATCAGATCAGTTCTGTATTTGAGAACATACTACATTTTATTCAAGTGGCAACCCACATACCTGTTGGGATTTCCTGAGACATTTCTTTCTTGATGCATTGGAAGCTGAATTATATTTATCAGCAATAAAATTTTAAATAAAAATATTATTCTTAGATACATAATAAGAAGCTGGGGACAGCTGAGCTTTCTCTCTATCTCTAAACAAATGCTGCTTTACATAAAATACAGCACTCTCCCTCAAATTCCTGCAAAGAACTTGGTTTCATTTTTCATTCAAATAAAACCAACGCGTAAGTGTCTCTCCGAATTATTTACCCAAATGTGTCTCCTTATAGTTCCCACTCTTCTGATGCAGCCCATCATTCCTTCTGTCCCCTAGAACATTTTCTGCGTGGCTGGGGATGAGGCCTGGCTGCCAAGAAAGAGCGGGACCTGGGAAGGCTCCTGGTGTAGACGCTCACCCCCTGAGCTCAGGGTGACAGAGCAAGGCTGCTCTGGGCTTTTATTTCTAGCAGGAGTTTTGTATGGCACAGGAGGAGGTTGGCAGGAGCTAGACTGCAAATCCTGGTGTCATTCTCCTCTCCGTCAGAATTATATATATACACACACAGGCATCCTTTGTCAGATGCTGGGAATGAATAGCTGCTGACTCATGGCAATTGTTGCACCTCTCTCATGATCTCCATCTCCCAAATATCAAGTGAAACGGCAACATCAAGTAAAACAAACAATATTTCAAATTTGTTGTTCTTTACCACTTTAGTCAGTTGTTTCGTCCACCCTTCCACTCCATTTTAAATGTGTTCAGTTCTATTTTTTGACTATAGCAAAGATTTTACCTACATATGTATATAAACCAAATGCATGCGAACAGCATGTGCATATTTTACTCTTACATACTGGTATTTTTATTAACATTTAGTTGGGAAGTTTTTCTTCGCATGGTATTTTTGAATGGATAGAACAAAGAGATTAATGGGAAAAAATTCCTCACAAATTATGCCTCAGTTTGCTCCATATTCTGAGTGCAGATAAGAAAAAAGGAAATGTTTAAGTGAGGTGAAATGAGACCCAGAAGAAGAATGAAAATAAAGGAGAGGGTTCACTGCAGATCTGGCAAGGCTGAGCTGAGCAGAGCTCAGGCTCCGAGGAGATGCTAACCCTTGCGAAAAGGGTAAGTGTGTATTAGGGAGGAGGTGGGCAGTACCTGCATTAGCAGCCACCCTCCGAAGGAAAAATTAATCTGGAAACACATGGAGAAGGAGGAATTTCAAACACATGTCAGATTGGCCTCCACTCCTGAGCCTACAGGCTGAGATAATTTGGCTTAGAAAAAGAGGTGGATGTAAGGCCAAATATGAAAACCTGTCTGTTTAGTTTTACCCTTTGTCCTATAATCTATTTTAGGCGGACAGATGGCCCTTTGTTTTGAACGAGGTGTTGCTGAGGTCTGGCAGGTGCTCAGGAAGAGCAGTGCTTGCTGGCTGATGCTGCTGGCTGTGCTCTGGGAGGGGACCCTGAGCACAGGGCTGCGGCACAGCGCTGCCGGGCTGGGGTCAGGTGCTGAGGGGCTCCCACCTCAGCAGGGCTGCAGGGCTGGAGCATGCTGCTAAATGCACCCTCCAGCAGAACTACTGATGATGGTGGGTTACAGTCAATAATCAGAAGTTATTTCAACATTTGCTGTCGTAGGAGTGATGTTCGAACCCTCGCTGACCATACAGATAAGAGCAAAACCCTGTTTGTTTGTCTGTGCAATTGTATGCCCCTCTCTGACAGCAAATATCAGCCAGACACTTGAGAGTGGTCCAGGTTTCAGAAACCATCTCAGGTCTACTGATTGATGGAAACAACCTGCTGAGTAAGAGTCAAGAAAAAAGGGAGTCATGTTGCAAGCTGGAGAACAAGTGCAGGAGAGATTTTCTGTACATGCCTCAGCCTTGGAAAACCTTAGTTTGCAGCTCAGTCAAGAATGAGATGCAGGCCATAGGAAACTTGCCTTTATTATTTCCAAGACTCAGGGAGCTACTTGCTTCCTATTTAATTCAAATAGCTCTGCAGATTCAGAGACAAATGTGGCAACAACAATAACAAAAATGTCTGTAGTTGTTCCAATAATTCTTTGTACTTGTTTCCTGCGTTTGTTTCAAATTTAATACTTGAATGGCAACGGTCATGCTTGACAAGATGAGGAAACCCAGAGTTTCCTTCTTTTACACTTCACAGTTCCCACATGGGGATATAGACGTTTTTGACCTTTTGGTCTGCATTGTTAGGATACACAAATGCCTTTGACCATCATAGCTCTGTATGTAGGGACTCCATCTATCCATCCCTGTACATCTGATGGGGGTTTGACTGGTCACGGAGGTGGCATGTAGCTGCTGAAGCTGTTGTCATGCTGAACCACTTTAAAAGCCTCTTTATGGAGCTGTAATATCGCTGGTGCCTTCTGCCCTTCTTTGATCGCTCACACCATCCCATGGCACGCAGACACTGGGGTCAGGAAATGGCGGTCCCTGGGGTTCGCTTGCAAGTGGGCCTTGCTAGTCAGGGAATAGCAAAGACTGAGCACTCCATATGTAGTTTTAGGAAGGATTATGAACAAATGATAGAATCATGGAATCAGTTTGGAAAAGACCATTAAAGTTACTGAGTTCAACTGTTAGCACTGACAAGTCCAGCACTAAACCATGTCCCTGAGTGCCACATGAACATACCTTATAAATATCTCCAGGGATGGTGACTCAACCACTTCTCCTAGGCAGCCTATTCTAGTGCTTGACAATCCTTTCCATGAGGAAATTTTTCAGGTGGCTGTAGAGAGCAATAAGGTCCCTGCTCATTTTCCTTTTCTCCAGGCTCAGCAATCTCAGTTCCCTCATCCACTCCTAATCAGACTTGTTCTCTGGATCCTTCACCAGTTTTGCTGTCCTTCTCTGGCCACGCTCCAGCACCTCATTGTGTTTCTTGCAGTGAGGGGCCCAAAACTGAGCAGCAGATTTGAGGTGCAGCCTCACCAGTGCCACGTACTGGGGGATTATCACTGCCCTTGTCCTACTGGCCACGTTTCTGATCCAAGCCAGGATGCCACTGGCCATCGGAGCACACGCTGTCTCGCGTTCAGCTGCTATTGACCAGCACCCCCAGGTCCTTTTCCACAGGGCCACTTTCCAGCCACTCTGCCCCAGCCTGTAGCACTGCATGGGGTTGTTGTGATGTGACCCAAGTGCACTTCGCCTTGTTGAACCTCACACACTTGGCCTTGGCCATCAATCCAGCCTATCCAGATCCCTCTACAGAGCCTTCCTATCCTCCAGGATATCAACACTCCCGCTCAACTTGGTATTGTCCGCCCTGATCTGAACTGAGGGTGCCCTCGATCACCCTGTTCATGTTACTGATAAAGATGTTAAACAGGACTGGCCCCAATACTGAGCCCTGGGAAACACCACTAGTGCCTAGCTGCCAACTGGACTTGAGTCCATTCACCACCAATCTTTGGACTCAGCCATCCAGCCAGTTTTTAAAATAACTCTTCCTGAACTATTTTGTTTGCATGGTTTTGCCAGCATCCCTGCTTGTCCCTGTGCCGCAGTGACCTAGATGTCCCTTCTGCTAATGCCTGTCACTGCTGAGTCCAGAGTGTGTAACTCTCAAAACACAACTTAATTCCTCTCAAACACCAGTCTGGTTGATCCCTTATCAGGTCATAAAAGCAGGCAATACAAAATTATTACAGAAAAAGCCCAGATGCTTACAAGTAATACATCTACCTTTTAAATGAATTTATTTACTTATTTTACAATTACATGATGAGTGAGTGTTTAGGTAAAGTTCTGCCCTCATCTTCAAATGCTCTCAGTTTCTCATTAGTTAAAAGCCCACTCATTAGGAGGAGCACATTCCTGGGACAAACACATCAGCTGTTGTAAATTGTTTCAGCAAAGTTTTCTGCTATCCCTTGATTTTATAGAGGTAAGTGTCATGTTATTTACTCAGTTAACAATCAGTAAAGACAAAGTTTTCACTTCTGCTTGTAGTCTACCAGCTAGGAAGGATTTCTGTGTTGTTTTCTGTATCATGTCACTTCTGGACTATATTTTATTTCTTGGTTTGTATTTTTGTCTGTCAAATAGCTGTTTGGTGCTTAACACTCCAATGTGCAACAGCAATTTTAGGTTAGAAAACTGACATTGGAATGATGTTTGTGAATAAAATTCGCATTTCAAAAAAAAGAGTTATGTTTTGACTTTAAGGATATCTCAGAATTTGATTTATCAATTTTGTACTTAAATGCCCTGGGCTGTGCATGCCACACGGCTCACCCAGGGGGCAGCTAATCGTATGCTGTTTGCATATTAAATCCCATACGAATAATAAAAAAATACTTCTTTCATTAGAAGCAAAACATTCAGGGGAATTGTTTCAAAATGGCAGTCACACCTACAAACAGTGCATTTTAAAATAATCTCAAGAGGAGCCCAAAGGAAGATATAGTTCGTTGTTTGAAAATAAGTTCTATTCATTAATAATTTGTGTCAATGTATTGTGCTGGGTTTTTGTAGAACTGGAGGTATTTTAAATTAATTTATTTGAAACAATGTAGACAACAGACTAAGCTGTGTATTGGCATGCAAATAAAGTGTAAAGTTAATTTCACCTCAAATGCTTTACGCATATTTTCCAAATTGTCTTGAGTTTCTGCCGCCAAAGTGTAATATTCCCTTTTGTACTATCCAAAGAATAGGAATTATTTACTGCAAGTAGAGATTTACAGTGGAAATACACAAATGCTTTAAGAGTTTGCCAACATATTAGGGTTTTTTAGCTGACTAAAGGACACATTTTTCCTCTCACAAGATTATAAATGCTTAATAACTCCATGAATTCAACTGGAATATTTCCAGATTTATATCCCTCAATTAATTTCAATTGAATTTTCTTGAATTACACTATCTGAAAGCATAATTTATCTTTGTGCGAGCTAAAGTTAATTTAGCTTAGAGCATTTTCTCAGGAATAAGCCAAGGCCTGATTGTAGGCATTCTCTCTGTTATCAATTTGACTTAATTTTCTCTCTTATAAGTGCCTCTAATAACAATAAACCTTTCAGAAAATGAATGTGTGAATTTAGCAGATGGTGTGAAAGGAGCTAAACTATTTTAAATGCTTTGCAACAATGTAAACTCATGTATTATTTATTGTACAGTATTACCCATTCATACATTCTTATAAGCTGTTAAAATTCCATGCCAGAAGGTAGGATGTGTTCTATTAGTGCCAATTAATGTTCATGGTCTTCAGTTAAGAATATTTAGTAATAAAATTAGAAGGAAAATCTATAAAAAAAGTGAGAACTTCTTTAGAGAATGCTGGTGGTTGGCACTTTAATTTTCACCCATTGAAGGTCAGAGCCAGAAGAGTGTACTGAACAATGCTGAGGACATTAGTCTTAATTATTCAGGGAATTAAGGCTTTTACAGCTCTGACAATCAATACGGCTCCTCTAAAAGGTATAAGCCACTAATTTATTTTTCCCCTTTATTCTTTGCATATGGAGAAGAAATAAATATTAAACTGCATATAAAAGTTCACACTTTTGACATAAATTTTGCAACTTTAAATATTGGAATATTTTTTCTTAGAATACCTTTGTCTTCAGTTCATAATGCAATAGAAGCAGATGGACTGGAATTGAAAATAACAATGCATCAGGCTTTTACATAAAAAAATTAGATCAGTGTTTCATGTATTGGATGCAAGCTAAATTCATGTATTTGATATATAAAATGGTATAATACTGCTGATGTTACGTGGTTTCTTCCACTCACTAAATGCTTCTTTTACTCAATCCTTCGGCAACTGAAAAATTGTTTGTGGCACATATATATTTAATCTCCCTCTGCTGCCCAGACAGATTTAGACCATATTACTTTATCTCCCCCTGGTATTCAAAGTGTCATCAATAATCTGCAGTGATTTAAAATGACAGCACAATCTTTTAACTGGAATAATACTGGGAATCATGACCTGTATCTTTATTATCCCTCCGTCATTGTGCTGAGTAGCCCTCAATCTCGCTGGTACTAATGCAGTGGCTTGGCACAAGAAACAGTGTGCGTGAACATGTCAGAGTCTGGCCTCTAATAACTAGAGACAGAGGCATTACAGGTAGACGAGGCTCGACCAGGACAAATGAAGTACGAAAATGGTTCTTTTTAATAGAAGAATTGCAGGCTCCATGGGAACAATATCTTGTCAATACCAGTTTTTTCCCCTTTCATTCCCAGGCTTTCTTGCAGTCTTTTCTCTCAGTTTAAGGCATGACACAAGCTGTACATAACAGAAACAATAAAACTAAACAGGAAATGCCTAAGCAGATCTCTGCCCTGAAAATGACTTACTGTAAATCTGTGATATGCACCAAAGAATGTCCTCTGGCATTTTGCATTTGCTTTTACATGAATAATCCACAGTTCACAAAGACGTCAGCAATGACAGCATATGCCTGGATCCCCATCTCCTTGGTCTTTGAATTTCTTTTCATATATTTACACGAAAATAAAGGGATGCTACTTCATGCTTTGCAACCTGGTTTTTATGCTCACCTATTGGAAGTGAACTGTAATATGTCAATCACATGTTGTTTTCTGAACTTTGATCTTTAAGGGAGATTACATAGAACCATAGAATCACAGAATTATAGAGTGGTTTGGGTTGGAAAAGACCTTAAATATCATCCAGTTCCAACCCCCATGGGGTTGGGCAGGGGTGCCACCCACTAGATCAGGTTTCTCAAAGCCACATCCAATCTGGCCCTGAACATTTCCAGGGATGGGGCATCCACAACTTCTCTGGGCAATCTGTGCCAGAGCCTCACCACCCTCATAGCGAAGACTTTGTTCCCTGAATCTAATCTAAACTTACCCTCTTTCAGTTTGAATCCATTCCCCCTTGCCCTTTCGCTACATGCCCTTGCAAAAAGTCCTTCTCCATCTCTCTTGTAGGCCCCCATTAGGTACCAGAAGGCTGCTCTGAGATTTCCCCAGAGCCTTCTGTTCTCCAGGATGAACAACCCCAACTGTCTCAGCTCATCTTTATAGGAGAGGTGCTCTGAGCATCTGAGCATCTTCATGACCCTCTTCTGGACACACTGCAACAAGTCCATGTCCTTCTTATATTGGGGGTCCTGGAGCTGGACACAGCACTACAGGTGGGTCTCACGAGGGCAGAGTAGAGAGGCAGAATCAGCTCCCCTGGACTGCTGGTCATTATTCTTTTCATGCAGCCCAGGGTATGGTTGGCTTTCTGGGCTGCAAACACAGGATGCTGGGTCATGTTGAGCTTCTCATCAACCAACACCCCCAAATCCTTCTCCTCAGGATATTATGGTTCTTCTGTTCACTTTTTAACTTGCGATCTAATCTGAGAAATATAACTGGAGAATTACAAAGGTATGTGAGTCAAGAGACTGAAAACTGGTAGTTGTGAGGATCCAGTGGATGCTTAATCTCTCTCTAATGCAGTTTTACATTTTTGGACCACAGAAGGTTTCAGGAGAGAATACTTCTGCTAAGATGGACACAGATATTCTCTGTCCATTTTACCAGTTTACTAATGCAAGCCATTATTCAACAAAACCAAGAAAAGCAAGACTTTTTGCATAATTTTGAAACAGAAAAATAACAACTGAGTGGGACCAAGACAGAGGCAGGCTGGACAGATTTAGTCATTCCTTTATTTCCTAAGAAGACAGAGAAGTATACACATATGTGTAGATAACACATCGTAAATACATGTTATATGCATATAAATCATACCTCATAGAGAATCATGTATTTATGCACAAGATTTTCAAATTATTTGCAAGCAACTTTGAAATGTGATTGTGTGGCAAAAAAATAAAAAGCTTAAATACAGTTGAAATGTCTGTATTTCTTAGCCATAATAATAACTTCTACACCAAATGTGGTCAGCCTACATTCAAAAAAGGGATAGTTCTTCTAGTTGCCAATTTTATACGTTCCTCAGTGGAATTCAAACAATTCAGTTTCATTATTTCCCTTTTTAAGTGTCAACAATTTTATTTCTTTTCCAAGCAAAATTGTTTCCTACAGATATGAGAAATACTAGTTAAAATGAATATATTTGCCATGGAACAAAGTGCCAAGTATACTCAGCAGTTGCAAGACAAGAGTCAAAAGCACATATGAGAGGCTGAAAACAAACTCGGAAAAATGTTGTAAATCTGGTTTAGATCACAAAACATGACTCTTTTTAGTTGGAAAAAATCACCTTTCCTCTGTAAGTCAACTGTACTCTTTCCTGTTCTGGATTTTAAATTATGTTAGTCAGATACAGCTTAATGAGGGAATCATAAGTGGCTGTTACCATAGCAACTACAGATTTTTATTTTTTTTTTAAAGTTTGTTTCCGAATTCTGAAGTAATTATTGAGTTCAATGACAGATGTGCAGTATAACCCATACTTCACAGATTTAACCAATTGCGTTATAGCTAATTGTATGGACTATACTTCAAGTCTGCACATGGATGAGCATAAAATGAGAGGATGAATTTGCTGGCTGTTATGAAATTGTGTTGTCTGATTATATGACCAACATAAATATCGTAATAAGCAGCAGCTATAAAGTCATGTGCTGCAGTGCAAAAAATGCTGGGATAATCAATAAAAACCATTAAGAAGAATTGTCCATCTAGAGAACACCATTGGTCTGTATTGGAACACATGGTGTGCAAATAGGTTTCTTTAGCATGAGGGTCTATATTTATATTAATTTTAAGTGGTATATTTTGGAATCAAAGTGTGCAATTAAGATGTCTAATTCAGTTGTTTTCAACTATTTGGAAATCAAAATAGAGTGGAATAATAAACACATTTGAATACAGGCTGGACTAAGTTAACAGCAGTTGCTTGGGAAAACCAATGTTTGCAATTTTTACAAAGATTATGAAAGGAATATGCAGAAATGAACAGATTTTTCCTATTAAAGAAATGGCAAAATTCTCACTCACTAAAGGATATATTGAAATCCAGCCATAGCCTGCTTCATCCTAAACTGCATAACAGAAGCTGAGGCAAATAGAAAACTACATGTTATTTCGTGCAGTGAAAACGTGATCCAGAATTTCCTGAATACAATAAAAAAACCCTCATCAGCCTCAAGAGATTTGTGATCAGTCCCCATTTTATTCACTTATGAAGAACTCATTTTTGTTTTTAGAATATAGAGCAGAAACTCTGAGAGCATATTCTACTCTGAAAACACTGTAGTGCCACAGAGAGCTATCTGCATCTTTGAGAAGTTAAACTGACCATGATAATGTGTCATTGAATAAAAAAAAAAAAGAAAAAAAGGGAGAATTTGAATCAAAGTTGATAATGAGCTTCAAGGAGGAATCTTTAGTGTCTGTGCTCATTAAAAAACAGGGATTAAAGCGGTCCAATTAGTGCCCATGCATGAGAATAAAAAGGACAAAGTCCAAAGATAGAGCAATGGAAATTGTAATAAAAGATGTTTTGTTCTTGTTTAGAGGTTCCTTCATGCATTTGTGAAACAACAGATAATTTATTTTCTCGTCAGTCAGAACTATAGGCTTGTCTGCTTTGAAAACTTGTTTCATTTGCCTTCAGAAGACTTTTTAAAGAAAAAGTATCTGTAATTAAATTCCCATCTGCAAATAGCATCAGAATTAATTGCAGATTAATGTAACTAGATTGGAACTTTTTCAAATGACATTTTTTTCTTCTAATTATCTCCCCTTTAAGGAATTGTGTATATGATAATGTCTCCTGTGTGGAATAGAAAGTAGCAGGAAAAGTGAGATGCTTTGCAATGAAGTGCAGCGCTTTAATTGCAATGAGATGCTTTAGCCATCTAAAAGGTAGGCATGTTGTCTATGCACTTACCAGCTTATTTGGATTGACAGAGATAGCTGGGTGACTAATCCCATATAGCTTTAAATACGGAATTTACAGCAACTTTCGGAAGTATCAGGTATTCACTAGAGGATCCTGAATGACTGTCCTTGACAAGACCCTAACTTCTAAACAGCTTGAGCAAGATTAGACAGATTTCTGCCTTTTTTTGTGGGATTCATCTTGCAGGTGCAGAAATCTGCATGTCTAGAGTTAAGCAATATGTCCAGCATTCTTCATAATTTCAGAGATTTGGTCAATCCAGTCAAAGGACCCTCGAGAATTATTCGACATTTCCTGAGATAAACATTTTCATTTTGTCACTTGTGGTGTTTTGTCCTGAGTGACCAGATCTGAGGGTGAGCCAGGTGACCTCCAGAGGTCCCCTCCAACCCCAACCACTCTGTTGTTTAAAGTCTTGTCAGGAAGAGTAACAAGAATTGCCCAAGAACTAAAAATACATAACTTAAAATTACCCTGCGATATTATCTCCTGACCTAACTCTGTTATGATTTATCATCTGCAATGTTCTAATATCGAGGGCTCTCAGATCTAGACAAGAACTGTACTGTATTAGTCATTAATGTCTAATTATATGTACATAATAACACAAGGCTGAACAATCCAGCATTTGGATTGTGGGAATAGGCAGCTGGGATCTTTTCCCAGATCTTTTCTTGCACAGAAATTCACTAAAGGTCTTTTCTTCTTTTCTGGTGCTCTTCCCATTTCATCTGAGCTACCACTTTTTGAGAAAATTGCTGTTTTTCTTATGGATTTGTTCACATGTACTGCAAAGCCATCCAGTCCAAATCATGAAAAATCACTTACCAATGTAGAGAGATCGTTTGCTACATCAAAGAAGAAATGCAGAGTACTGTGGTACATTCCTCACTTTGTATAAAACAGGAAGCAAAAGGCAATTTTTGTGGCTTTTTTGTGTGTGTTTGTTTGTTTGTTTGTTTTTCTCAGCCCATGGCATGACTTAGATGATTCTGCAAGATTGCAGGAAAATGGAGAAAAATATACCAGTTTCAGGCATAAGACCTCCTTCCAACAGACCAGTGGAGTGAAAATAACCTGGCACTCTTTTTCAGCAGGCAGGCTTTTAAGTAATATCAGCTTGGTGGCAATGGCCCATTTCACTCAAGGATGTTATCCTTAATAGGATCTAAAGGATTGGGAACAAAATTTTAAAACTTGGGTGCTAAATCTATCTTTAGGTCTACAAAACAAGCGTTCAGAGAGTGGGTGAGGAAACAATGGAGCGTAACTCCAGCTTGGTAATGAGGGCTTGCTCCTAGGGAATCCTGCATTGTGGCTTCTTGCAGTCCCGTCCTTAACTCCCTGCCCCAGCCACTGTTTCATGCAAATTGCCCCCTTCTGATCTTGGGAAGGTGCTCTCCTATCAGACCACAGGTGGGGGGACTCAATGCTTTTCTGGGACTGAGGATGAAAAATCACAGAACTGAGGGTAGAGGAGAGAAGGGGTGTTCCATAGGAGACATAAGGACAAAGTAGAGTTTAAGGGAAAGGCAGAAAATTAGGAGAGCACTGGCAGACAGGAAAAGAGCCATCAAACCCAGAGGATCAAAGAATGGCATGGAAGAACAAATGACAGAGGAAGAAATCCTGGATTACATAACTTACTAGAGCCAACATATTTTCAAATGGGGGAAAGTTTTTTCTCTTGAATAAGTCTGCTGACAAATTTGGATAGTGGTACCTACAGTCTTCCTGTAGATTTGGCATCCCATTACAGATTAAAAGGTAAGATGTGAGGAGCACTACAAAATCTAGTATTTAGAGTGGTGTGTTGGTCATACTGGCTTGGAAAGCAAGAAATGTAAAAATCCTGGCTATGAGCTAATGCATGAGTTAGTGTGAAGAGCTCTCCTAGTCTAGAAGAGGAATTCAGTGATTAACTGATGTTAACTGAGAAAATACAAGGGACAAGTGAAGCTAGACTTTACAGGCAAGGAAAGAAATCACTAAAATGGATGTAAAAATAGGGAAACATCCAATTTCAAGACATTTAAAATTCACATGTCTGGTGCATGAATTGAACCTGCACAGTGATTGCAGTGATTTAACGTGTGCCTAACATGGTGAATGATAGAAAATAACAACTGAGATGATAAACTATGTCATACTATATATATATATATATATATTCATAGAGAAACCATTTTAATGATCTCAGTATCATAAAAAGATCAGCAAAGAGACCTGAATGACAAACCTGGGACAGATCTGAGTTGTGCTTCTCGGTGAAGAGACTGGAGCAGAGACAGATTTTGGAGCAGAGGCAGATTCTGGAGCAGTGACCTGTGGACAGTGGGTGAACAGCTGCCCCACGGGGTGCAAAGTGGGGGTGTGCCCAGGGTACCAGCAGCCTTCCAGCACTGGCAGTTCCCAGACTACTGCAGCCCCAAGCCAGTGTGACTACCAGGGAAAACATCAGACCCTGAAAGGAAAAATTGACATGAATACCCCTCATTTCTACAAACTAGCCCTTTTTTCAAGGGTACGGCATGTTTTTCCAGCTGGGTCAGATCTGCTTAGTGTAATTTATATTCTTTAACATATGAATATTTAATTTGTCTTCAGAATAAGTAGCTTAGACCACTAAGACATTAATAGTATCCCTCTTCTAGCCTGCAGATTGATTATCACTCTTGTATCTATTCATTTAGAAAATGAAAATGAAATTCAGGGGTAGATAACAATATAATTTTTTCATATCCTGAAAATTGCAGAGTTTCTGAGTTGTCTTTATCAATCTGTGTGAGGTAGAAGTGTCTGCCTTTTGTTTAAATTACCTTTCCTATTGTGACCATTTGAATATGCAGATAGTGAAGGCTGTAACCCCACTGTGATGATCTTCTAGGCAAGTTGGTCGGACCACAGCAGAGCTTGTTTGGAAGCTGAAATTTCAAATGAGCACACATTCTTTTTTTATGCTATCATTTTAGGTTATTACTGTATTACCTAGTTTTGTAGACATGAGGGAGCAAATAAATGTTAAGGAAAGGTCTGAATCAACTGCATGAGGAGTCTATCAAAAAGTTAGTGTAGTCTATCGAAAAGTTTTTTAGAGCATTTGAAATTATTGTTAATTTTTACAAGATCGATTTTGCACTTTTCTCTCTTTGTGCTGAGTTCAATGTTATCAAAAGCAAATCAAACCAAAAGGCATTCCCTTATCATTAAATCTGCCTCCATGCTGCCCTTCTAACATCTTACCTTGGTTTTGTTTTCAAGGGCACACCATCGCAATTTCCCAGAAAAAACAACACACCATGGATGTTGGGGTCAAACAGTTGGCAGTGGTGGCCCTGCTTACTCTGGCTGATGCTCACCTGCCGAAGCCAGCACGGGCCCCTCTGGTTCTGCACAAGCCTTTCATGGTTGTCTGGAACGCGCCAACTGAGCAGTGCCGGCTGCGGTACAAGGTGGACCTGGATCTCGCTGTTTTCGACATTGCATCCAACATCAATGAGACTCTGAGTGGATCCAATGTGACAATCTTCTACCACACTCATTTGGGATACTATCCCTACTACTCAGATAACGGAGCTCCTGTTAATGGAGGGGTGCCCCAGAATGAGAGTCTTATCAAACACCTCAGCAAAGCAAAGTCTGACATTGAATATTGCATACCCATGAAGAAATTTCAGGGACTTGCAGTCATTGACTGGGAAAACTGGAGGCCCCAGTGGGATAGGAACTGGGGCAATAAAAGCATTTATAGAAATAAATCTCTCGAGATTGTTAGGAGACGGCATCCTCGGTGGTCAGAGGACAAAATTAGGAAAGCGGCTAAAGAGGAATTTGAAAATGCTGGCAGGAGTTTTATGAATAACACCATCCTTCTGGCTGAGCATATGAGACCAAACGGTTTGTGGGGTTACTACCTTTACCCAGACTGCTACAATTACGATTACAAAGAACACCCCCAAATGTACACAGGGAAATGCCCACCCATTGAGTCTTTCCGCAATGACCTCCTGCTTTGGCTGTGGAAGGAAAGCACTGCTCTCTACCCTTCCATATACCTGGATTATATACTGAAGTCAAGTCCAAATGCGCTAAAATTTGTTCACTATCGGGTTAAAGAGGCAATCCGTGTTGCCTCAATTGCTAGAAAAGACTATATTTTGCCTGTGTTTGTTTACTCCAGACCGTTTTATGCCTATACTTTTCATGTTTTAACAGAGGTAAGCAGACAGACTTCTTTCAAAATTTAGAAATTAGAAATAGCCTCTTAGAAAAAATACATTCTAAAAGCTTTTCTGGTATAAAAGCAACTACGCATTTGTTTTTCATATTTAAGGGAGCTCCCTGAGAGGAAGTACTGTAGTCACAGTACAAAACTCTATGCCTTTCAAGAGTTAATATTGCAGTGGTTTGGTCTACCTCTGTGAGATAACATTGTATATTTTTAATGAGGGTAGTTTAGAAAGAAAGTACAAAGAAATAATTTCCTTCAGGAAGTAATTCATTCTGATATTTTAATTCTTCAGGGCAGCTTGTGAAATGAACTTGACAAATTCTGTGAAGTTTAAAACTAATTAGTGCAATGGAAAGATAAACTTCCATGAGAAAGGAGCCTCAGGGTTTTTTTGTTTCTTTATGCAAATGTAAATTCATTCAGTATAGAAATAAACTAGTCAAGCAAAGTAATCTGGCCTGGAGTTCCGAACTCCATGATGAGCATTGGCCACCTATCTCACTTTTCACAAGTACAACATCTTCATGTCCAGCATTTAGTGCTAAACCGTGGAGTCCTTTTATCAAGGAAACCCAGTTTTTGAGTCATGCAGTGTTCCATCAACCAGTGATCAAGTGCACTAAATGTGTAGTGGCCACAACACTGATGGTAAATTATACACGTGCAAATCTCAGACTTTCTGGATATGTAACGATGATTGTTGCTCTGACTTTCTTTAGGCACATAATAGAGATGCACAGACATTTATTCATTTCTCTAGAAGTTTTCTCAAGCGCCAAAAGTTTTTCTTTGGTTTCTATCAATTCCATGGGAAAGGAGAAAATCTGGGGCAGGGAACTGATGGAAATAACCCCTTGATAACAAAGGGCATCTGGGGGTGCTCCCTCCCTTTATTTTCTGGAGAGCTGCATGGGAGATTCCTTCTACTGCTGCCAGAGACAAGTTCTTGACTCAAACCAGAACAGAAAAAGGGAGAGAAGTGGCAAGGGAAAAGGCAAATTCAGTCCAGTGAACCACAGGCTTTGGGGGGCTTCAGCCTGGAACTGGAGCTGAGCAGCAGATCCCTTGGAGCCTGAGAAATGTTTCAGGCTGCCCCTGAGAAGCAAATTGTACACAGAAGTAATTATGAATTTGGTCCGGTTCATTTTCAGCAACCAGGAACTCTCTGGAGCTGTTTTCTCTGTTGAAATCACAGGTGCTAGCTGACTCAGAAATCGTGGGCAGATAGGCCAGTCTGGTCCTGAAGGCAAGGAGTCACTGGGGTCAGTACAGGCAGGATGTCACCCAGAACACCTTCACTGAAGAACTCAGGCTAGGAAATACATAAGAATGCTTCAAATGCAGTCTGTGATAACACATTTTTATAAAATTAATTAGTCCCTTGAGCAATATAAAAATACCATGAATGTTACTGGAAGTTATGAAAACTAGCATGCTGTTACCAGTTATGTGTGAGTTCAAAATCTGTGGTGGTACATGGTTACTGTTTTACCTTAAGCTATTTTCTGAACAGTGCAGTGGTAATTTGGAGTGATTCTCCTCTCAGGTTGCATTCTTTAACTCACCAGCCTGTTTTCCAGTTGCATGTAGCATTTTACTTTTGGATGCTTTAAAGATCACTTCACAACTCTGCAGCCAGGAAAGATCTTTGCATAGCCAGAGAAACATATTTGGATTATGCTCCACCTCATATTTTCTCATAAGGACAGCATGGGCAGGGTACTCAGCATGGGACAGGGCTTAGCATGTGTCCAGACTACACACATCATCTGTGAGAACAGCTTGGGTTCTGACAGGAACTTGCAGGGTTGCACTGGAAAACCTTCCCTATAGGAATGATCCAGAAAATAATGCTCTTGTATTCTTTCATAGCCCTGGAGCCACGAGGATAATTTAAATGTGGTTTTGTATGTTCAGATTTTAGACTAGATTGGAGCTTCTCATTTGACCCATGCCATGCCCCTGAGTGATGCTCACAAAGTTACAAGCAAGGCATGAAACCTCTGAGCTCCAGAAACAGTGTGCATCGAGGTGACAAGGAAAGGTACCAGTGTAGGACAATGACATCCAGGCTAAATGGACATAGGAAAATTGGGACAGTAGGCAGTTGGGATAGTTACCTGACCTCTGTCAGGGACTGGGCCAGGAGAACCACAGCCTTGCTCCATCGAGCTGTGCAAGAGCTGTACCTTCTATTCCAACAGAAACACTACTGACACATTCAAGACTTGTGTGCAAGCCCTTCTGTACACAGGGCTCATGTGAAATCTCACAGTGGAGTCAGAAAAAATGCTTGTGAGTCAGAGTCGCTGAGGGAGAGACACAGGTCTATCAAATCTTCAGAAAGATGAAAGGCCCAGGTCCCAGACAGATGCTGTACCTGTGTGCACTGTACCTTTCACCCTGACTGCATCTGGAAATCAGGTGAGTTGTGCATAAAGTGTCTGAGAAATTAATCCTGCTTTTTATCATGGAAAAAATTTATAAATTCTGAATTGGGATCCAAATCGAAATGAAAGATTTCTGTATTTGCTACAAATATGTATAAGCAATTTGCCATCTGTGGGGTATTTAGGAACTTTCTGCCTAGACAATTCACTGCTAAGCGTGTGGGAGAGGGAAGTCACACAGTAGCATCTGTGCTTCCTGACTAGATGGCTGAAGTCATGAATAAAGCAGGATGACAACTGACGAATGATTAATAATGGATAACAATCCTGTTCTTCCCCTACAGACAGTCTTCTCTGATGACCAGGTGTGCATGTGCATAGAGACCACCCCTGCAGCCATGCCAGGCTTGCACTACCATTGCTGAATACAGAAAACTCTTGTCTGTAACTAAGGCTCTTCGAGATTACAGATATACTTTTTTTTCTGTCCTCAACATGTGACTAGAACTGACTGTCTTGTTTTGTCTTGAGCTCCAAAACTGAAATGGTTTAGTTCACCTCCTATTTTTTTAATGTCCAGTGCAGTGACTTGGGTGATCTAAATACAGAGAAACATTGACAGACACTTAAAGCCTCCTCCTCCCTGTCAAATCAGCCCTCTATTTGGAGATAGTCCAGCCTAGTCTTGAGGACCTTAGGTAGTTGCACACTGCCCCCAAAAGCTTGAACAAGAATGAGCATCAAAATGGAAGAGAGGCTTTTTTGACTTGTTAATCATTTGGAGAAATACCAGTCGCCTATGTCTGATACAAGGAAAAAATTAGGATTTTCCACCTGGACAAATGTCAAGACATTAATATTAAAAATATCTAATTTTTTAAAAAAATTGCATGTTTTCTTCCATATGAGGATTTTATTACACTCTCACAGAAGAGCCATGCCAGTGAGCCCCACCAATGCTAAGCTGTGCTGTGTGAGGAGGGGCACTTGGTTCCATCCCAAAACCAGGACTGCTGTGTCTGAGGCTGCTGCTGGAGCTCATGTGCCTCGCTCAGTTCTTTAAGGAGGCACTTCCTTCTCTCTGGCCCCAATTTGCCACTCTCAGCTATTAAGAGAGGCACATGTCTTTCCTCTTCTCAAAATACCCAAATGAGGAACAGAACCTTTATTTTCTAACCCTGTCTGTGGCACAGGAGGAGGAAGAAGGGGGTGGTGCCTCCCTCTTTGTATGACCATCCACTGGTCAGAACACCCACCTCTAGTGCAGGAGCTCTTGGCTCTGTTCTCTTCCCAACCTGCTCAGGATGAATCCAGCACCTTGTGTCAGGCACCAGAAAAGAGTTTGGGAATCATCACACCAAAAAGAACAAATGATCAGAGAGCAAAAATAAATGTGAGGGTGCAACTCCCTGTCCATAGGTCACGTAGGGAACAGCCCTTCTGTGTTGACGGCTTTAAGGGTTAGTTTTGTCAGTTTCATATCTATATGAATTAGACATGAAGTGCTGTAATCTTTTTGTGGATCTGATAAAAGTAACAAAAGATAGATGTGGAATGTGGGGCTATAAAAACTAGATTTACTGACTTCTGGTCAAGCACTCTAATTCCCAGAGCATATTACTTACAAAAAGTTTATTTCAGGGTTTGCTCAGGTCTTAGTTCATCCAGCAATGGTAAATATTTATTGATTATTTATTCTGAATGTCTGAAAAGTTTCAATTAATTTTTTAATGAGATCTGATATGTGTTAGTGCGAAATCACTCAACCATCATGTGAGTAATGTAGAATCACTGTCCAGCCCTTGTATCTGGGTAAACTTCATAAAATGTGTTGCAGATGACAAAGGCCTGGTAACCCTCATTACCAACACATCAGACTGTATTTCACATTCTTTTGGCATTTGATATTTTGATCTTTAATTAACATACCTTTTTTTTAACTGATTAATTAATTAATTCCCATAGGAAATACCCCTCCTCCTTACTTCCCCCTTGAAAATAACACCTGCAGCCCACACCACTATCCTTTAAAAAGTACTACTTGCCTGTATACTTTTAAGAGTAATGATGGTCTCTAAAAGACTGTTTGGGTGATCAGCAGCAACATGAGCTTCAGGCAAGACCAGTTATACTTTATATCACTCTGAACTCTGCACTAAGAGCCAGTAGGCAAGTTCTACTCGTCTGGACTTTTGCAGGTTTTCCTGCACTGTTTTGTCCAACCTTTAGTTAAGGGTCAAAGCCCTTGCTTGCTCTGAATTCTCTGTAATTGTCTTCAACTCTTCAGTGGATTCTCTCTTTCCCATGACATTTATTTGGGCTTTTTTTTTACATCTCTCAGGCTACAAATGCTTTGGGAATGGGAACTCCATAACTATGCATTGACGAATCAATAGGCCCACTGACACAGAGAAATATATTATTTAGTAGTAATTAACAATAATAACATGGTTCTTCCACTCTATCATTTTGCTTTTCTAAGGTGCAACCACCATACTGAGATAATTTGCTTGGTATTTTGGATTGTTCTCTCGTTAAAGAGTTGCAAAGACTGTATAAAAGGCCATAGCTATCTTTTTAAAGGAATTTTCTCTTTGTCAAATTGAGAAATATTGTAATGTCTGTCATTACAAATACTGATCAGGAATTACTTTTTAATCAATTACTGTAGACAGAAATGGTTTTAGATGTAATCGATTATGCCTTGAAATTCGGGGGAAGAAGTTCCTTCCCATGTATTTTTTAAGATTTAATTGCATTTTTCTAAACACAGTATTCATAATCTCAGAGAATGGCTCTAAGACACTTGCAAGATACATTGCCATGCTGTTGGCAAGGCATTGGTGACTCCTGTTCTACACTCAGGCTGCTCTGGTAGAGTTGTATTATTGCTACTGCTACAACCCAGCTCCTTACTGGTTCAATTCTAAAAGTGGACATGGTTAAATCAGCATGAAAATGGGTGTGCTTTTGAGTTTTTTCCCCCCACTTGGCACTTGTAGCAGGGAGAGAGGTTCATTTTTCAAAGATATGTTTCCTGGACTAATGGCACTCATGCTGGTAGAAACAGCAGCCCTGCAACTCCGTTGGCATGGCTAAAGCAGCATGAGTTAGACTCCTGCCTAAAGCCTATCAACTGCAATTAGACACTGGAAGGGTGAGCCAGTGATGTGTGATGATACTTACCATCACTTGCCAACAATGTTGCCCATGTAGGTTTGGTAATCATTCTAAGACTAGAAGATAAAACAGATCACTCAGTTCTTACTCCACCGGCTTGGTTGGAGGAACCCTTGTGAATAAACTATGAGGATTTCATCATTTAGTAGGCACGCTGATGAATGCCTATGTAAACCTTTGGAGAGACACGGAAGAGCTTTCTAAACTAAACAGTGATTTTGTTGTGAAGAATATACCACAGGACCAATGCTGCCTCTGGGAAAAAAGAAGTGATGCCCATATCCCAGTGCTTTTTTGCTTTTACTTTTGCATCTCTGTTTTTCTCATGTGTGGATTTGGCCTTCTTTTTCAGAGGGATCTGGTCAATACCATTGGGGAAAGCGCGGCTTTGGGTGCAGCTGGAGTTGTTCTCTGGGGCAGTATGCAATACGCCAGCTCAGAGGTATGTTGTATCAATTTATCAGTTCTTAGGAATCACCTCAATACCTCTTCTCTGACACCACACCCTCCATAGCACCTATCTACCTTTGTCAATGTCATTAGCCAACAACTGAGGACGATGGCTCAGTTCTACTTTCAGGTCTCATTAGTTTTGTTAGGCTGAGAAGTCCCATTGCTTCAGAGTACATTGCTTTGGGGATGTCATTTGTAGCTTGGTGGAATAATGAGTCCAGGTGAGGAGAAAGACAGGTTTCCAAAAAATGCCATACAAATATAAGCACCGCTTGTTTTACTGTGTTCTACTTCGTAACTATGGCGGTTGTCCAGATCGACCGTGAAGGGACGGAGTTTCGAGGTGAGATGTTTTCTCTGGTTGCTAATGTTGAAATGTTAGATGGAAAATAATGTCACAAGAAAAGCCCTAGTTACTTCTCCCAGATTCTTCCGACTTTCACAAATAAACCTTCTCAAGGAGATGGGAGCAAGAACTGGAGTTTCCCAGGAGGCATGGCAGGCTAGCCCCCATTCCTAAACCTGGGCTGACCTTTGGTGCCCAGTCTGCGCTTCATGCAGTCTGCTCTCCTACTCCTGAAGCCCCTGGCAAAGTACCACTGACTTGGTCAGAGGAACCAGGAAATCTGAACTGGAACTTTCTAGCTGCAATTGCAGAAACTTCTGTGCTGGTTTATGAAAATTATGTGGCCCCTGGTAAACTGAAGGAATTGGAGAGATCACGGCCAGAGTGGTGACTTAATTTGTGCTTTAAAACCTGTTAGTCCCATGCACTTCTCCTAGTCAGCAGTTACCAGAGGTCTGTACTTAAGGGACCAGTTAGTCTCAGATCACCATATGAACTCTCTTCCTGCTTCCTGGGACTCCTCCCTTGTCTCATACTGTATGTCCCTAGCAGGCACTCAAATAGAAACTATAGTAGAGGTCAATACTTTTCTAATCTTAGCCATGGAAATAAGCTTATTTAAACTCAATAGATCACTCCAGTATGTACATCCAACAAGATTTATCTGAATGTATTACTTTAAGCAAGAACAGTTTAGTACTGGCATCTTTTCAGATATGATAAACTTGGACATAGTGCTAGATACTGAGAAATGTGTCATGGTCTTTTATTATTCACAGGAGAGCTGCCTAACCGTGAAACGGTACATTGATGGACCTTTAGGGCACTATGTCATCAATGTGACCTCGGCAGCCAAACTCTGTAGCAAAGTCCTGTGCAAGAAGAATGGAAGATGTATCCGTAAAAACAGCGACTCCTCTGCTTACCTTCATTTGTCACCCACTGATTTTAAGATCCACGACCGTCACTCAGAGAAAGGCCCCAGGTTCCAGGTGACTGGTAAACCCAGCCTGGAGAGTATTGAAGCCATGAAGCAGAGATTCATTTGTCAGTGTTATCAGGGCTGGACAGGAATATTTTGTGAATTGCCTGACCAAAGGCTACTGGAGCGCTGGGTTCACGTAGTGTTTAGTAGATCAAGAAAAGAAAACCTTTTTATCTTCCTCTTAGGTGCCATGCAGCTTCTCCTGCTTTGTTCTGCACACTAAGGTCTTCTAAGGCAGTGCAAGGGAATAAAAAATGGTGCCTCTAAATAGATCTGTTTCTTAGCAAATTTTTATTGCAAAGGGAAAAGGCATTGTTGATTAAGTAATTTTATTCTGTTTAATAATTTCCCACTCCTGGAACTTTTTTAGACATTAAAATTTTGAAAGTATTTTTTTACCAGCTTCTTTACTCCTACCTTGTGTTTCACTCGTGTGTTCAACAGATAAAGATTCTGTTGTTGCAGTGGAAGTTCTACCTGAGTAAAAAAGTTGAATGAACTTGTACAAAGATTCAACCATGTAGAAGTTTAAAAAAAGGAACACAGGACCTCTTTATTTCAGGGCTGAGTGATTTAACATGGTGATGAGGAGAGTCTCGTGGACCAGGGATTGGGGACTGTTCTCTGCAGCTCTTGCTGAAATCGAGTGGTACATTTTGTGAGGAGCTGCACTGTGCCCAGAGACACTGATCCTACTGCTTCCGCATAAGTAGTGTGAAGAGTACAGAGTTATACACCAGCACACACTTTAAAAAATATATATTTCAGTATTCCAAGGCCTAATTTGATTCATGTTACTTCTAGAGGTATTGGTATTCCAGTACTAGTGTTGTGCCATCAGTTTCAAAGATACTGTTTCACTGAACATCTCTGCAATTACTTTTAGGGGAGGGGATTCTGAGCTCTGAGAGCAGCGCTGGCAGCTGGCACCCAGCAGCACTTCTGCCTGGGCAGGAAATAGGGAAGTGCTTCTTTGCTCATGCCAACCCCTTGGGAAGGAGGCATCCCTGCTGCCTTTGGAGCTGCTGCAGGTCTTTGCTTTCTGCTGGCTGGTCAGTGAGTGGGAAACGAGAACAGGCTGGCAGATCCTACTGTCAGTGTGCGTTTCCCTCAGCAGGTCAGGAGAAAATGAAGAACTCTATTCATTGAAATATTTTGGCTTGCAGCCTTTGGCTTCAGATGGGGACCTCTCTGAAGGTGGTATAGCTTAATGATCTACTGATTACTGGTTAATTTAGCGTCCATAATACGCTGTCCTGTCAGTCTGTGCCATGTCCACTTGCAGTTATTCATTGGTTCACGTTCATGTGTGAACAAATGTATTTCATCAAAGACCTATCTGTCTTCTACATAGCCTTTCAATGTAACAAACAATGGATGCCTTCACTGAATTGAAGACAAGCCCAAGAAATTCCCTACACCGCTCTGACTTACTAAAATAATTTTATTTGAGGATTTTGTATGACGCGTTGAACTGAGTATTGTTCCAGACCACGGACACAGACATGAATAAGGAAGCTACATGTAGGTCTAAGACTTCTTTTTTGCCCTTACTAGTGTCTGTATTGATCATCCGTGGCCTGACTACATTGCTCACATTGCACAGTACCCTATTCCTGTAGCAGTTTGATTAAAATCAGCAAGGCTATATGGAGAAGATACTCAACTGTGTAAGGAGGTCTGAATCTGGCTCTTATCCAGGCCCCCTTCTTAAGACTGGCCCCCTTCCAAATTGCTTTAAACATGAACATGCCGCTATGAATTATAATCTGCTGTATTCTATGTAATCTTCTTATCTCTGAACATTTCTTCATGGTAACCACACATAATAAAAACTATCTTTGCTTTGCCCAGACCAGATTCACAGCTGGTGTGAAAGGTGATACTCAGATTCACTTGAGCCAAAGATCCAGCTCATAACAGATGTGCAGTGGATGTTAAGGCTGCCTTTAAATCTAGACACTGAAATTGAACAGACTTCAGTTAAGTAGAGACTGAGTGACTTAGGCACTGTAGTGAGTCACTGTAATGTCATGTGCTGAGAAGCCCCAGGAGAGCTTTGCCACTGACCTTTTGCTTTGTAATGTGTAACAGCAATGGATGACAGCAAAAGTAAAGGTAAAACACTTCCTTATTTTGGTGGGGGAGAGAAAGGATTAAAATTAAAGTTTAGAAAAAATTACAGCTATTAAGAGCTAAGCCTTTAAATTGAAGTTATTGTGTTTCCCTTATAAAATACTTTTTAAAATAAATAAATAAATAAATAAATAAATAAATAAATAAATAAATATATATATATTCTACTTTAACCTCTTTATTCAGTTCAGAGTTTGTTAAACTTCAAGGGAACTTACACATACTTTAGTATCTTGAGAGCATAGAAACTATTAGCCCAGATTTGGTCTGTATTTAAACTGGATGCTCCTGGTTTGTGTAATGCTGTCCTGTAGAGCTGAAGTGAAAATGTTGTAATGCTTATGCACTTTGTCAGTGAAATGTGTTTATAAAATGTTCTGTGTCACTTCATAATGTGTTTTCATTATTTCTGTATGCTTACAAGAATAAATGATGTTGAGACTTAAACAGACAATTTATTTGGGTAGCATAAATTCAACTAAACTGACATAAGGTCTTCATCAGCTAAAGTCCTGGTAATTTGCGGGAAATTTATGCAAACGAAACAAATGCTGTGGGTGAAGTGTCCGTGTTCCCGATTCAGTCTGTGGTGTATATTCTGTATCAGGAAACACCGGTGGAGACCTGTACAAGTACATAAGGCTCTGTCAGTTTATGTCAGGTCGAATTTGTCCAGTGGTTCTTCTTTAGCGTAGGGTACGATTTCACACAGAAGAGTGTGTGAGTGTCTGTGGTAGTACATCCATCTGGACACAAAGGTTTTTAAATTGGAGTCCTATATTTCTGCGAAGAACTGCGAGCCCAGTTCTGCATCTGCATCACTATGTTGTCTTAGGTAAAAGAGCAAAATCAGAATTTGGTCTGGGGTTCTTAATAATTATTGAAGGACTAGAGCATCTAAGTGAATGTAATTTTACAATTTCTTTTCTATTTCACCAAGTTAGAGCCCTTTCTTTTGTGAAGAAAACAACATTTACCATAAGACAATACGTAGCTCTGCTGCTGACCGAGGACAGGCAGAAGTTGCACCGATAAATGTAAGGTCACTTATGGCTTGAGTCCTCCCATGTGGGACCACCAACTACACCAGCCAGTACCGAAGTCAGGATGTATTTGACTCCTTAGCTCCACAGATGGGTCACCTGCCAGGAGAAGTTCACTATGTGGTGCTGCATTAGTGCCCTTTACCAGGCAGAATCCAGGGTGAGATCATGCCAGGTTGGCTGGAAACTGATGCTGGGCAGGACCACGGAGCATGCACCACACAGAGAAACATGAAATATAGTCAAATCCTTGGTAGCAAGCAATTTTTACCTTGAGTTATCCTTAAATTAATACTACTCTTAAAATTAAACTATGAACTAATTGATTCACTTAATACAGGTTGTACGGTCCAGTCTTTGGATCCAGCTTGTATATGTAGTACAACTACTTGGAGAAGGGCGAGTTTGAAGCAGCAGAGAACATTTACCATGATGTCCTTAGCTAGAACATGTCCTTAAACCATAGTTGGTCCTGGGAAATAGATATTGATTTCCAGAGACAACAGGAATAAGAATTTGATTAATTTTATCTGAACCACTTGTGCATCAAGATGATCACGGACCCAGACCCTAGTTCTTCCCAAATGTTGAGCTGTTGAGTCCTCTAAATAGCTGAGGATAAACAGTACCCACAGACTGACAGGCTTTCAGTTTTTATCAAGTTTTCTGATTTCGCACTCAAAAACTTTAAAATTTGGGGAAATATTATGCTCATTTCCTATTTCTCTCTCACCACAGCTGGGTGTTGCACTTAATAAAATGTATGTTCGGAGCAACTCATAAATACATAGAAAAGCTGGGACTCATTTTGTTCCACTTCCGTCTGACTGGTAAATGTGCGGGATTGTGGTTCCAACTTGACCAGCTTTAGGTGCTGCTGGCATCTTCTTTCCACTCACAGCCTTTCCTCTCACTCCCATCCCTCCATCATGGCGTGCTGTTCTCTGCTCGGCGCTGGCACAGCTGCTCAGAGGCCCTTGACCTGATCCGGATTGGGAAACCATCCAGGTCGAACGTTTCCTTGTTAAAATAAAATGCTTTCCCACAATGCTTTTCCCCCCAAAAGTCAGATTAATTCCTCTATCTGACTCACCTTGTTCTGCCCATAATGTTGAGCCAGGGCTAAGGACAAAAACCACAAGGAAGTGGTAGCAAAGCCATAAGCTGAACATTGTCACTCAAGACAATAAATTGTGAGTAAGCAGCCTTGGTATGCAGTTGGCAGCATCAGTCATGGCTCACCCAGCCCATCCCCTGGGGTCTGCGTGGCAGGGGAGGGGCAGTGCCTGGCAGCCTCTGCCCTCCTGCTCGCCTCCATGGGCAACAACAGGCAGCACATCCATCCGAGGATGGGGACACTGCCGTGTCAGGGCACCTGCTGGGCTCCCACAAAACTGAGGGCTTCTTGCAGTGATCAGCCCAGACCTTGGTGCCTCATCAGATGCCAAAGTCAGGATAAGTAAAACTCTCCTGGCATGGCCCAACTCAGGAACATGGATATTTAATGCGTTTTCTGAAGTATCCTTTTGCCACTGAGTCTTAAGGTTGAAAAAGATGAGAAAGGCTTCCTGGCTGAACGTATTCGTATGGCATTTTTGTGTTTCACCAGCTTTTTCGAAATGCGGTGTACTCGGCTAGGGTCAGTGGCTTTGTGAAAATGGGAACGATAGGATTGTTTAAAAAGGAGCTAAAAGCTCTCACCAACGAAACCAACAGAAGGAAATCTCAGACCAGTTTGGAATTGTAATGCTGCACAGAAACACCTTTCTGTGTACAAATCTTCTTTTAAAACTCCTCCTAAATTAAAAATTATATCAGTTTTGCACTGAAACCATTTATTGTAGATAATGAATTAAGTTTGCACATCATGCGCAATACGGATACATATGAAAGTTTTTTGCCAAAGAAACTTTGATATGCTTAAGATGCTGTGGCAGCCACAACTTCTCTTTTTTTGGCCTTTCAGGAAAACTAATTTCCTGTCAATCTGTGCCAGACTTGGAGGGTGGGAGTATTTGCAAACACAAGTTGCTCTAAAAACAAGTCGGAACTATCGGAAATGATAGTTCTGTACACTTTGAAGAACCATACTGACTGGGAACAGTGCAGCTTCTCAGATAAAAGAGTTCTACCCTTCTAAAAGCCCAAGGAGAAACAATGCTGTTGCATATTGCTTAATGAATTTAAAGCCCCTGAGCTGTTCTTAATCAGCCGTGTGCCTTCCACATACCACAGCTCGAGGCAGTAAGGAGCAGCTTGAGGTCCCATTAGGAAAGAGGGGAGAACTCCTTTGGTGGCTTCCCAAATCAAGTTTGATTCAGCTTTGAGAGTCAACTTTGCTGCTTTTAACAGTTACAACATACCAGGTTATCCCTTGCTGAATGTCAACAGAGTAATTCTACAGTAGCATTTTTCTGATTCAAGGAATGCTTTGCTAAGGGTGTAGTAAGAAAAGAAGGGGATGTGTGTACGTGTGTAGATACCCAGATATACCTAGGTGCAGATGTAAATGAGAGTGTGCATGTTCATACTGTAGTGCACGTGTCTGTGAGTTTGACTCAGAAGCAGCAGAACAGTTCTGAGGGGCACGGGGCTTTGTTTTCTGCCTGGCAGGAGCAAGCTTGGAGCAGTTGCATAACCTTACAGCCTGGCATGTATGGCCTGCACTGCTGTGCAGATTACATCTATTATGTAACCACTTTTATACAGCAGCTAACAGCATCTAACTAGCTAAAAATAAGCAGACTTCTACAATTTCAAACAACAGTATTTCAAACTTCACTTATGTGGCTGCTTCTATTTCAACATTAAATTTGGCCTCTTCAAAAATTTTATTTATTTTTTGGCTAGGGTGATATTTTAACACGCTGGCAGCCTGTTTTCTCAGAGAAAGTCAGAGCTCCTTTGTCATTTTTCCATTACAGCAAGAACTTTCCTAGCTTTTATTTAAGGTGCCCTCCAATACCTGCAAAAACAAAGCAGCCCAGAACATCAGTTCTGCTTTTTCTCCTTAGACAGTCAAGAAGTCTGATATTTGTGGGCAATTTTTGGAAAAATGATGTTTGTTTCCAGGGTATTAATAACCTTCTCAGTCAATTAGACAGCAGATTATTAAGGGCATTGCTTGTATTACTCTTTCCAATGCTGAGTTTGCATGGTAGAACTAAAAGCATTTAGTTCTTCTGTTTACTGAAGGTGCTCCTTAGCTTGGCTGTGTGTCCACTTGCCCTGTGTGCTGTGGAAACCCTGCAGGGCTGACCCCTCCCTCCTGGACTGCAGTACGGTCAGTGGCTCATGTACACAGAGGACAGCCGGGTTTTTTTAGCTGACACTTGCATTCACCTTGTGTTGTTACCCTTGCCCTCCGTGGGCAGCTGTGCTTGCTGGTCCCCATCGTGAGGGGAAGTGAGCATTTTAATGCCCAGGGAATCTGCACATGGCTCCCAGTGGGAATGTTAAAAAAGGCTCATGCCAGGTACTGCCTCCCTCATGCTGGGCTGTCTTGGGCTTGTCTAGCTCCATAGGTACAGGGAATACCCAAAGCACTGGCAGAGCAGTTTGACACAGGATTTCCCTGCATGGGAGACCACAGGCCCTGCTGACGACGCTCACCTTCCTCCAGCGGGACGCAGGGATGGGGGAACACTGCCCCCAGGCAAGATGCAAGCTGGCCTTGGTAGGGGCAGGACAGAGGCAGGGACAGCACGTGCCACTCACTGCTCTATCAAAGGTGCTTCCTCAAGCTTCATAAAACTGAGTCAGGCTCAAAGATCCCACAGAGACCTTGAGTACCTACAATGGACAGTGATGCTCTTTGCTTGGGATTAATTAATACAGGCATCCACCGAAGTCCTTTGGAAGCTTTGGACTGCTCCTTGGACAAGTATTCTTTTCTTAAGTGTCAGCATCACACTTTACTGTGTGGAATTTGGACATTGTTTCTAAACCTAGAAGTAGGGAGGAATGAAACAAGATCTTCCTGGGCTTCCATAGGAATTCAGGTACTGATACACCTTGATTTAGAAGAAATGATGATGTGTAAGTGCCATTGTTGTACTCATATCTCAATGCAACTCTCAGGTCTGAGCACACTTGGACTAAAACCCAATAATAAACCAACCTGTTTTCACTGACGGTGCTAGTTTGACGGGAAAGTTACCTCACTTTTCACATTAACTTCAGCAGGATGCAGCCTCCTATTTTAATTTTGTTTTGATTTCTCCACTTTTAAAGAGACACAACCTCATCTGCTGTAAGATGGTTTATCATCATTGACTTGGAGTAGCTGAAGAGCAGTCATGAAATATTCATGTTTGCTTTGTTCACCCTTGGAATTTTCCTTTCAGACTGGTGTTAGTTCATTAGTTCCCAGCACCCACCAGCTGCTGTAAGGACTGTCAGTAGCAGTTCCTCAAAATATCCCCTCTGTGCTCCTTGCAGCGAGGCAGCAGGTCCTGTGACAGCTGACGAGAGCTAGATGGAAAGGTACTGCAGGGGCACGGCCACTGAGAGAGGCTCATTAGGTTTGTTCAAAGTCTCCATCCATACATGAGGCTTACCGAGGTTTACACGACCCCCGGCTTAAAATAATTGCAATAATCCCTTAGACTGACAACACTGGATTGCTGTATTTTCTGCAACACTAACAATTAGCTCTAATCTAATGCTCAGCTGGTGGGGATGAAAAAATCAAATGGTTTTTTTTGTTGTTGTGTTACAGCTATCCTGCAGGAGTAGGAAGAGAGGAATGTTGCCCATATCTGCTGGTGCTGGGTGCAAGCTGTGATCACTCCACTGCGTGTGTGGGTGCTTGTTCTGCTCAGTTTGGGGGCCGATCTTACCCTACTTCAAATACACAGTAACTCTGCTGGACCCCCAGGAAGGGTGGTGGGAGGACAGTCAGCTCCTTTCTACTGCACAGGGCTAACCTTCGTCTAACTCCTTAATTAAATGAGAAGAACATGCTTGGAACATTAAGGATCGCTGGTTTAGTTTTCAGTTAGGGTTTGCCACACAATTCCATCAGGAAAGTGGGCAGAGAAGAAAGCTGCTTCTCAAAAGAACCAATTCCGCACAATTTAAAATGCTATGAGGAGCAAAAGAGGCAGAGGGAGAGCCCAGGCAATTCCGATGCTTTTAAATGGGCTCCTACATTTTCCCCAATGCAGCCTGAATTCAGGTGGCTGGCTATGCTGGATTGTGGTCCTCTGTGCCACTGTGCTGATTCTCTAGTGTAAGCATCCAAAATACAGTTCCTAGTGTAAAGGCTACCATCTTTGGAAAAGGCAGGTCCTGGAAAGCCTTTGGGCTTAAAACAGGTGGAAAACTGTGGTAGTGACCACTGAGAACCTTGTAAGGCTGGACACGGGGCAAAGAGGCTTTATGATTATTTCAGTGTATGCCAGAAAATGACCCAGTCACTGGCATCAAGAGCAGGAGGAAAGTACAAGCTAAGCATAAGGACTGCTTTTATGGATGTTTCAGTGGGCCATCAAATCAATCCATCAAACCATCTGCATTTTGCTAGGACTAAGCATGAGTCAAATCTCCCAGGCTGGACCACTGTCAGGTGTAATTGTCTACAGATGAGAGACATTTATGCAGCATGAAGTGGGGGACATTTTTTAGATTCAGAAGTCCAGCTATCTAGTAGGTCACCAGAATGCACGTATTCTCATGTAAATAATAAGAAAAGTTCACCCTGGTGGCAAAAGGAGCTGAGATGATAGAGGCCAGATGATTGCCCAGATGAGACCAACACACAGCTGTAGCTTGTCTGCTACAGTGTGATCTCCTGTGTCCTGAAGTCCCACAGAAGCAAGGATAAGTTAAATTTTACTACAAAATTGCCTTGCAATAATTCAGCATTTTAACTTTTGGTTCATTATTCAACTCATTCCTTACAGTGCTAGGGAAATAGCTCTATTGCATCAGATTCATACTTTAATTTGTAGCATTTTGAGGAGGCCCTGCCCTAATTTTGAAATGTCTCTCAGCAGTTAATGCTACTCAGGTTTTCTAGCACCTTCATCAGGATCAGTGAAGGACTGTACTAAAAGAGTTTGAATCTTGGCTATAATCAGCCATCAGCGTTATTGGGCCAGGTAGATAATTGTGAGTTGAGGTCCATTTTTATTATCCACTATCCATTTTTATCATTATTATTTTTTCTCCATTTTTATTATCCGTAATGCTGTAAATTCAGTCTCCTGCATTTACTAACATAACAGAGATACTCTGCAGAATCTCAACGAAGCATATCATTAAAGGCTGCCTTGAACAAACAAGCCCCCATCCATGTGAAGAAAGGTAGAGACAGCAGAAGCATCCTGCAATAGCCCCCTCTCTGAGGCTGCCGCAAGCTCTCTGGCTCTCGAGGTCATCTCCTTTGTCACCAGCCCCCAAGCACATTGCCACCAAATCCAGGTCCAGCACAGAAAGCAAGATTCACTGCTGACAGCGTGACTTCAGCTGGAAAAAACCTCATTCCATCATCTGACTTCTGGGTGCATCAGCTTTAGCTTTGCTGATAAAGAGTCAACAAAAGGATTATTTTGTAAAACTCCAGGGATTTTATTGGATCTCTGTGGGTGTGAAAATTCTTCTTTCAAAAAACATGCATGTCTTTGATAAGAGTATTTTGCAACTGGCTTGCCTGTTGAGACAGCCTGGTTTAAGCCCATCAAGGTTCTGCTGTGTCAATGCCATATTGTTGTAGAAAGAAGAAAATATCATTGTCTTTCTTCATAATTTGTAATTTTTCTAATCCCTTGATATGAATAGTGTAACATCACTGGAGTAGGTTTTCTTTTACAAGATAGATGACAAAGCTTGAAAATGCATTCCTGTGTTCTAGATTAATTGGGGGAGAGAGATACAGGGTTTATATCTACAGATGAATGCTTAGTCATTTTCTTATCATTTAGCCAGCTATTTTCTTTCAGCAGTGTCTTTTGTTATGGTTCAAGTACTTCTCTCTTCATTTCAGAACTGACTTTTTAAAGCAACTGATTTTGCTTAGTCTTAGCTAAATCTGTTTGCTGCCTAGTAAAGACATACAGTTTCTACTTTCTATCGGAAATTGCTGTCCACTCTGCATTTTCACTTTCAGCTGGACACCAAGATGGGCTGCCTCTGTGCTGCCCTTGCCAAAGGACAATCTAGTTAGCAGAAAGGGTATTCTGGGTTTCGTCAACTGTGACAGATAGAAGTGAAAGAAATACCTAGCAAAAAGAGGAGGATAATTTTTTAGCAATCCTGCACAACTGGAAGCAAATTCGACAAGTCTGGGGAAAGGGAAGAATATTGAGCAGAGCTTGGGCACATCCTTTCTTCACGTTGCAAACAAGTGACTTCATGGACCACTCTCAGATGGAGCATGTATGTGTTTGTGTGGTGGCTAAATGCATCAAATGGAATAAAATTAGAAGTCAGAAGTCAGTGATTTGCCATCACACTGAATAAAAAAGAGCAACTGTTTCCTCCTTAACATTAGAGCACCTACAAATATCTTTCTGTGCTAAGTTCCCCAGGAAAGGTTTGTCTCAGGGTGGTCTGCCACTCCCTTGCAGTCTTCAGTAACCTATAATGATATTATTGTAGTTGTTATGTTGTTGCTGCTGCTGCTGCAGCTGCTGCTTTTTATTCGTATTACTTTCTTCAGCTTGCTGACACTTTGCCATGTGCCAGCTCAGAGGACTTTGGGGCAGCAAATCAGTATATTCAGCATGAAGTAAAGCCTAGGGCTAATTACACCCCAGTCCTGCCTGAGGGGAGATGTGTGGACCCACGGCGTGGGAGAGCTGAGCCTGCCCACTTCCCACTGGTAGATCCCAGGACGAGCAGCCTCCGGTGAGCCCCATGGGTTTTGGTGCGATGCCACGAGGTGGCCTAGGGCATGGGTGCCCGCTGGTGCACACCACTGGTGTGCTTGAGCCAAGTGACAGAGGTCCTGCGTGGGAAGTGCTCCCTGAAATCAGATGTAAATCACCTGAGGGTGTGCCCAGCACAGGCAGTGACACCTCCCTGGACCAGCCCGTACAGGTGTGGAAGCAGAGGGCAGCATGGTAGTACAGCTCTCACGGGGGAAACTCAACTTGCTGCAGTTTAGAATCACAATATGAAAAACAAACAACTGTAGGGATTTGCTGCCCTCTGGCAGGATTTTGTTACAGCTCTGATTTTCTGTGAACTGCAAGAGCAGTGCTCAGCAACAGTGCTCCAGCACAGCAAGGTCTGCATTTTCCATCTGTTTTTTGCCAAAGCTGCTGGTCAGCAGTGCTGCAGCCTCCCTGGAACCCTCCTGGAAAGCCAGAAGAACACGTTGATCCCAGGCATGGGCAGGTGTAAGGAGCAGGGCTGCTAGGCTGGCAGGAGCTCCCTGTCCCTTTTCTCCATCTCTCTGGGGCTATGGGGCAGCCTGAGTCTCTAAAGGTAGTCCTTTTTTTGACTGTCTCCTCAAAAGAGCAAGCTCACCATCTTCCAGCTTTGGCTGTGCAGCCTTTTGGTGAGAAAATTGAGTTCAGCCTCCCTCCAATGCTGAGAAGCCCTGAGTGGCTTTGCCGAGTGTGATTTCTAGTACATGCTTTCTGAGAGATGATCAGGTAAATCAGCCTAATTTTCTTTAACACCTTTTTCTAAAAGGCTCAGTAATTCTGGTACGGCACTTGTGGATATGTAGGTACTGGGTTTGAAAACCTGGGCTTTCTCTGTATTGTGAGTCTCATGGGGTGAGATTCTTTGACAAAACGTGGAGTTCTGCAATGTCTGCCCCATGCTGTGCTGGTTCTGTGCATGGCCTGCCTGGTCAGCAGGAGGGACAGGCACACCTTGTACTCTTTAGAGCAATCTAGTGCCTCAGACTGTCACAAGACTATCTCCTAAAAGCATCAAGGGCTTATTAAAAATACCTAGGCTGGTTACCTTGGATGTTGATGGTTTTGATGAAATTAGGTTATGCTAGGTCCACCCTAAAATAACAGAAACATGGGGGATTGGGAGGCCCACAAAAGTACCTCAGGAGCATAGATATTCCTTACTGGTTTTGTGTTTTGAAAGGAAGGATAGCATGGCTACACTATTCCCAGCAGTATGTAGGTAACAGCCTGGCTGCCCGTATGACGCCTGTGATCCTCACCGCCAGCAGGTCACAAGCCAAGGAAGAGACAGAGAGGTAGGCAAGGAGTGAGAAAGAAGAACAACAAAACAATAGAACTCAAATCCAAATCCATGATGGTTGACTGTATAGGTGTGTGGGATTTTCCCAGGGTTTTGAAAGCAGGGGAGATCTCGGAGTTGGAAAATGATGCGACTCTCTCTCTCTCACATATAAGTATGTAGGTTTTGCTGTAGGGACCTTGCGACTAATGATGCTGCTCGTAACAGTGACACAGGCCTTAGCTTCAAAGTCCACATTGCACACTGCAGTGCTGTGTAGAGATATCAGACATGGCCTGGAAGGCACTAGCTGCATGTGATAGTGTAGCTAGGCTAGTAAATAGCTCAGAACAAGCGTTCATCTATCTGCTTTATTGCTGTCAAGGGTTTGAACTTGGATCTCTTTATGGTACTGCACAATGACAATGAAATACGTGTGCTTGTTTAGAGCTATTTGGAGTATCTCTGGCTGGCATTGCACTAGACAGGTCAGGGATGCTCACGAGACTGTGAAGATGGTGATAAAAGCCAAGGTTTGATTTTAGAGCCACTTTTGTTGTTATTGAGAAAGCTTGAATAATAAGGAAACTGTGTCTTCATCAGGCTTTCCATTGTAACAGCCACAGCCACTAAGATATCCTGGGGCCCACTGAAGTGATGGCAACACCCTCGGTGAGTCGATGAGAAAAGTAACTGTCTTATGCCGACTTCCAGACTTACACAAATTTACTTTGGCTGGGAATTTCCCCACTTTGTGTGGGTTAGATTGTGCTCATCTTGTTTCTTCAATGTTAGCATGGTAGGTGCCCTAGAACTGACTGATAACAATTCATATATTTATATGTGGAATAAATACTAATACCTCCTCCGTTCCGTTCTACAGACACACTGGGAGATCTGCCCAATCTCATCTCTTATGTCATGAAAGTACTTCCTGGAAATGGAACACAGTTATGCCTTGTTCACCTTTCAGCCCCTGGCACGGCTGCACACAGCACTCATCTGGACTTCTCTTGCTTTGAGATCAGCCTGACCACCGGTGTGGGAGAGTAAACCTTTCGAGACTCCTGGAATGCCTGACAGAACTGTGCTTCCTGAGGTACGAGGTACTGAACCTGACAATGTTCTATATGATTTGAAGCCCTCGCCAAAGCAAGAGGGCAGGCACATCACAGGAAATCTGTGTTAATGGTGGCATACCCTAAAACTTCAGTTTTCAAGCTGATCCAGAAAAAAAAGGCATGTCATTAACTATTACATCCCAGCTGAGGTCTTCACTGGGATAGCTGTCACAGACTGGGCACACTGGAGGCCTCAGTGGGCCTGCAACTGTGGTGCAAAAGATGTCTACAGGAGAAAGCCCAGGAAACTCACAACTGATACGGAAGGGAATATTTCAGCAAATGATGTTGAATGTTACCAGTTTCCTTTGAAGAAAATGCAAAAACTTTTATGAAGGGAACAGTTGCGTTAGGAATGAAAAGCAAACCAAAGGGCCTGTGGGAATGCTACTTATGTCCTGACTGTCATAATTGCAGTTTCTGCGATTAGAACTACACTGGTTCCTGCCCAAAGAGTGAAACTTTGAGGAACAATGAATTTTCCTGCCTCTGGAATAGCTTTGCAGCCCTATATCTTTCCATTGATATTTAGAAACCGCTTGGAAACAGTCAAAAACATTTTGTACTTTTCTCAGTTTAGGTTGAATGAATCCGTAGGGATTTCCTCCATGACATCCCAAGATTATGCTTTGCCTATATTTGTGTGTACCTGTGAGCTACAGAGAGCAGCCTTTTTTTAGTTCTCTCTGTTGGAAGTTTTTGCAGGAACAATATAGGCTGCATTTATCCTTTAACCATTCTCACAGATGGTGCATCAGGACGGAAAACCTACTCGGGCCAGCTCCGTTGGTTCATGCTAATTATCCACTTGCTTTAAAGAGCGCGATGTTCTGAAGAAAAAATACAGCCCTGAATACCTTTTTTTTCCTTTTTTGCTTTAATTCCTAACTAGGCTGTACTCAAACATGCATTTTAATGGATTAAAAAGATTTCAGAAATCTGATGTAGAACATCGGAGTCTGTTAATACATTAATCCTCCCTGATGTACTTTCTTCTGCTCAGGTGTGCAATCACTAATCCCCAGCTACCTGCCCTTTTTTTAAAAGGGAAACTGAGACAGAGATGTTACCACCTTGTTCTGTGTACATAAGAATGGGAAATTGGAGCCAGCAGTCTTTCTGCATGCCTCCACCTCAAAACCATTTAATTTAGTCCCCATAGTACCTATGTTGGGCCAGGCCAATGGTGCCCCAGAACAGAGGAGTACTGCTCACATCAGCTGAACACATACAAAAACACACATAAAAGTATTTTCAAGATAAGTCCATTACCCTAGGCTTTTTTTTTATGTAATTCTGGACATCCTCCCAGAACCTGGATGAGGGCAGTAGACTTCCTGTGAAAAAGCAGCATAACTTGTCTGTCACTGCCATGGTTCTGTTCACACCCGTAGACAGGGACTGCACTACCAGCAAGCACCAATTTCTCTGTTTCATCATTAGCAAATGAGCTGTATTTTCTTTTCAAGGCTATGTTTGAATTTTCAGCCCAGGTACTGAATTTGAGGCTGGCATCCTGTCTGAGAAGGAGCATCAGCTCCCTCTTCTATGAGGTCTCACTATTCCCTTATCACTGCCATTACTCACCCACTACACTTCCCAAGCAAGGGGCTTCACTTCTCTTGGTCCTGAAGACATTAAAGGAGATGGAGACACCTGCCCTGGTGGTTTTACCCAGCTTGCTCTTCCTTAGCTTTGCAAGGAGAGGATAGACAGGCATCAGTAACTGCTGCACCCTCTTTGCCATTTTATGTCCAGTTCCTGCCACTTTTCCTCTTCAGGAAACATCTCCCTGTGAAGTTTTTTTCACATCGAGTCGTTTCTTGATATGCTGTGGCCCTCAAACCCCCCTAAATCAGTGACGGTGTCTAGGAAGTCACTTGCATATAAATGGCCTTACAAATTCTGTGCTTGTGGCACAGTAATCCACTTGTTGCTGATCATTAGTCATGGTTCAAATCAAGGATAAATATCCAAGCACCAGATAACTTCTCCTTAGAGCCTGCTAAATGAGCAGGACAGTAAAAGACATCCCTCTGGAACAAAACTAGGAATAATATAAATTTGAAAGTATACTGGAACTGAAATTCTTAAGATTTGCCAAGTGTTGCATTTTCTCTTTCATTTAAGGTTGCACAATGCTGGTATTTCCCTCCTATATTGTGGGCCTATTTATGGTTGCTTTTTCTAGGTTTTTATAAGAATCTGAGTGAGCTCCTAGAGAAAGCAATGAGAACAATGCATGCCTTTGGAATCACAGCTTTCAAATTGGAGAGGGACAGGAAAACAGCTGATTGACAGCAAAATTGCTCTCTCCTTCCCCTTATCAACAAACAAAGAGCCAAGGCAATGTTTTTGGGAATTCTCATGTAAAAAATTCCGCTTTAATGAAAGGATTTAAGTTGCTTCTAGTAATTGATGAGTTATCAAATATAATTAAATTTTTGCATCAAAGTGGATTAAAATGCTTTTTTCCCCCCAGTTTATTAACTTCGTTATTACCAGCATCTCAGGCAGTTCCTAGGTTTGCAACTTCTGTTTAATACTCATTGTAGTCTAGACAGCAAACCTTTAGCCAGAATAAATTATAGTTCATAGAGACCAGAATGAAACTCTAGTCTGAGCGACAACCACATAACATACCACTGGATTACCTTAGAAAGGCTGTGAAATGCTGGATTTACCTGACAGTGATGTCTTTACTCTTTTCACTGCAGCAAGATCTTTCTAACACTATTGGAGAGAGTGCCCTGGGAGCTACAGGCATTGTTATTTGGTGAGATATGAATTTAACTTCTTTAGAGGCAAACCTGAGCCTGACTTAAATGCAATGTGTAAGATCCTCATTTTATCCTGTTAATAGGCAGTATCTGACTGCACTAGTCCTGAGTACTTGGTACCATCAGAGCTGACTGCTTAACCAGCCTTTGTTGTTCTCCAGTCAGGACAACATGGAACATGGTCAGTCCTTCCTGGCCTAACAAGCCTCTCGTGAGGCTCACAGGCAACCAGTAGAAGGAAGCCAATGGCTATTACCAGGCATTTTGGAGCTGCGTCGGCTCCCCTCGAGCCACCCCTCTTGGAGGGAATCTGCAGCTGTCCTGCAGCGTCCCTGGCCACGGGGGTCGGCCACTGCTGACAGGAGCTGGCTGCTGTTACTGCTGTGCTGTCCTTCCCCAGTGGGGAAGGGGCTCGCAGAGTGTCAGCTGGGGAGGCGCCGGAGGCAAAGGAGGGAAGGGCTCCCTGCTTGGGTTCCAGGAAAAGATTTTTGCCAGAGGGTCCAGGGGCAAGAAAGAGCAAAAACTCAAGGAGGGTCCAGGGTTATAAAGGGGACACAATAACCAGTCAGGGCACAGCAAATATCTGAGGGACAGCCAGGGTAACAAACAGGAAAGGAGGGAGGAGGGATTAGGGAAGGGTAAACCAATAGGACATCGAATAAGGGTGAAGATTCCAGAACAGAATACATATGCAACAGGGGAATAAATATTCAACATAAGGGGAAACACATGCAACTGGGACATAACAAACAGGGGGCTGTTGGGAGATCACCCTAACTGAACAGGGATTCTCCTCCTCAGAGTGCTCCCACCACTGCAGGGGAGGAGCCCAATGTGCACCAGGGCTCCACAGCCCCTCAGAGGGCTGAGTCACCCCAACGTTTTGGAAGACAGTTCCTCAGTAGCTATCATCCTGTTCAAATTCCCTTTCAGCTGGATAAAACACTCTGATTAGCGCACCAGACAAGGCCTACTGGTGGTGCTCAGCAATTTGTCAGATTATGAGAACTGTCCTTGTGTGTGGGCAAGAAAAATAAAGCAGGCTGTTAAGATCAGATGGAGAGGTTTTGTATTATATATCAGACCTAGCCACGTTAAAATCAAAGATTGATTTTTGAGCCTCTGCCATGTCCTGGAGTTTTCAGAAAGCCACATATCAAACTTTGTCATGAGAAAAGACTTTTTCCTTAAAGCTGTGTGAAATGGGTGTTCTGGGCTGTTTTTTTCCTGGCAGTTAGTATAGAAAACCCAGCCAGCCTGAGAATGAATGGCCGAAAATAAGTGTTCAGTTGTCCTCAGCAAATTCAATTACTTCAGCCATTTTTTTTAACATTTGGATGTGGTTTCTGTCACAATCAATATGAATAGGAGGATGAACTTCCTTCCACCCCAGTCAAGCGAAAAAGGCAAGCTCCTGGAGCATTTCCATCAGCTCCAGACACCTACAGTCTTGCCACAGAGCCACACTGACATCACCTGCTTTTCTAGCATATATCATGGCTTCTTGAAAGATCTGCACACTGGTGTTTCCTGGAGAGTGCAAGTTGCTGAAGTCATTTGCACCTCAATAGGATTATATTTTCTGTATAAAATTTCTCATTAATCCTTTAAATTAGTCAAATTTAAGTTATCCTGAATGGATTAATTAATGTCATACTGGATAGACCATCCTCCCAGAAAATGAAAGATGAAGGGAGATTCCTAGTTTCTTTTCCATTTGAGTCAATTCAAGATCGTGGTTTCCTCTTTCATGATCTGTGTGATGAAGGTGTTCATGCTTTGAGCCCTCCATAAGAAACAGAGGAATGAAACAGTCAGGAGCTGAGGAAGAAAAAGTATTAGTATATTAGTATATTTACTGAGAGAAGAATGTGTATATTCTAGTCCAAAACAAAATGTTTCTCTGGGTTTTTTTTAAAGCCACGACTATTTAAAATAAAATTAATAAGTAGTGCTAGGAGCAGGAGTATTACATATAGATGTCTTTGTATTAGAATATATGTAGCTGGATAAAAAAATAGACAAATAGCTATAGGAAAAACAGGGATCAGTGAGACCTATGCTGAGTTCCCTGCTTTTTTTTATATTTGATCCAGGCAAACATTTGCAACATAACATCCAACTCCCACCTGCTCCTATTACTCCTTTTTGTCTCAGAACCTTAAAGATCCCATCAGGCTTAGACCTTTGTGAATTTTCACCTCTTAGCAGCTTTTCCTTCTTTAAACGTATGTTATTATCCTCATATATCCTCAGTGAGTTATTGCTGTAATAACTATGTTAGAAAAGCAATTGTGCATTGAATAAACATAATGTTAATAGAGCTCTTGAAGGCAAGTAAGAAGAACTTTCATTATTTTTTTAACAGAATTCCATTGTAGAAAGAAATATTTTAGATTCCATTTAAGTTAGGAGAGACTGTGACTAAACCACAGCCAATCAATAAGAAATTAATCAACTTTACAATGATCCCTCTTTAAAAAAAAAAAGAATTATATTACATTCAGGCTATTTATTTTCAGAAAGTAAATGAAGAAGATCTACCAAAATTTTTCTGAAGTACATTTTTATAGTGAAGAAAACTAGAGATATTTTGCCTTTTTTTTTTTTTTAAATGGGTCAGCTTTCTCAGAAAAATGCAGTTTTTGAAAAATCAGAGTGCTGATTGTGGTGAATTTTTCAAGGGAAGGATGTAAAAATGATTCATTTGGCATTTTACTTGTGCTGTAGGACTGAAGTACATGTTAGTAGGAAACAAAATGTCTCAAGGTTTTCTAAGCGGCATTGAATTAGATGTTAGTCTTGACTCTTCTTTCTGCCTTCATTAAGGTCACATCTTACAGGAAGATCATCACACTCAGAGTAACTGAATAGTAGGGTAGTGAAACAGTATTTTATAAAATCAAAATTCAAACTCTTCCGTGAATGTGTTAATTTGTGGTTAAATTTGCAACTGTCTGTAATACATTGGTGCATCCTGTATAAATGTCTATCCAGGTATGCAGGCCCAGATTTCTCCCACCAAGTGTATCCACTGAAGTGAGACAGCTCAACTAGAAGCACACCTTTTACGGGAGCGGGCATCTCCTGAGGGCCACTTCAGGTGCAGTGGGCTTTAGCCGGTTTCTATCTCAGCAGTCTTGGCAGGCTGGATGATTTTGTGAGGGTCAGGTAGCTGGGACCTGCAGTGTGAGAGGATGTGCAGGATGGCACAGTGAAGAGATGCTTCCCAAACCCCACAGACAGGGTCTGTTCTCATGGGGAAAGCTGACCCAGGTGCTCCTTCTGACTCCTCTGCTAGCATCCCTCTCCTCTTGAGGCTGGACGCAGGCTATGTGAGATGTAGCATACATTTGTATCAGCTGCACTTCTAAGATCAAATCCTCTCTCTTCCGTTCTCCTGTGAGGAACATTTCTGATCTCTAATTTTATAACTTTTTTCTATTTCCCTCTCTTTGTGTTTCCTGTTGGCTACATTTTGCTGTCTTCAACCGATGTGCTGGCATTTGCATATTTCTTTCCTGGGATCTAACCATCTAGCATCCTGTGAAGAATCAGAAGCCTTAAACTTCAGATCACGGGCTCCTCTCAGTGTCTATATCCTTAAGATTTAGACATAACAAACATTACCATTACAGTGACTAAATTATTTTACAGTACAAGTTAGACACCTAAACAGGCCTGAAAATCTGCGCCTGGGCTCTCAGCAGCTGTGTGGTTAAAACTATTGCAATGTGGGATGTGGAACATGATGCAAAGCGTCATAATGAAATTGACAGCAGATAAAAGTTGTTCTAGCTGTACACTTTTTTCCTGCAGTGGATTAAAGTTCAATTTGTGCTGTTATACCTACTGAGTGGTAGTGATAAAATTAAGTAATCTCTGCACATCCACGAGAATGGATGTTTATAAACATAATAAACATACTTTCTCCTATTATAGTACAAATTGTGATTCTTCCTTTTGTGTTTTATGAGACTAAACATTTCTTAGCAATATCAAGTGGAAATAATACATGAAACTAAAAATCAGGGGGCAGATGATAAGTACAGGTCTCTCTTAGTGCTTTTGATGGTCTGACCCAAAGCCATATGAAGACAGTGGCAAGCTCCCTTGGTTTCAGTAGGCCCAACATCAAGCTGGGGTGCCTTCCAGGGAGTTACACCACAAGGGTCTTGAGACCTTGATAGGTGTCTCTTCCATGCTAGAACATTCCTAAAATAAATCAGAAGGCATGCATGGCAAGCAAAAACATGTTTTAAAGAAGTATGTATAGACACCTAAACACAGAAATATCTAAAAGTGCTTGCTATCCATGTTGGTAAAGATTCTGATAAGCTACTGAGCATTTTGATAACAAATAAATATCCTGTGCGATTTGGATTTTAACAGCATTTTTTGGTATAAGGTAAGAGAATAACCTTAAATGTTCTTTTGCCTAACCAAAAAATTAACAAACAAATACAAATCTGCTAGTATCTCACTACTAACTGAAACCATGTACAGTTTTCAGCACATCTAGTCTTTTAGCAGAGGCAACCAAGGTTATTGAAATGGTTTTGTAGCTGGGAATGAGAACAGGACAGAAGGAGAACTGCCCTGACATAATTACCTGCCGATCACACTCTCAGCCTTTTCTATGAGTCACTTCGAAATGGGAAATCTGATACTAATTCTGAATTTCAGGTTATTTGGAACATTCATTTTTAGTAGTTCTCTGGCATTGTGTACCACATTTCCCACCGCCTTTTGTTGGCAAAGATATCTTCTTGTTTCTCTTCTGTTTCCTCTCATCCTGGAAAAGGACAGATGTTTGAAGCTGGCACCTGGTTGCTGTTATACCATGAAGTGGCTGTAAAATTCATGGCCTTATTTCTTCATTTAGATCCAATCAGGCAAACCCCGTCTGTATGTTCAGCCAGTTAGGAGGTACAGATCCATGTGACAGCAAGGTTCAGTTAGTGTTTCAAATTAAATCAGCAATTCTGATCCAGTGTAGGCAGCCTTTGTCCCAGTCATCCTGCCTTATTCAGTATTAAATTATTTTTCTCCCATTAGCCTCGAGGCAGCTGAAGGGTAATGCTGCACCTTCTTGCCCATTTCTGCTGCTTGATATTACAGTCAGGATTTTTCTTTATCACTCAACCAGTTCCAGATGTCTGGATGTTGATCTTAATCCCAGGCTGGGGCTTTGCTGCAAATCAGTTTGACAGTCAAGAGGAAAGTAGATTTGCCTTGGCATAATTCAGGTGCTTAACTCTCAGAAATGAGGCTTAAACTCAGCAATAACACTATTAAATACAGCACTTTAAACACTGTACAGATTGCATCTCACATTCATTTTTAATTGTGTTCTACATTGAAATTGATGGGAATAGGGCTCTTAAGTACACTTAATGAGTCAGATTAATAGTTAGGAGTTTGTTTCTATTATTCCCATTTTAATGTAAAGGGGATTAAAAAGTAACTACCTATCTGAGTCCTCATACCCCAAACTATGATAGATTATTTTATGCTTATATTGAATAATTTAATCACCAGTGTCATTGTACTGAGAATAATGGAATAAACTAGGGATCTCTTGTATCTTTTTACACATACTTCCTCGTGCTCCACTGGTGGAAGACTGAGGAATGCCACTTTCTGAAAATTACAGAATTACATCTAAATCTTAATATATCTTGAACCCTAACCTGCTGAATTGGTACCTGAATTTTCTACTAGGCTCCAAATTTAATGCAGGATTTTCTAACTTAGCCAATGGGGCTGCTTACTCAGATCAGTTTTCACAGTCTCCCTACAGAACTACAAACTCCCTACAGAAAAATGAAGTCTCAACTAAATGTGACTTTCTCGGTATTTGGAAGTGTGGAAAATGTGGCTCTTTTTTTAGCACTCACTGGATGTGGTTGGTGAAGTCTTGAGCATTTATTCCCTGAAGATTTGTTTAGAGCTGGAGCAGCTCTGCAGTTTCCTGCTGCATATGGAATTTGCGAAGTAAAGCCGGCCTTTTTCCAAATCTTCAGGCACAGGTCACTGAAATGGCCTCAGTAGCGAAGGCAAAATCTTTCCTAGCTGTTTGCTGTATCCATCAGAGTCACCTATGTTAAACAAATGGAACAGTGGCGAAGTTCTCCCAGAGAGTAGGAGGAAGGATGGCCTCTGAGCGTTTAGGGACGCTAAAAGTCCTTAGTTTAAAAGACTGTATTTCTGAAATAAAGACTTGTACGTGCCTCTGCTGCCGAGAAAATCACTCTTTATTAGAACACAGCACACACTGTGATATCATTCACTTAAGGCAACATAAGCACAAATGGCTTACAAGTAACTCCTGAGAGGGAAGAAGTGGGTGTTCCTATAGGTGGTAAAATCCTTTTCTCCACTTCCTGAGTATAGTGCTTTTATTTAATAATACACATTTTCTTATATTTCTTTATATTCTGCATTTTGATTTATTGTATACTAAATATAAAAAAAGTATCTGATTCTATTAAAGTCAGAAATGGTTATGGTTATATTTTAAATAAATAGAGGATTAAATAAAATACGTCATTACAGTCCGGTCTTGCCTTTATCAAAATGATTATTAGAGTTTCTGGCCCGTAAAATGAAATATCACCACTCAATATCACATATATCATTGTCTTACCTTGATGTAATCTGGACTCAGCAGCAGTGATGTGCTTGCCCAACAGTGTGAAGCAGACAGAGAAAACAGTATGGCCTAACTTACGTCCAGAAATAAGCTGCAAGCACTGAAGAGCAGCAGCCCCAAGCCAGTTCTGTTTTGTCAGGCAGCTGAAGGAAACATAGGAAGAATTGCAGTCAGAATTACCCAGTTTACAAAGGTTTTCTAATAGATGTGGATGTTAGAGACAGACCTGCTATTAGACTTCCCCAAAGATATGAACCAAGTTCAGGCAATGTTTGTTTATCTCCTAAGACAAAGTTTTTGTCTGTTACAGGAGAAAAGGCAGATTCTGGAGCTTTCCCCATCTTCCTTTGCCACTCTAATTTTCCAAGGCTGTTCAGCTCCCGGGCCTTTAGTTTCATTAGAACATTTGTCTGGAGCAGCAATGACTTGAATGTTTTGAGAAGCAGAACTGAAAAGAGAAAGGAAACAAAATGCAACAACTGTGCTATGCACACAGCAATATCCACACCTGCTGGGGAATTGGGCTTCACAAGGGATGCAGTCCACTCCCTCCAAGAGCTAGCAAACTCCTTCCAGTCACTTTGACAGGAGTGTCAAACTTCCAGCCAAGAGACAGAAGAACTCTTAAAACAGTTTTGATTCATTATGATAACGAACACACATCTGTAAAGACATAAAATTTGATTCCACATTTGACTCTTATTCCTAAAAATGATGTTTATCAGATCCATGGTTTTTTTGGTTTTGTTTTTTTTTAAACCCCAGAATTTTCACTTTAGCACTTGTATTGATTCTATCTGGTCCACGGAGAATAATTTATGTCAAAGAGCATTACAGAAAATGTTCTGTCTTTCTGAATTTTAGCCAGCTGTTTGATGGATAACATTGGCAGGTTAAAGCTCCTGCTGAATTTTTAACCATTTGGAAAATGAGTCAGAGACTTCAGTGGGATTTCTCTGATTTACACCAGCTGTGAGTTTGACCCTGAGTCTTTAAGAACTGGCTAATTGCTAATCAATTAGAAAACCTTTCAGTTGGTATGTGAAAAATAGCGTTGAACTGCCAGTTCAGTCCTTGGCTTTTCTGGTGGAATTTTTGCAAAGGAAATTGTCTCGATCTTTTTAGTGGCTGCCCAGGCGGCAATTACAGGTTCTGCTCAAAGTAGCTGCTATGGCCTCTTGTGATGATTTTTGGGGCAGTAGAGGAAGGAGCCAGCAAATATGTGAAAGGGGGAGAAAGGGGAATGCAGCCATATGGGACTTGTGTGCTGGGATAATTTCTCTTGTCAGATCTGTAGGAAAAGGCAAAGGATTGACTATCAGCATGGATCCAAAGGAAGAGCCTGAGTGACTGTCAAAATGATTTCCCACTCAAATCATCCGGGGAGCTGCTGTGAGTCAAAGGAGGACCTACTTAGCATAACTGTGCCTAAAATTAGCACCAGCGCTCTGATGCTAACCAGATTCCTAAATAGGCACAGGGAGAAGGGCAGTGCCAGGAAAAGATGATCCATGTAGGATGTCAAGGTGTTGATGCTCAGTGTGTGGACTAAGCATATAACAAATAGCAAGAGTCAAATACCCAGCCTGAACAAGTGCTCAGCACAAGTCTGGCCAACATCTGCTCCCACTGAGGGTCTGCAGAATCCCCCGAGTGAGACTCCCACCAGACGTGCTGACTGCCATCTTTTGGCAACAGCTTCAGAGCGTTTGTAGCTATTGCCATCATTTACAGCTATAGCGCTGGCCCAGGGGCTGATCTCAGAAAAAAGCTGTAAAATTTAGCTTCCTTTTTGCTTCTGCTGTCTATATTCCTAATATTTTATCTTGCCAACTTCATACATTAGTCTAGGGCCGCAAGGTATTTTGAGGAAAGCAGAAATTCAAGACCAAACAGAAGACCTAAAATAGTCTTAGGCCTGGTTTTCTTTTTTCCCAATGTCTGCATATCTGAGGCTGCTGATGTAGCTGCTTTCATCAGACACCCTGATTTTGTAACCCAGTAATATTGTTTATTTCATCTGTTCTTACTATTAATTTTTTTAGTCATATGGAGGATGGATGGAAAGGACTGTTTGAAAGATGTCACCCTGGCATCTCCCCATCTTGGATTCCTACCTCTCGTCAGCTTGGCTTGCGCAGCGGGTCTGCCGTTCTTGGCTGAGTCTGGAGCAGCAGGCACACAAATGGCCCAGGTGGAATAATCTATTTTTAAACTGATTTCTGCATCAGCAGGAATTGGAAGCTGTTCTATAAATCCAAAAAGAGCTTTAAATCTCTCTCATATCCACTCCCACACCGAGCTCACATCCTATTTCCCTGAAGTTAAAGCTTTACTCAGAGAAATCTGCTTCAGGTGGATCAATTTCCTAGAATGCATTCATTAGTTACTGCTGGCATAGCACAGTGAAGGTGGAGTGTTACACAAACAAGCAATAATGCCACTAATATGCACTATTATTAAGGCTATTAAAATACCAACTGGCATTGCAAAAAAATCGGTGTCATTAAACATATATTAAGGCTTTATAATGAACAATCAGCATGACTGGTCCTGTGCAATCTTGGCAAACAGAGTTGGAGAGGAACAATTTCACTTGGCAGCTTTGTAGTGCCAGGACTGTACTTTGTGGCGGGAAGTGAAGGCAGAGCAGCGAGGGCAGGGGGAGTCTCGCTGTGGAGCCAGGCCTGGGGTGCAGCACTGCAGGCAGGGTGTGCTCTCAGCGCTGCCTGCATCCCGGGCTGTCACACCACCCCTCTCACTGCCAGGGAGCTCCTGGGCAGGGAAAGGCATGGCCATGCCATGCCCCTGAACCGTGTCCAGGCAGAGTGTCTGAACAGAGCAAAGCTTTGGAGGAGCGGGGAAGGTGAGTGTGAGATGTGGCCGCTGGGGGATGTGGCCTGTCTGCTCTGCAGAATCACTGCTGAGTGAGTCGCTGGGCTGCTTGCTGGTTGCCATCAGATAGCTCCTTGCCTGGTGCATTGGCAGCCAGCTTTGCTAACTACTGCACACTTACTATTGCTTTTCAATACCTGGAGGATTTCCTCCAACACCGTTTGGAAAAATATAGAGTACAGAAGAAATAATAATTTTCATTTATGAAGGAACGCATTTGGCTGGGATTAGCTTGTAGATGGATTTCTTCAAGCATGCCCATTTTTTTCTGACTGAAAATTTTGTCTGGCATTTCTTTTCATGTTCATGGCTACAGATGAGATCAGATAAGTGACATCTGAGCATTGAATCTGACCTTTTAAAAAAATGGCATGTCTATTTTGAGCATGCTGCGGATCCAATGTATCTCAGACACAGTAGATGTTCTCTGCAGATCAGCTGTAAAACTTCTGCCCCAGATGCCGACACTTCCCAAAGGTGCTGGACCATTGATCAAGGCATATTATGTTTGACCTATGTGGTGTGAAGAAATGACTGAAAACTCATAAAGCCAAACGTCAAAAAGAGCTTAATGCCTATTGTTTTTAATAGTTGGTGGCTTTTAAGTCACTCACATAATGTTTCCAATAAATACCTGCTCTTTTATAGCATGTCCAGCCCGTGAATCTTGAAATGCTTTACAAAGCCATAAACAACCATTTCACAGATAGTCAAACTGTAGTCCAAAGAGACAGTTTTGCAGATGTCTGACTGATGGCTGAGCCTACTCCAAAGTAAGAGCCCTTGGACCCAGATGAACAGGCTATCCCCAAAGCCAAAGGATGAACAGGCTCTCGCCTTACCACAAACTACTGCAACCGTACATTCTGCAAAAGCAGACACTCCCAAGCAGAGCATGGGGAGGGTCCAAAGGACAAATGGTCCTTTCTTCACATCAGAAATCTGCTATGTTTCCCCTGGGGCCTTTCTCATGCTTTCAGTGCCTGTGCACTGGCGGTGTTCTCCGAAGTGCAGTTATGGCTCTGTTGCACTCCTGATGCTATCTGTTCTCAGCAAAAGCAGCTAAACGGAAGGAGTGGTACCAGAAATGACATATGGTCCATCTCTACTGTGCACTTTCATTCATTCATTCAAAATAAGAAATCACGGACTTGCAGAAAAAGAATTAAAACCATGAATTGCATTTAGCAGGGATTTTCAGAGTTTGCCAAGTGAGGCTATAAGCAGTTTATCTGTCTTAACTGTCTTACATAATATCCTTTCTTGAATGCTTTCTAGCTGTTGAAAGTAAATTTGACTCACCCTGCCTCCCTATACTGCTACAATGACTTAAAGCAACTCGAGCAAAGGCCCTTTACTTTTGAACAAAAATGCCACACAGGAGTTTTATAATAGCCAGTCCTACTCCAAATTCACACCTAGTTTAGCTAGTTCTGCTGACCAAGGGAACTTCCTTTACTATCCTGCTCCCAGTTCCAGCTGCTGAATAGAAAAGTCTTAAATTACTAACTCCTGAGCCTGCTGATGCAAGCCTCAAAAGATTGCCCTCAGGCTCAAGATCTAGAAAGCAGGGAGGAACTCAACCAAAAAGTGTCTCTGAGATTTCTGTGATCAGCTCTGGTGACCTGCGGCACTGTCACAGGCTGTTCCTGGGCCAGCACTGCTCTCGTGCTGCCCACGCTGCAGCAGTGGGAGCAAAGCCTCCCTGGGCACGCACCTTTGGGAGCACGGCACTGGGAGAAGAGGTGTGAACCTCCCGTGTGGTGCCTGGTCAGTGTCTCTTTAGTTCACAGGGTTAATACCTGAGCTATAGACATACAAGCACTGAGAGACCCGTCTTGTCTACATGTCTAAAACATCATTGCATATACATAACTCAGCATAATGGAACTACAGTAGTATTGCTTTATGTTGTCACCAAACCAACGAAATAAAAATTTGCTTTAGTTGTAGCAGACTACCTTTATTTACATGGTTTGCTTATTTATCAAATAGAATGCAGTACTTGAATTTTACATTAAAATCTTTATTTTTTTATGTTCTGTCATTTTTAGGGATAGTTTACATACCCACAGTTTTATTGTCTTTTTGAGGAACTCAGTCTCTCTGACCAGATCGATCAAATTCTTTCAATCAGTCTTCAAGGCAAGTGTTAATGGAGAAAGATGTAAATATTTTTTTTTAGAAATTTTTTCTCCTTTCAAATAAAATTTGCTATTTCCTCAAGAGGCTTGTCGAAGAAAACTTGCTCATTAAAATATTAATTGGAAACAGACAGAAAAGTGTTATGAACAGAGGTCTCATATCTACTGAAATCTGCCTGGAGGAATGTGATTACCTAGTTTCTCAAATAGACTTTGTAGCACTGATCAACTCATTGCATTGAAAAACATGACGAGATCACCTTTCTAATCTTCTCATTGCTCAGTGCGATATTTGATGGTGTAGAAATGAATGAATACGACTTATCCATATTATCTCATAGTTCCTGGGAATGGACCGTTTCCAAAATAAGGTGAACTCGTCTGCTGATTGAAATATAAGAGTGGCATTGCCTTTTCTTGTTCCAAACTTCTTTATTGAGTATATATTTTTAAAGAGTGCAGTCCAAATCTTTTTCCAGGATGATTCGAAAAACCTGAGATGTTTTGCGACTCAGTTTGCCTTAGTAACTCTTGTGTCCCACGCTGGCTTCCAAGGCTCTGCTTTCTGAGCAGTTCCGCGTCCCTTCCTGTGCCATGGTGCTCCAGACAGGAGCCCACGCAGCTGCCGAAGCAGCACAGCAACAGGGTCAACAAACCAAACTCCTCCGTGATTAGCCAGGCCACACAGGGAGAGGGAATCAGAAATGCAGCCCGTGTACCCTGGCAGAGGTGGGCACCCCCTTGCTTTGCCCCTGGTCACGAGGAGCGGGATTTGTACAGTTCCTTGGCAGCTCTGCCCTTCAGATTTCCTGGGTCTGTCATATGGGCAGAGGTTTCATGGGTGTGCTGGGGCTGCCCGAGCACCCCCACAGCCACTGTGGTGTAGCATGGCTGGTCAGTGGGTTCGGTCCAGTTCGACGAAGGAGGCCTGCTGAACGAGGCCAAGAGGAGTCAGTCAAAAGTACAAACACACTCACTTCAAGCCTCTGCCTGTCTATCACATTTCTGACTCGTGCCATTTCGGGAGCTTGCAGATTTTCCAATGGCTGGTTTTCATTCTCTTCATATCTATGATCAGGGACTTCAGCTTTTACAAAGCACCAAATGCTTCCGTCTGCATTCCAAGGGCCCTCACCCCTCCTGATCTCAAATGCGGGGAGGAGGTTGGGATTGCTTTGTTTACTGTGCCAAAGAGTACATGCTGTAACAAGTGAATGTGGGCATAAGTGGTGTGCCACAAACTTCACTCCGTGCCACTCAGAGGAGGACTGGAAGAACTGAATGTCTGCCAGCCAGTATAAAGGTAAGGTAGCCTGGGAACAGACAGTTCTGGTAGCTCTCTCCTGCAAAGCCTTGTCAGCAGCAGATCTCATCAGAACCAGGTAAAAAACCTCTGTATGAATTTACTTATTTTGGTTTAAGCCTGCTACTGTTTGAGCTGGGCCATTCCTAAGTGAAGGGTAGGATTCAGGCATATCTCACCTGGCCTTCGGCTGCTGTCCCAGAAGGATATGGGACTCCTATGCCCCCTATGTCATACCTGCCAATCCTATGGAGATACCTGGGACAGAGCACAGGACTTATAATATACTGTGAATAGACAAGTAAATCATCACCGAGTGCTTTTAAAACTGCTTGCGCCAGGGTTTTGTGGTTTTAGTATGCATAAATTTGTGTTTATAAAAGAAATGTCTGTGTCCTAATATATGGGAACACTCATAAAGACGGTTTGTTTTGCTGTGCTTGCTAATAAATGCAGAATGGTAGCAACCACAATGAACCAAGATTCTTACACCTAGCCTGTAGATGTTACCAAACCCCTAAAATCTTCTGCTCAGGTACTTCCTAGCACTCTAGACTGCTACATTCCTTCAACACAGCAGGTTTTCCTAGCAATGTCTCATCACCACTTGACCCCTCTTGCCATCTGGCTACCTGGAGACCTATTTCACATTTATGATTTGGTGCCATTCTCTGGAATTCTCAACTATGTTACCAGCAGAGAGTAATTTGCTAAGTGTCCTTAGAACTTATCTTCTGTATGTCTCAGGGAGAGCCAGATAATGTTGATAAACCCCAAATCTATCCCATTTTATTCAACAGCCTAGTACAGTAGTTTCAGGTTTGGAAACCAATAAAGGGTCTAATAAAGTTGGGAAGGTATTTGGTCTGAATTCAGGACCCTGACTGGAATAATATGCTGAATAGGTAGGAATGACTTGAGTTTTGCTATACCTTTGATTTCCCTGAGGCAGCCAGACTGTTATAGAGCAGAATTTTTACTGAACGTGGCTCTCCTGTGTGCAGCCTGACCCCCTGAAGCCTGGTCATTGAGGGGGATAAGGGTGGCAATCTGGGACATGTGTATTTGTTCAGCTGGCAGCATGGGTCCGAGGCATCCACACGGAGACAGGGCTGGAGATGGGCATCTTTGCAACATCTCTGGGGCAGGGACCAACAGCCCCAGGCTGAATCAAACTGGGGCTCCTGGGACATGGGCAGGAAGGGGGGTGAGGGGGTAAGGACAGAAAGGCCATCAGTGCCCTCAGGGCCACAGCAGAGAAGTGTTTGATCCTCTTTTGTCAGTCACCAAGAACACATTGAAGCTGTGACCTCCAGGCATGAGAAGAACTACATCCATGAGAAACTTTGGAGGCTGTGACGTAGGTACCTCTCCTAACACCTTGGTGCAGCAGCAAGGAGGCTCAAGTTCCCTAAACCATCAGCAGGGTGCCCTATCTGGGTGTTTCTTCTGAGAAAGGCAGGGCAAAAGGGTTTTCTGAAGCCTACAAGTAAAAATTTAAAACCAGATCCCTCCCTGTCAGGTGAGAACTCTGCAGGCTGCGGGTGAAGTGCTGAGTCAAGACCTGTCAGAACTGCCCTGCCTTCTGTCCTTAACATATTTCTTCTGTGATTGTTTTTCGCCTTCAAAAAGTTTCTTAATTCATCGTCTTCATGGGATCTGATGTGGAAATACCAGCACTAATTACTCCTAATATAATTTTTTTTCCTGACTAGAATTTACATACTTTTTTAAAGCATTGTCTGTCTCATTTAACCTTAGAATTGAATAGAGACAGGTCAGTAATGTAGAGAACTAGAAATACAAGGAAAAATTAAGACAGACATAAGGGAACTTCCTTTACTATCAAGCTAAGCGTAACAAAAGAATAGCTCTTCCACACAGATTCTCTGCTGACAAGTTTGAAAACCTCTCCTAATTACCTCACATCTTAAGTGCACAGTCCCCTCATTTTTAGCACAAAGCTTCCAATATCCTAATGAGCCAGAAAAAAAAAATCAAGAGCTTTATACACAGGAATAGCAAGTAACTTAAAATACACATTGCTTCCTTTGGAAAACAAAATAGCCGAACTCTGTGAGTAGTATCTACTAAAAGCTGTTCTTCGAGGATACTGAGCATCATTTCATTAATATATTGCACAATCTGTCGAATTTATTTACATGTGCACAGAGCTGTTATAAACATTACAGCATTGGTTGCTGCTCTCAACAGTGTTAGTGTTGACAACAAGACTGTGCGTTTGAGTTTCAGTGTGTTCATTAATTCCCACCACTCTGGCACTACAAATAGTAAAGTATCTTTTAACAGGCATAAACTGGGGCTACAATATGGAAAATAACTCTGAGAATTGACACATACTCAAGATGTCTTCCTCCTAGGTTAACGACAATAGTAATGGCAGTGAGATTTCTAAAACCACCTTCTCTTAGAGAGACCCACTTAGTGAAGAAAAGCGGTGCTGGCAGGTGGACAAACTCCATCAGTACAAGTGGTAGAGCTTGTTAATCTTTGCCAGTTCTTTGTGTTTGCACATGGTGATGGCAATAAAGGAAGACCTGCCACTCGGAATTATTTCTGTAAAGGTACTATAATTAGCTTTCAGGCAGATGAGCAATATACTAAATAGAATAATTTTTGGACTGTTATTCCACCACCCATTTTTTATGTAAGAGAACACCTTACAGCCTGGACAGGGCCTGCTGTATCCCTGTTTATACCCACATTGAGGGGTCATACATTATGATAAATTTGTTTTTACCATTAGTTCACCTGCTAAGCAGCATAAAACAGTCCATAAGACAAATCAACAAAGGAAGATTTTAGAGGTGAGAATGCAAAGGGTTTCTTTTTATTGAAGTTTCACCTGCCAAAATATACCTCTTTCTTTTCCATCTCCTAAAGAGCAGCAAAAAGCCCAAAGTGCAACAGGTAGGACAGAAATTAAGGCAATGTCTTAGAAACTTTGTTGCTTTTTCCCTGGATTAATGTCCTGCAGGAAAGGGTTCCAGCCATGGGGGGACCCCAGCTCAGGGCACCCACCAGCTGCACAGGAGCAACCCAAAGGAGGAGATGATCCTGCTCCTCCTGACGGGGAGCAGTCGGTGCCCTGGGCCAGGTTTGACCTTCAGAGCCAGGACAATACCAGGGCTTTTGAGAGAAACCTGCAGGCAAAAGGCAAGGCTTGGGGGGAAAAAAAGAATTGGAACAACTGTCAGAGATCTTTATTTTCAACTGCATTTTCCAGCACTTATGTCCTCTTATTTCCAAGGGATACAGATAATGCAATCCAGATGCTTCTCTGGCTATCACTTTAAAGACTCTTTTTTTTTTCAGGCAGGAAATGAAAAAATCCTTTTATAGCTGTTTCATTTCAACAAATGATTTTGCCTTCAGCTTTTTAACTTCTAACTAAATACAAAATGAAAATGAAAAGTCATTTCAACTGACAAACAAACTTTTCTTCCCAGAACATTTTGATATTGTTGCAACTTTCTCTCCCCCTTTTCACTGTAGTTTTATGTAAGAGAAAAAGGGAATAATTTCATTTATATCAGAAATATGTTTAATTAAAAGTAGTGCCCCCTTTTAATGCAAAACAGCTTTTCTAGCAGCTTTACCTCCTACGCTTTAAATACTAAAGTCAAAACACACTTTAAAACATTTGCTTCTGCACCCCTGCAGAAGGTGTTTAACATTTTAAAGCCTGAGATATTTAGAATGTAAATAAACAGGTGATAGGGATATATTTTTTCTAACATTACTCTGCAGGCTCTATGTTCTGTGTTCAAGAACGTGTTTTACCAACCGGCTCCAAATGATTTAAATAGAATTCAGGCTTTGAAAAGCTTTAAATACTTAAGCGGCTCTGTGGGCCTAAACCTTACTCCCTCTGGTCTAAAGTATAGTGATAATGGTAATTCAGGGATTACAGCACTGAAAATAGGAACAAGAAATACCACTCAAATTTGAGTAAAAACTGAGGCTAGGGAAGAGTGTTCGGTAACAGTCACCTGCACCTTTCAGCAATCCTTGCCCAAAGCCTGAAGAAAACTAGCTTTGAACTCCTAGGGAAAAAAGTGGAGGGTTTTCTTTAAGCCTGTCACAATCTGTGCTTCCCACAATAATTTTTTAAAACTGGAAATAGGAATGGCACAAAAATGCCATATATATCCTATTCTGATGGTCTTACCAAAATCAAGAACAGAGAAATTACTGGAAATTGCATTTGAAAACCTCACCTAGGAAATTTGCCTGGTTCAGGAAACTTAGACGAGTTCCAGTTACAGCTGGACAGCTTTTTGCAAGCTGAACAAAGCTTCTGAATATTCAGGTCTCTGAATTTCCTCTTATTGATGAAAACATTGGTTTTAATGTTTATACTTCTGCATATAAAATCAGATTTTTATACTTTAACCAGCAGTTTAGGCAAAACAGAAACTTGAGCATGTAAAAAGGTCACAAACCCAGACACTGAATTTACTGGCTTTGGGCAGAATTGAAGGTTCTTCCCTTTGGGGCTTGAATGTTGTCAGTTTTCCACACTGCAAAGAGCAAATACCTCAAAAAACTTCTCTAAGGGTCACAAGCCAGCTGTTCCTTTCTACCCCATATAAACTGCAAAACTCAACAGTATATTGCTTTCCTCCACCATTATTGCATTTTCTATTGCTTCAGCAAAACTATTCTTCCTTCTCAATTTTCTGCTTTCTTTCTGCAAGAATTCTCTATATCCCTCATCAAAAGCCAAGTTCAGTGGCAGACATTCACTCATCAGCAAACAAAGCTGCTCTGAAATTCTGCTTGGCTGAAATACATCCCTGTGAGGTGAGCGAGACAATAAGGTTTTCATTCCTGCAGTGAGCCCTTTGTGTGAGGCTGCCGCACTCTGTCCTGCAGAATTAAGCTAGTCAAGAGTACCAGCAACAGCCACAATACCTAATGGGCTTATAAGATGATTTGCATAATGAAAAATCTGTATTAATGTTAACTAATTAACTTGGAAAAATGACTTTTGAAAGAAAATATATTCTTCCCTTTGAAAAACAGTAAAATACGTGCAAAGTTCACATGAGTGCTTTATTGCCGAAAAGGCTGAGTATCAGGCTAAGGGTGGGGGAAAAATTACTGTGTTAGAAAATATGGTGGTCTAAAAGAAAAATGTAGGTCAAATTGGAAAATTTTACATGGGATCCAATAGGATTGAGAATTCTTTGAGTAGAAATGTTTAAACTGTTATTTTCCATACAGACACATCACAGACTTCGTTATCAGCTCTGCAGGGAATTCAGTTTACCCAGGCTCAGAGACTGGTACAGCCAGATTTCTAAAGATGAGGACAGCAGAGAGTGAGCACTGGGGACAGGACAACGGGATTAATCCCTTGCACCAGGACACACGCCAGCCACTCAGTACTGGTGTTTGGGGGATTTTATACACCAGTGCCCCACCGCTCCCCTCCATAAATGTAAATCACAAACTGGATTCTTAATCCATACCAGTGGATTGATAGTTGCTATTATTCTTGCAATTGTCCTCGAGAACCAGAAAGGAGGAGTTCGAGCAGGTTTGGAGTGATTCCCTTCAAAATACCTTACTCTTTGGACCCTGGAAGAGCAGGAAAACAGAGATTTTTGTCTTCAGCCATTTTGTATGTGAGCACGAGAAGAGGTGTGGGTTGACCCCCTCCGCCTGCCGGGTCCTCTGGAGGGATGTGAAGGAGTGAAATACAGGCTGGGTCACACTTATACCCTGGCTACTGACCTGAGCCTCTGGGCCTTTAAAACATGGCCCCCAAAAGAGAGAGTGAGGGGCTCTTGGCCTCCTGCCTGCATTAGCTGTCTCTGAAAGTGGCGTTTATGGGTCCTGGGCACCCTACTCATTGTGCTAAAGACACTTCAGAAAGCATCCTGTCTGCCTGCCCAGGGCCAGCTGGCCAGCACGGACTGTGAAAGATGCTGAGTGTTTGTGGCTTTAGGCATTTTGCTGCCTGCCACATCTCATCTTTTACTGACCTAAATTCACTTTTCTTGCAATCGCTCCAGGTCATTCACAGAAGGCTGACTCCACCTTGAAGATGCAAATGTTGTAAATGCCAAACAACCTTGTGAGTATTTACATGCAAATTTACATTGTATCAGTCATTTACATTATAGCAATCTAAACGATAAGGTCGGAATTAAGCAAAAGGTCAAAAGTCAACATTTTCTGCCTGAAACGAATGTGCCATTGAAAAATATTCAACTAAGCTGAGGTCAGGTAGAAAAATTGATATTTATCACATATGCTTTCCTCAGATATGGAACATGTAGCCTTCAAAACTACAATGAAGTTGTTACACACTGCCTTCCTGTGGCTCCTGGAAATATTTTCAGTCCAAGTTTCAACATAAAAATCCACTACAGCAGAGCAGTAGTTCCTGTGTTTCATTTACAAAATAATTCTCTCCCTCAGCTCATGGAAACATTCCACTGATTTCTTCACATTTTAAATCTTTAGATAACTCTAGAGGCTGGTACTACTCATAGCACAATCAACAAAAACAAAAGTACTCTGATGTTGATGTCACAGGTCAGATCCTAAGGCAAGGCATTTTATAAGCGATTTTTAAAAACTGGTAATGAATGCGATAAGTAAATATTTTTTTTGCCCCCCTCCCCAATATACATTTATTCTCTTTTCTTTGTTCCTTTGTATTAGCAACCCACAATATTTTAGAATTTGGTTACCTTTTTTATCCTTCTGTCCTATTTCTGAATTGCTCCTTAGCGCTCCTCTGCAAGGCCAACTTCTCTTTCTGTCTCCCAGTTATCAAAAAAATTGTGTTATAAAAGCGTCCTGATTATTGTCAACCTGTATTTCCATTCTGCAGTATTTTAGTTTTACCTTGCATGAACAAATTCAGAGTTATTCACAAGTAAAAGCAAGAAAAGATCTGTGCCTGCTTGATTTTCCCTCAGAGACAAGAAGAGCCAGAGAATAAGTAAATTGTATTCACTGGGAACCAGAGTACATTTTCTGACTTAGTGGCAGTTCTCAGGGAATTAGTTGTAGTAAATTGCTCAAGTTTCCCAGGCCAGTGGGCATGGAGTAAACTTTGTGGCAAGAATAAGAGAAGGGAAGATTTTTCTCCCTCAAGGAAAGGGAGATAGTTGGAGAAAAATAATATAAAGCATTTGTTCAGTGAAAGAGTCGTGTAAAGGAAAAGAAATGCTGAAAGAGCACAAGTATCAGTGGCTAACAAACTGGTAGCTTCATCTAGCTGCAAAAACGCCTCAAACAATTGAATTTGGTGTAGCAGTGGGACATCACGAGGCAGTATCCCTGCACTTGCAATATTGCACACTGATCTGAATAGAACCCTATCTCAAAAATATGTTAAACAGTATGAGCAATTTAGGGGAAAAGAACAGGAACAGGAATTAAAGAGACCACTATATACATTATATATATATATAAAAAAAGATTATACAATTATTCCTGGTAAAAGAACAAAACCATAAAAATTGTAATAAAAATTGCTGTATATACCAGAAAACGGAAGATCTATCTTGTATGATGTCAAAGGTTATGAATGGTCTGGTGAATATTAGAGTAAAATAAAAGTTGTAAGATTATTTTATTCTGTCGGAAGTATTTGAAAAGAATATGTGAATTTGGGATATACATACATTTTCAAAGAAGGGACCAAGTGACCTATTAAAATTTATCTCACCTGGAAGATTCTGACAAATATATCCAGGGAATGGAATGTCACTAACTTCAATATCACTGATACTTTTCAATAAAAGAAGTTAATCTGGCACCTTGTTCCTGTATTTAAAAAAAATAAAATTAGTATGTACATTACCATTGCCTGAATTATTTGGACGATAACAATTGCTTTTATAGTCTGCATCTTTTGGAGCTAACTTGGCACAGGCAATGCTTTGACTTAACTGTCTAACACAGTATGCTCTTTGGAAAAGTTATCAATATAGATGTTTTCATTTTACTTTTTGTCCTTTTTTTCCCTTTTAAGTAGGTGATTATTAGGATTTATCTTTATAAAATTTTATTGAAAATTAGGCTAAACATCAAGTATTCAGTTATGCAGGATCTTGGAGAAAAAACAGATGAGCCACAAAACCAGACAGTTGCTGCCCCAGTGGGTCCCCAGCACATCTTCAGACTGTGCACTGACTCTCAAATGGAGCAATTTTGTGTGATGGTATCCACATTGTCCTTTATCACATCCTGAGTAGTGCAATATAGTGCAGAAAACGCTTCCATCTCCTAGGGAGAGAAATTACTTTTCATTTTCTGTGTGAATAACTGACTATTTAGGTCTTGAATTCATCTACATACCTTACCTTTCCTGTGCTAATTAGAGGCGTGCTCTCGTTAGGTACCATCTGCAGGCAACTGAGAGAGACAGGTGCTTCTGCAGCGTGGTTCCTCCCCCCTCACACACTGCTGAGGATTTGAGAAGGACTAGAGAGGTTCCTGCAGTGACAGTCTATGACAACTGCATTCCTAAGACAAGCATCGCAGCTGAATGCCTGAAATTACCTGGAAAGGGCTTCGTGGCATCCAGTTTGTACAACTCCAGCCACTTATGTCTGTGGACCCAGTTATGTGTCCATGATTTACTGGTCATTACTAGAGAGAGAAGGTATCTCCTGGCAAGACTAAATCTACTAGATAGATGTCGTACATAGATGGGATTGGGTCATGCTTTAGGGGTTTCTGTCTTCTTCTGTCAATGATTGAGTGCCTGGAATAACTATCTCAGAGTAGAGACATAACTTCTGGATGGATGAGAGAAATCCCATCCTAAATGATAAAGGAAAGTATCAATTTGGCAGCTTAATAGTCATCTTTTAGCTTGCCCAGAAGGATAAAATAGGCAGCAGGATGAAAACTTCACAGTAATGTTATGTGAGTGTCATTTGAAGTTATTAGGCTTCAATTTGCCTGAAGAGTGGGAAAATAGCTCAGTCTTCATTGCCATTAACTCAATTACTTCCAGCTGTGCCACGGATTTTATGCCAGAGCACTGAACATTCACTATACAAATTTTATGTGATGAAACAGGTAGATTAGATACTAACTGGATAGAATGGAACAGAAATCTCAACTTAATTGTGGTGTCATGATAAAGGAAAAAATATATTTAACTGTAGATACTTTGAATCCATTAAGAGAAGAGATGGGGAAAGGACCAGTATTGTTTAAGTATGGGATAAAGACTACAGGTTAAGGACGATTTTAATGTCCTCAAGTCTTGATCATCTGAAAGGGTCTGGAGATTGTCTGATTATCCCCTGCTTTCTTAGTCCTTGTCTAAATCCTGGTGGACATGGTGAATGTAAATGTTTCTTCATCCCTTCTAATATTTTTTCCATTTCATAACAATAAATGTATTACCATGTTTTCCTAATAATCTCTTTTAAAGAGGTGTCCTTCCTTCCTTCCTTCCTTCCTTCCTTCCTTCCTTCCTTCCTTCCTTCCTTCCTTCCTTCCACACCATGCTGTTTCTCCTGGATTTCTACTGATTTCCATGTTGTGCTACTTAGCTGATTATTTCAACCTCAGTATAAATTTTTGCATATGTCTCTACTCAGTCACATTAAACTTTTTTCTGGTCATTCCTTACCTGTGAGAATTATTTTTTTTTTGCATTCTAGGCAAGAGCTCTGGCAGATCTGTAGGCCATAAAAGATGGTCTATTAAACATGGGTGCAAAATGGTTGTGTATCCTGTGGTAATCGGAAGTGATTTACATATTTGAAAATTAATTGTTACTTCCATAAGCTTTTCTTAAAAAAGTAGTATGCAAAAATCCCACTTTATGGAATAGAAAACTCTAACTATTGTCTAATCCATTATTAAATTCTTCTTTTATCTGAGAGCATGTGCATTCAGACATAATATAACAGCAGAGAAAAAGGTGCTTCTTGACATTTTTTCTCTGCTGATAATATTCAGAGTGGGATTCCTACATCTGCATGATTTCGCCAGTAACAAGATCTTTCCCTTTTCCTCAGTTAAGTGATAATTTCCTTTATGTTGAGAGAACCACCTGTCCTAGATGATTTACTCCATGTTTGCTCAACACAGAAGCAAGAAATAGCAAAACCCCACCACCTAAAACAATCCTACATAAAGCTTTTGAATTTTTAAATCTCTATCTCACACTCACGTTCTGCTTGTTTCATAATGATCTGATTACGGGTGTTTTTGTTGCCAAGTTCAAATATCTGTATGGTTTGAAAAGTGAAATTGGAAATAAGTAATTCACTCTGTTTTATAGAGGCGTTCCAGAAGATGGTACATCTTTATATAGACAGTTTCCAAGTAAAGTCGAGCTTAGAAGAAACTGTAATGGTTCTCAAATGACTAGTTGAAGAATATAAAAAATACCCTCCAGAAATTCTGTTTCTATATGACAAGGAATTAAGCTATTGGAAATCAAATGTAGTCTAGACATGAAATTCTCATGGAAATTGCCATTTCCTAGAGCTATTCCTTTAGGGTCTAAAAATATTGGATACTGTTGTCTTGAAGTGTAGTGCAATTTTTATAGCACACAACAACATTTTAAGACTATGCAAGATAAGTAACCCATGAACGCTGTCACTGCTGCCTAGAATCACCAACTCACTTACCATGGGTCTCCCTGAATGTATTCTGGCACTAGCTGTTATGACTCCAAGTAGTTCTTTTCATGTCTTTAACATGTAGATTGCTAGCCTGGGAAAACGCTTACTTTTCCTACACTGCTTTGCAATCCAAATGAACTGCTGCTTCTGTAGCTTTCAGAAGACATTTAAATTAGTTCCCTAAGCAGGTGAAGCAGTTCCAAGGCAGTTTATAATGCAGATTTTCTTTAAGGCTGCATTCCAGCTGTGTTAGATGTGGAAACTCACTGGGATGGGAGCTAGCAGGTAAGCAACCTCCTACCGCAGTCCCTCTGAAAAGTCTTGATTTTTTTATTTTTAGTTCAAATTCAGGTAGTCATTTTTACACAGAACATGTAATGGCCTACTTTAACTGACACTTTTCTCAGCAGGCTTACTAAATTGGACTCTTAGGTTTTAAAGGTAACAGACAATAGGGTCTGTTGCTTCAAGCATTCCTTTAAACTAAGATTTTTATTTATTTAAATAATGCATAAAGTGCATAAAGGCTTTGCCAGACTGGACTTACAATGACTTGTATTATTGTTCTTAAAATGGAAATCACAAGCAAATGCGGGTCTGATGTCTCACTCCAGTAGAAACAAGTGAGAAGTATCTTCTAGTAGTTCGTGCATGATGGACAAACCATTTCTAGATAGACCAATTAGAAATGGGTGCGGATCTATTTCTGATTTTTTTGGAAGTGATTTGTAAGCCGGCAACAGGTAAAGAAAATAAACAAGAAAGGCTTCTGGATCCCTTGAATTTTTTGCAATACAGGGCAAATATTGGTCATAACCTTTTAGCATCTACATCTCAAAACTTCCTTCCAGTGTAGTAATAGTCATAGCAAAGCCATAATGAGTTTTAGCTCTCCTCGGCTTTACAAGCAGGGTGAGGGGGAAAAAGCAGACTCACCAAGCAAGTTTTGAATGCTCATGAGAAAGAACAGATTTAACTCCAAGAAGGTCTCGGAATAAAATCCTTGAAATCAAAGTCTGAATCAAGCTGATACATGCGAAGGTGAGGAGAACAAAAAGCCTATCAATCAATTACACTGTGGAGGATGGGATGGGAACAGTTTGATTAAATTATTTTTTAAGAGGAAATGCCAATCTGTTTTAAAAAAAATAAAAATACCTATCAGAAACTAGCAGGGAATATAGCAGTCTTAAAGCAATTTATCTAGTCCACATTGACTGGTCAAACACTGTTTCTCAGAGTTGGAAATGGTGGTAATAGCAGCAGAAGAGGCACTGACCTCCCTATTCCCGCTTGCTGTGATCCAGTAAAAGACAGCTGAAGGTGATTTTGGCTGCCCACATCTGTGCTACCTGTCTCTGCTGCACACACATATATCTTCCAGCTGAGAGATGTGAGGGGACTGTAACTCCTTCAGTCACCCCAGACAGAGATGGCAGAGCTTATTTCCAGGTACCCTCCTTCCTCCTTCCTTGTTCTCGTCTGCCTCCTTTTGCACAACATGTTGCGAAGGAATAACCAGCAAACAAAGCCTCCTCCCCCACGAGCCCTGTGTGTATCTTTGCTTGGGGCAGTGATATGTTTTTGTGTTTGGGGTGTAGGCCAAGACTCTTAACCAAAGAGTCAGTATCATCTGTCATATTCTCTACCCTGTATTATTTATTCTCTGTAACAATGGCTAATAAAAACATTGGTATTTTAGAAAAAAAGTGGGTAGAGAACATTAACATGGATTTTGCATGTCTACCACATGAATAACACCCAGGTAGATTATATTTCCTTAACAGAAAAGAAATGTTCTTGCCCATAAGACACATTCTGGTACAAAAAAGTAGTCTGTCGTCTGAGAACAAGAAACCAGATTTGCTGAGGTCCAGTGGTCCTGGTATCCTAAATGACAAAAATTAAGGAGTCCAAGGCATGCTGGTAAGTGCCTCTTTTACTCTCCAGTATTTGCAATGGGAATGTTGGTTAAGTTCCTGTTCTCTGCTCTTGCAGTGAGGCTGTGTGCTTCTCTCTCTTCTTCCCAAGTGTGCTTTGAACCTGTCCACGTGGAAAGGATCCTTTCCCAGATGACCACATCAGTGCACATGAACAGGCCAGTGGGCTTACTCTTGCTAAAGGCATGATTCCAAATATCCGCTGTATTAAGGGCTGTGGGTTCATTGGTATAAATCTGCAGACATGCACCAGTTAATTACCCGCATTGTCTGGGTTTTCACTGGTGACACTTCGGGATGAGACAAGCTTCAGAAGCATCCTGTGCTATTGCTGTTGGTTTACACTGGAGTTTATGTTCCTAAAGCTTTTTTTCCCTTGGGCTGGGAGAGGAAGGGTGTCTCTTTCTTTGCTCATTTCTTAAAGCTGCTGTTTTCAATACGTACATGTGATAAACAGGAATGTGTCTTTCTTGACATAAACCCATTTCACCCCGGCTGTTTTTACACAGTTTTATCTTTCACATTGGAAGATATAACTTTAAAGTGCATTGGCATAGAATAACATTAAAGACAATGAAACATGAATGGCAATCAGGTAAATAGGAAAATTCTTATTTACTAATTTTTTCAATGCCTATTGTCATAGTAGCTTGGCAAGGGATTAGAAAGATTTAAATATAAATTAGATCTATCGTTCTCAAAATGAAAACAAGTTAGTTATTCAAAACTGCAGGGAAAAAAAACAAAGGCAAAAGAGCCTTCTATGTTGCCTTTAAAAGCTTAGATCTGAGCCCTGGAAAGTGCTGAGTGCAAGCCACATTGTAGGAGGCCTCCCAGGGGAGAGTTATGCTGCTCCTCTTAGTAGTTTCTTAGCCTGCACAGAGAAGCACAAGTCAGAGGTAGCCTTGCATATGCAAATGTGCCAGAAGAGGAAAAAACTGTAACTGCAGGAATGTGGTGCTGTGTCCAAACTGAAAGGTCTGCAGAGACAGCAACAGCAGAGCTGCTCTGCAAACGAGGTGTGGGACTGAAACCTGCCGGTTTGCGTAGTGGCAGCTTTGGGGCTTAGAAGGTGCAGTGCAGAACTATCCCACACTGAGACCATCTCAGGTCCAAATAATAGGCCAGGCAAACTAAAAATGTCCTATGCTGAACAAATACGCTGCAATTTTTCATGCTTTACCATTTAAAAATCCAGGCTGGTGTCTGTACTTCATTGTACCCTGCAGGTAAATTGCTTTATTTGGAAATAAAGGTAACTTACTTGGTCTCCATTGCATGATACAGACTCACCCACAGAGCATCAAATGCCCCAGTGGACAATGGGAGCTGTCAGTGGCTTGAACTGCTGTAAAACAGAAGAGGACTCGGGTGCATCCAGGACATACTTCCACCTGGAAAGTTTATGCACACATAGGAAGGAAAATACTCTCTCAGGTTAAACAACAGTATGCTCCCAAGCTCCCTGATTTTCTTGTATGCTTAATGTACATCCTGGGGGGAGTGCACTCATCTCCATGTCTCTGGTTTCCATAGGACAGAAACCTGGTGACAAAGGCCAGAATGAGAACATGTATTCAGGTCAGTTCCCTGACACAGATGCTCAGACAATAAGATTTGAGGATGTGTATAGTATGTGCTTGTTGGTCAGATCTCTTGCAGATCCCAGTCCTAGAAAAAGATTTACAGCCTCACTAGCACCTAAAGCGACTCTTTGAAATGAAAGAGAACACAAGTGATAGTTGCTTATAATGTTTCACCTCCATAGGCAGCTGAACCCTGTACCAGATGGGGAGCTGGATAAAGTTTAGTCATAGTTCTCCAAAAAGCAGTTTGAATTCTTCAGGCTGGAGCTGGCAAAGAACTGTGGAAAATATTTAGAAAATCTTGGCTAAAGAGACATAAGTGGTAAATTAAGACAAAGGCAGTTGACAAAGTCATTCCTAAATGAGGAAAGCAAATCTTGGATGTGTACAGGACATACCAAATGCACGTGGTGCTAACCAGAACTACCAGTGCAACCTGAGCTTCCACAGCTTACCTGCAAGAGACACAACACTGCCCGGGTCTGACTGCATGGGAGGGCAATGCTCACCAATGGCAAGAATCCTGGGAGCAAGTTAGGGGAGTCAGCCCCATCTTGTGAAGGGCTGAAGGAAAAGAGTGTCCAGAGCGATGTAAATTGGAGGATGGCTTCTGTCCCATGGCCATGGTGGGTGAGTAGGATACAAAGAAGGTCCTTCTGCCTAGGGTTTGTGCAGGTTAGGATGGGCACTACGGAGAAATGAGGGTTAGAGTTAGGGATGTGCTGGAATAGAGAAAGAGAAGAGGACCTGAGTGAAGGGTGGGCTTAGGCGAAGGGAATATGGTGTGTGCAGGGAAGGATCTGACATGTGTGACTGAGGCTCAGGGCACAGCTGCTGAGAAACAGGTTACAGGTGCCTTAATGACTTGCTCTGCTGAGAGATGAAGTGACTGGGGCCAAGGAGGTGGGGCTTACCTCAGTGGAATCAGACTGGCAGGAGAGAAGCTGATATGTGAACAGAAGGAAAGGGATATTCCACATCCTCAGATCAGTCCCCTGCCTCCCGTCACTCCCTCCCATACACCCTCAGCCTTGCAATCAATTTTGCCGAAATCACAATGTTGATTTTTGCCACTCAATGGGATTAGTACCTCCACGCTTCATTCTTGGATCAGCTGAGCTCAATCTTTGCTTACACTGCTTGGAAGCTTTCCACCAGCTCTGCCTTTGCACATTACGCATCCTATTTTTTTATTTACAGTGTATTGTGGTATTTGCAGATCTTTACCAGCATCTCTTTCTATCTGGGAAGACATCTCCTCTCTTACTAGCTGCCAGCTGTGGCTCTTCTATCATTTCATCTTCTCCTGCTGCTTCACAGCCAGCAGGAACTCCTAATTTGTGCTGTGTCAAAGTGAAATCAGGAGCCACCCAAGAGCCATACTCTTAAGATTTGAAGGAGCACAGAAATGTTTAGCACCGTGTCACTGGGTTGAATCCAGCTCATTCAGCAGCAACTGCAAGCGGTTAATGCCTGCTGACAGGCTGGCAGCTGTGGGGCGTGATACTGGTGGCTCTTCTCCAGTTGCTAATGGACAGATGTCCACCTCATAAAACCCCAAACAAAAACTAATGCTGTTGCTGGCAGCCTCAGCAGGGACACTTCCAGTGGGCAGTGAGGCTGTTTTTACACTGAGCGGTATCCCCAAAGAAAAGCCCAAGAGTACTGGGGTGAGTAATTTGCAGGCCACCTCTCTGTGAGGCTTGTTGGGGGGATGGGAGCCTTCTCTACCAGCAACTCTAAGTCTTGTTTTGAAAGAAATAGTGTGATGATAGAAGCCAGGAGACAAACTGATAGGTTAATGAGGTGCAAAGAATGGTTTGACCATTGTTCTCCACACCTTTCTTTTTGTTTCCCATACCACTGCAGAGCTGTTTTTGTAACTCCTCAGGCTCCTTGGCTTTATTCTATTCTGCACCATCACTTCCACCAAGCACAGTAATGCTTCGTTCAAATGTTGACAATTATTTCCCTTTATTATTTAATACTGCACCCAGCAAGAGATGGTTTATTCTGTGAGGAAACTCCTATTTGACTAGGGAAGTGAATGCCAGCCCAGAAGATGAGTGGTAAAGATGCTGGATAGGATTCTGACTGTAAGAATGCTGAGGAGTGGATCCTGCATGATAAAGATGCAACGTTACAGGAGAGAAAACCACTGCTACTTGTGAAGTGGTAAAGCCTTGTAGACCACGTCTTGGGCTGAAACAGCAAAGGCTACCATGAGTCTCTCTGCAGTAATTTGACTACATAGTTTAATTACTGTTTATCTTCTTTTCCTTGTTATTCTGACACATAAGGCTGGCTGCCTATTTTCCATGAAGAAATAGCAGGTGGAAGAATTAAACACAGACAGAAACATATCTTAGCACTGAATCTGAAAATTCCAAAACTTTATTTTCGTTTTTTTTTCTTAACTTTTACCAAACAATATTGATTTAAAGTTTTTATGCAAAATAAGAGTAATGGATATAGTAGCATGTTACTGAGGAATGATAATGTGAAAATGTATAATTTGAAACGTTCTATTCTATCTTCTTTCTTCATCACAGCAAACTGCTTTAGAATATCCTTTCTCATAATTTTAGAATAGTTTTATGAACCAATTTTTTAAACATTTTTTTTCCGAAATAGTTATTTAAAATTGTTGTTCTACAGTTGACCTTAAAAAAAAAAAAAGCTGAATATTTGGATTATTTTCTAATTTGGAGGATTTATCGTTATACACATTTAAGGAGGACATGTCACAAAGTACCAAAAACTTACTGCAAAAAGAAAACATAATGTATGACATCTAAAATGACAAAAACTTTTCAATATAGAAATGACTGTCTTGAAACTGAAATTGATTCCAAAGACAAAATTGTTTTTATGCCAGGGAAGTTGAAAAATATTTTTTAAATTGCAATATTGAAAGTATAACAGAGGGTCCACCGCCCCAAATGACTCTAGCGTGTGGCACCGCCTGCCATCCCTTTGGTGTGGGAAGCCCTCGACCAACCCAAAGCGCTGCGTGAGCATAATCAGAGCTGGGAGTTTAATGACAGAGAGTGCTTGGCTGTTTAATTATAAAGCTCCAGTGGTTCTGCCGGAATCCCTGTGAGGCAGTCAGAGGGTCGAACGCCGCACTCAGCTCTGTGATCTCCAAGCATGGCATTCTTGGTACCTATTCTCCAGCACAGGATCTCTTCTGTGACCTTGTTTCACACTCTGTGAATGCATCACCTGGGGGTACTCTAGATTCTGGCAAAGCAGAACACGGTTTTGTTCTCCTCACCCCAGTTTTTTTATCTCCATTGGACAAATCCCTGCTACATTGAAAAGCAAAATTAAGTCAAACTGGTTATTTTTTTTAGAAAAAAGGAACTCTTTCAAAGAATTTGTTCAGTAAACTACAGAACATGGTGCAAGACCTCTGACGGGTAATGTGTTGTTGTACTACTTAACTGCAATCAGCTGTGTCAGGAGACACCTTTCATCAACTACCCTATAATTATGCTAAGGCTTTCACCAAATGACAAATCCCAATTGGCTGGGCCAGAGCCCTGCCTTCTAGACAAGAGTAATAATTTTGTCCACTCACTTGTTCATTCATTTCAGCAAGCCCTGACCTGTGGAATCACTGAGGTGAGTATTTACTGATTATTTTTATGCTGTTTAAATTTTTACTATTTTAAAATTCAAATCTCACAGAGGGAAGGTAAAATTTGGTAGGACTTTCCAGAAAGATTGTCAGGAGCTGTGAGGTGTAACAACCACTTACCTGTGTTACACACACTGAGCCGTGTGTGATACCATCAGTTGTCTCTCTCCCAGTGTATTTTAACTTTTTTTTTCCAATGCCAATGGTTCATTGAACTATTACACACACACACAAAAATTACTTATTAACTGCACATATATAGCTGTCAGAGGTATTGAGTAAAATCCGTCTCCAGACAAACAAAATTGCTAAAACAAAGAAATAAAATTGCCATTTTAAATAAGTCTTGTTTCAAGCTTTTTAGGTTAAGTTGCTAGTGTAGGCAATTTTTCTTAGGGGTTGAGAATAGGTTTACTTTACAGGTGAGAGTAGGCTAATAGGGGTTTTTGTTTCTTTAGGAATTTATTAGTATAAATTTATGCCCGGGAAAATTTATTATGAAGTTACTTCTCCCTAGTGAATGTTTCTAATCAGGGGTGAAGGCAAAGACACCTGCATGTTTTCAGCCTTTCAACTCAGGTAAATAATATATTGCAGAGTAATAGTTATTTTTTACATGAAACCACAGGCAGGCAAGACAATCCACAAAACATCTGAGGTAAGAGGTTTGAGTCAGAGTCGCATGTAAGCAATGGAGCACGTGCTGGGCAATCCCACACAGGTGAGGGCTGGCTGGGTATCCACTAGAGCCTCCCAGGAGGGAAAATCTGAGAGAGAGTGAGGATGTGGGCAGCGAGAGCCAGGCCTGACTGGCACACACTGTCCAAGTCCCAGCTCCCATGGCAAGTGGTCCAAACTCACTCTCTCAACATGTCAGATGTTAAGGTCTCTTAACCTTAAGACCAGTAGACATCACTGTGTTTCTGTTCAGTCAAAGTTTGCGAGGGCTTGCAGGTAGTCTCAGTTAGAAGCAGAAGTGGGGGTGGGGTCAGGTGTTCCAGCTGTATGTCTGTAGGGAAAGCACCAACTTTGCCACCCTAACCAGTGGCAGGTCCAAACAAAAAGAACTCATTTCCTCAGCTCAGAGCCACAAGCCCTGATTTCAGTTCTTGCACTGTAAATCCTTTTCCTTAGGCTTTCTCCGAGGGTTATGCTGATATTCTTGCTCAGGCAGGCCCAACTGTGCTCCTTTCTTCTTTTTAGTTGAACTGTTAATTCTCTGCATACCCATTTCCCAAAACAATGCTCGATAATGCTAATGCCTCCTTCATAAATCACCGGTTTTCTGCATCGCTTTGTACTCACTTTTGTTTTGAGACTTCGACATCTGTTTATCCATCTCTCCCACTTATCTCCAGGGATGGGTGGCAATTAGACCGGCTCCTTGGTATTAGTAGGTTTATCAAAATAACAAAAGGGTATGTGAGGGCTGTGAAGGAACAGCAGGTGAAAAGGGACACAGTAGGAGAGAGAAATTACTCTTGAGGCAAGGTTTATTTCTTTATTGCAGTTTCGTGTTTTTGTCAGATTGTATTTATTTATATACAATCGTGGGAGAAAGGAATATGGAATGAATTACAGTCCCAGAAGAGGAAGATTAAAAAGAGAGAGCATTCAGGTATTGCAGAAGAGAACTTGAAATTGCATACTGTGAAGACATATGTTAATGTACAAACTGGTACTGAGGTTAATAATACATATTTATTTCCACGGATAATTCACTTTGAGGACCCCTCCTCCCTGCTACCCCACCTCCTGTTGCTCTAGCAACACACTCTATAGAGCGTGGCTATTGAAAATCTAAGAACAATTTCATCCATGCAGGTTTCATTTACCCCAGGGGTGTTTCTGCTCCCTTATATTTGAAAGGGAAAGCAACCATCATCTTTCTTGAAGATTCTATTTTTTCTAAAAAAGACGGCACAGTTTTGTGACTCAAACAGTTTCAGATACAGAATTGACTGCTGTGTTAATTTTAATACTGCAATACTTTCAAGGATTATGCAGAACTCTGTCCTGGTCTCTTCAGCAGACATTCTCCAGAACAATCTCACCTTTTCCAAAGGTGCAGTTACTTTTGTACAGTGTAGATATGTTGTTTTTTTTTTCTTTCATAATTCCTAGATTAGTGTAATAGAGAATATGTTTGGGCTTGTTTTGCTGCAAAATACTAGAGATTCGGCAGACAGTGAACATTTTGCAATATAATCTTAGTGAGACAGAATACTTTGCAAAGTCACACCTGATGGACTCTTTATTTTGTCCCTGATTCCTCTGCAATGGAAACCGTCATTACAAAATCTGACTTCTGCCAAATCTATTTATACATAATAAAGCAAAGGAAATTTTTCCAAGTACTTTTGGAAATGTGTTCAGATAGTTTATTTGGCTAACTTGCTAAAAACCAAGTCAGAACATCAATTAACAGGCTGTTATGATATTAAGGATTTTTATAAAATTGAGAATTAGGACTTGCAAGAGAAAAACAATGAGAATAAAGAGAATAGAGATTTTTGTAATACGTGGAAGTAATCATGGAACACTGCAGCAGTCATCATAAGACTATGAAAATAATTGGGACATAATAGTAAAAACTTATAGTTTAACTCATTTAAATGAGTTAAAACCATATATTTAACTCATTTAAATAATTAAAAAGTTGTTTGACTACTTTTGCACATGTATTTTTAAGGAGGGTTGTCTACAATCTGGATGCTCAGTTCGTGACCTTTACATCACAGGCATATTTTGATTTCTTTCCACAGGCAACAGTCAGGAATGCTGGCACAGAAATTTTTTGGGAGGTTTTTTCAGGTCCTCATGTACTCATTGCCCTGTGCTCAGAAACGGAACTCAGGAATGGGAGTAACCAATGATGAAACAGATGACTTGGCAGTTCTTGATGATAAGGGCAGCCACAGCATTGGGGTGTAGTTTGATAAGCATCTCTTAAATCAGACATGCTGACTAAACCAGCCAGTTTTGCTGGTTCAGGTACCTTGTCATAAAAACCCCTTCCTCTCCTCTGTTTCAGCTGAGGCATTTTCAACCTCAACAATTCATTACGTGACCTCATTAACAATTGCCTCAGCCCAACTGAGAAGATTATACTGAAATGAGGGTGGAGTTTTAAAACCACTGTCAAGATCAGTGCTTACCAAATTCTGACTTTACAGAGAAGTGAAGCTTAATGCACTTGTAACAATGAGGCTACATCCTCCATGCAAATATCACCCTTCACAGGTTAAACCTGTCATCAGCTGTGTAGCACAGACAGTTCATACTTCCAGAGGTGAACCTTCTTTTGTGGAGCTTTCTATTCCTCACAAATGTTAATTTTATCATCACAACACCCATGTGTGTTTGGGTTAATTGAATGTCATTGACTCCCCTTCAAGAAATGCCCAAATGATGCAAATGGGGAGTGCAATATAACTACATTATTCTTCCCTTTTTTCTGACACCTGTTTGTGATGAATAATCAGCCTCTAGCCAGAACATGCATTTTTAAAAAAAGCAGGAGGGTTTAATTTGAAGTTGCAACAGTGATACTGTTCCCTCCATCCAGAAGAAAGACCCCTCCAGAACAGAATGGAAGGGAATGGGGCCACTTCTCACAGTAGCACCACCTGGGGCACCCAAGGACAGAGCAGGACAGATGTCAGACACATTGACTGTTTTTCACTGATCTATAAAAACTACATGTGTTGACCTCAGACAGCTTTTTCCCAGCATTGTGGGCTGATTTGATCCTATTTAGAGAAACTGTGTATGGCTGTATCAGTATTGTTGGTAACTTTAAAAAATGCTTTCGATTCTCCTTCAGGTTTGTACCAAGTTTAAATATGGTAACATTTAATTTAATATATCCTTACTCTGTTCTTCAGAAGTCTATTCTATTTCTCCTTAGGACTTAATCAGTGCTGAGCTCTTCACAGAAGCTAGAATTGAGTCCTTAGATATCTGTTTTCATAACCTTAGATATATGTTTTCATAACCTTCAGATAAAGGAAAACACAAAGCAACTTGTCCTGAGAACTTAAGTTACACTGTCTAATACCTTATTTTGTCTGCAACATCAAGAGTTATTTCTACACTAAAGTAGCTAGTGTTTATACGAAAACAAAAGAATAAGGAACAAATCCTTAATATTCTGGTCCTATCTGCATATTTGACCATGTGCCTTACATCACAGCCTCAGACATTTAAAGACTTTAATGCAAAGATTTAAAGATTTAGATTCTTCTGTCCCATCAAAACTGCAGTTCTAAATGCTGACTTCTGTATCCATATTTTCTTTGGCATAGGGAAAAGACCAGCCAATTTTCACATTGGTATTTTTTTTGTTATTATGTCATTAATTAATAGGTAATAACATATTGTTGGCAATGAAAGAAACAGTTAATAAACACCCAAGAAGTATGTCATCTATAATCTAAAATGATAATTACATTGATAATTTTAGCACTAGAAGTGTTCTTACATGCTGTTGTTCAACAAGATAGCACAGTTCAGTAACACATCCTGCCTTAGAAGTCATGAAGAGCACGCCCGCTTTTGTGTGTTCGAACTAAAACAGCGAAAGAGCAAGATTTTACAGACTTTTGCTTGAAATTCAGTAATGTAACTAACACTATTAATGTAACAGTATCAGATACTCTTCTTCTTTATTGGCTTAAGTTTCATGTTAGCAGATCTGACTTGACTAAGCAATGTCTAATTACATCAAGGCCGAACGTGGACTCTCACGTCTAATTTTCATAAAAAACCTCGAAGCTGAATTCCTCTAATGTTTAGTGGCAGGTTTTGAACATAAGCCAAACAGTATAACCAATGCTTTTTGATGCAATACACCATCCACTTGTGGGGCAACAAACAACACTGATTTTGTGAAGTTCAAGGGTATGTACAGTACTTCTTTCCCTTTTGTTTTCAAACTGTCTCTGGTCAAGTGGAACTTTTTCAGAGTCCACCTTTTCAGGGACATGTGGCATGCCCAAATCTATGACTGTAGGTATCGAAACGCAGGAGCACACTTACACTTTCAACCACATGTGCTTCTGCAGTCCAGTTTATGCTGTGAAAAATGATGCAATAATTAAAACAAGAAAATTAATATTATTTCCTGTAATACTTAACCTTTACAAATGCCAGACTTGAGAAAATCTAAATTTGAAGCTTTTTCCTTAGACTAAAGGCACTTAGCTCCATAAATATGTACTTCCAGTCAGGTAGCCCATGAACAATTAGTGTTAATATATTGTAAAGAAATTGACTTTTTGACAAGGAGAAGGGCAGCTTTATGACTCAGCTCACTTAGACTGACATCAAGGAGACTGAAGAGAGTAACATTTATCAGAGCTGTCATTGTTAGGCCGGGCTGAATGCAATCCTTTTAACTGGAAACTATCACATAAAATAACCTATTAACTCATACCCAGTAGAGTACATCACAGCAAGATTTGGAGGAAAACCATTTCCCAACAGTCCGTTAAATTTAACTCCCCAAGATTAGCCAATAATAAAAGAATTCTAGCTAAACCATTAAATGTCATACTAAAAACAATGTTTTCCTCTCTTCCTTTACATCAAGTCAGCCTATTACTAAAACCCACTCATTAAGAAAAAAAAGCTTACAGGAACAAATAATAAAATTTGTATTCTGTAGTTTTCTGACTTCAATGGGGTCAAGAAATCTCTTATAACCAAAGCCAGAGGAACAATGAAAGCCAAACTATTCCTACAGTTTCTTTCTGAGGCGATCCCACTTTCTTACGACAAAACCAATCACATAAAAGATCACTGTCCTGGCAAATACTGGTGTGTATCAGCTGGTTATGTGCGAAAATTTATGTAATTTGAATAAACTGTATTTGCATAAGTGGAAAATGTATTTCTCCAGAATTTCAGTATGGAATTCTTTAAGTTTGTCCTAGAAGTCTCCATCTGTATTCTCTCAGGTGATGTCATTTAGGATAATGCAGGAGCCAGCAGTAGAGATGCTCTGTTGTACCTCACAGATACAAACAGGAAAGGTGAAGGCTGAGTCTCGGCTGTAGTGATTATGAGATGGTGGAGTTCAGGATCTTGAAAAGAGGCAACAAAGGAAATGGCAAGATCATAATCACTGCCTTCAGGAAAGCATATTTTGGCATCTCGAGGCATCAGCTTGGAAGAATTCCTTGGGACACAGCCCTGGCGAGAAGGGTCCAGGAGCTGATTGATTTTTAAGAATGACCTTTTCCAAGCTCAAAAATGTCCACATGCAGGAAATCAAGAAATGGCAGGAGGAGCTCCTGGCCAAGCTCAGAAGTAAAAAGGAAGCACACATGAGGTACCAGCAGGGACAAGTGAACATGAAACACTGTCCGAGCTGTTGGGATTGTGGTTTAGAAAGCCAGAGCCCACTTGGAGTTGAATCTGGCAAGATGTGTGAAGGGCAATGTGAAGGGTTTCTAGAGGTATAGCAGCAGCAGAAGACAAGGGAAAATGTGAGCCTAGTGCTGAGCGTGTCCGGCAGGAGATCCAGCAGCAAAGGACAAGCAGGATCAGGAACATTTATGCAGACTGGACATACACAAGTGTAAAAGAGATAATGGTATGTGCCTGCAAGCAGTGGCATGTGCAGAAGAAGCTGCTGATGTCATTGTAAGGTCATTCTTGATAATTGTTGAATAGTCACAGTGACTGGGGGAGGTTCCAAAGACTGGAAGAAAGCAAATGTAACTTCTTTCTTAAAAAGGTTGAAGAAAGGAGATCCAAGGAACTATAGGCTGGTCAGACCAGCCTCACCTCAAACCCTTGGAGGTTGAGAGAGCAAATAATTCTGGAAAACATTTACATTAGGAAGGAGAATGTGGCTGCAAGTAGTCATCATGGATTAACAAAGAGGAAATTAGGCCTGCCCAAACTGGCAGCCTTCTACAAAGAGATGACTGGTTGGTGGACATGGGGATACTGTTGATCTTTATTTTAGCAAGGCTTTCAACACTGTTTCCTGTAACAGTCTCACTGATTAAATGCAAGCTAGATAACTGGACAGTGAAACTGAAGACTGGCTGAACTATCACGCTCAAAGGGTTGTGATCAGTCCAGAAAGTACAGCTGGAGGCCCATCAAAGTCCCGCTGGAAGTTCAACAAAAGAAAAAGTCTCTAAGGCTTCATACTAGGTCCAACATACTATTTAACATCCTGATTAATTATCTGAACAATGAAGAAGAGTGCTCCTGTGGCAAATTCACAGATAATCCAGACTTGGGAGTGGCTGATATGCCACAGGATCATGCTGCCAGTTAGAGGGACCTTCACAGACTGGAGAAAGAGGCTGACAGGAACCTCATGAAGTTCAACAAAAGAAAAAGTGAAGCCCCACACCCGGAGAGGAATAACCCCATGCACCAGTACAGGCTTGTGAGCTGAATGGCTGGAATGCTCTTGAAGCAATTTAAATGAACAGTGTCACACCTTCTTTCCTGGTGATTGGATCTAGTATCTAAGCCTAGTTTATAAAACTGACTTTTGGCAGGATTTCTTTAGTTATCACATCAGCAACTGTGGAATGATGAAATACCTGTATGAACATTTAGATTTCAGTCCATCTGCCGATTCATTACAAAGACTTGTGGATTCCACTCCTGGCTGAATTCAATAAATACAAACTAAAATATCTGCTTTTTTTTTTAAAAATCTGTTCTTAGAGATTTTAAATTGTCAGCCACTCTATGGCCCACTTCGTGGTGACCCCAATATTTTCATGTGCACTCTTGTGTAATCCTTACATACTCTACTGCCTCATCGCGAGGCCTCTACAGAAAGTGACGGATTCAGGTTTGAACCATTTCAAAATCAGAAGGAAGGTGGATTTAGGAGTTACTGCACAGAGGAATGCTTTAGCTACTGGGATTCTATGTAAAAGTTGATGCCTGTACCAAGGCTATCAGCCCTAAATGTGACTGCTCACTGTGGGTGTACGGACAGCCTCAGCTTTCCTAATGAACTACACCCCTGGGCAGACTTTGACTCGGGGCCATTTAATCTGTACATCTCAAATGGCCCGAAGTAACATATAGTTGGCCATGTACCAAGGTGATACACAGGTGTTTGAGCCTGTTTAAAAGAGGTTTGGACAGAAGATAGAGCGGCTACAATATTTCAGATACCTCACTGAGTTAAATGAGTGTCCACGGTTTTTTGCAAGTGTAAAACAGTCCAGGTTTGTTTTGTGTTATCTTGTATCTTCCCTTAAGGGCTCTGTAAAATTAAAAAATTAAGGCTGAGAACTTCATTTTGATGTAGGTGAGAAACATTACATATACATTACTGATTAAGAGAAGTCACTGTGAAACTGCTCATTTTTACAGGCATCAGTAACTGGCACAATCAGGACTACTTCTGAGCACACTCACTCTGACCCATGAGCCACTGAATACTGTTCCAAAGTCAGTTTTACATCTAAGTTTTAGATGTAAAACTGACAGTGGAATAGTACAGTTTATTTCTCTATGGTTGTATGTTGTTCTTTTCCTTCAAAGGGGAATTGTATTCAAGCATTACAATATATTCAAAATCAGAAATGGTATTTGTTTCAAGGTTAGAAACTAAATATGTTTCATTTCTTACTTTACACCTGCCTCTTTTTCTACATTAGGTCTGAGAAGTTGTTGAAAAGTTTCCTGCAGCCTGAGACAACAGAGAGCCTTGTAAAAAGGACACCCCTATTTTACACCCAAGGAATATTGCTTAATAGGTATTAATCTGAAGAAATATATTGTATGGTAAAGTTTTTGACAGACTGCCAACCTTCTGAACACCCAGAGAACATTTAATTTTTGTCTGATCAGAAGCACCTAATGTCATTGCACATGCTACAATGGAAACTGTAACACAAATGCAAAGTTTTGGCATCTCTGTTACCTGTACGGATCCTGTAGCATCTGGTGTGGTGTTTGCCACCCTTCTAGTTTCTTGCTGCTCATCTCTGAACATAAGAGCTCGTCCACTTGTTTCTAATTCGCCTTTCCTTTCTATCTGGAATGCTCCTACAGAACTTTGTACTGAAAGGACTGGAGTGCAGCTGGACATGAACATTTTTCCTCTAATTGGAAGTACACTAAAGACCTCCATTGGGCAAAACATCACTCTCTTCTATCCAGACAGGCTTGGCTACTACCCTTACAAAAATGAAGTCACAGGAGAGGCATTCAATGGAGGACTCCCTCAACTCTCGCTGCTGGAGAATCACTTAAAAAAAGCCAAAGAGGACATCCAGTTCTACATTCCTTCAGATGAACAGCTTGGATTGGCTGTCATTGACTGGGAAAACTGGAGACCTGTGTGGATAAGGAACTGGGGATCAAAAGATATTTATAGACAGGAATCCATTGAGCTAGTTCAGCAGAGAGACCTCAGTCTATCGGAAGCCGAAGCCAGAATTATAGCTAAAATGGAATTTGAATTTGCAGCTAAATCATTTATGTTGGAAACTTTGAAGCTGGGCATAGAAATGAAACCAAATCGTCTGTGGGGATATTACCTTTATCCAGACTGTTATAACTATGATTACAAACAAAATCCACACAATTATACAGGAACCTGTTTAGATATTGAAATAGAAAGAAATAATGAGCTTAACTGGTTGTGGGAGAAAAGCACAGCACTTTATCCATCTGTCTATCTAGAGAAAGCCTTAAAATCCTCCAGAAATGCTCAACTCTTTGTTCGCAACAGAGTTCAAGAAGCCATTAGAACTTCCTATGTCTCTAACTCTAGTCATCCCCTTCCAGTTTTTGTATATACACGTCCAGTATTCACAGATGTCTATGAGGAATATCTCTCTGAGGTGAGTGAAGCCAGACCTTAAATACTTCAAGTTTATATGGCAAGAAATTACCAGGTGACACTTATTTAGCAAATTATACTAACTTGTATCAGAAAAAAGTGTGCAATTTTGTATAAAAAATTAAATTAATCCATCAAAGAAATTTGACCAAACAGAACACTAAGAGGTCTATTTGCAAACCTTTCTCACTATATTTATCAAATAGTGTTTTATTCTCTGAGTTGTCCTCATATGTAACAAAATATTACAAAGCTAGAAAACATATTTAGCACACTTAGTTGGAGGAAAGAAATACAAGTAAAAGTCTTCCAAAGAGAACTAGTAATGCTGGGCTCACCTAATGCCTGGTTTTTAGGTTATAAGAAAAAAAAAAGAATAAAACGGAGTCTTTCTTTCCTTAAAAACTGTTTAAAGCTAGTGAAAAAAATTCTGTCCTTAGTTGTACTCAAGTAGCTTTTAAAATGGTATTCCAGCATGTTAGTTAAGGTTAGGCTCTGATTAAAATTCAGCCGTCTTATTGCGGTTCTGGTTATACTTTTCCCTTCACGTTTTTATAGACACCCACACTATCAGAGATACCACCAGTCTGGGGAATCTCTTCTTGGCGTTCCAGCCCATGAGGAAGGGGAAGTTAGAGGTTGTGGTCCTGGTGATGGCATTGTATCTGGTGTCCTCCCACATTCTGGATAGGGCATTAGCAAGTGTTGTCCCCAGCTCTGTGGATACCTTCAGGGAGCGAGGGGTGCCTGACAGGGGCCCTGCTGAGATCCTAATTAAAAATTTAAATCCTATAATCTTTACATTAATCCTTTTTTTTTGGTGTGTTGTGCCCTAAAATAAGTTGCTTTTTCATTGTTTTTTTCATTATCATAGTCCTCTCCCATTCCATATAGGCCTTAACATTTTGCTAGGGCTGGGCTAATAGCTGTCCCTAAAAAGAGAACTGAACAGAAACAGATTTCCCAAATAAATCTGTAAAAGACCAGAAACATTCCCTGAAAAAGAGAGATTCTTACTGTTGAAAGCTCTTTCTGTTGCTACTTTTTTGTTTTTAGCACTTTCTGGTGAAAGAAATTCAGTTAAAAAAAAAAAAAAAACCACCTGTGCTTTCCAGCATCTTTACCCCACGGCATTACTGAAACCAGTTGCTACCAACTCTGAGCAGCCAGGAGGCAATGCAACAAAATAAGCCTTAACATGGTTGGAGAAGTGTATGTCATAGGCCTAACCACTGGCTCAGTTTTACAGCCTTGTTTTTCCAACCAGATGACATACATAAATTGGATATTGTTGGCAACATTTGCTGGCATCACCTGTGCAATCCAGTCCCAGGATCAAATTGTGCAATTGAGAGCAGGACATTTGCATCATGTATTACTGCTTGCTGTCTTCAAAGTAGTTATTTTGGATATGTCATTTACTAGATGCATTTTATTGTTTGCCCTTATGTTATAGGCTAGTTACATTTGTATGATTCTTTGCACATTTTCCCCCAGGATGACCTGGTAAATACCATTGGAGAATCTGCTGCGCTGGGTGCTTCTGGAATTGTGATCTGGGGTGATCTGAATTTAACACAAAGTAAGGTATGCCAGATCAGTCATTATATGACATTTTAAAAGAGAAATAAAGTGCAAAGGATGTAAAGCGTTACGATCACTTATATCGTATCTTCTACTTTTAAAATGATGACTCCATATTGCCAGAAGTATTTTGTAGTCAAAACCCAAGCACACCTGAGGCTTATGAAGGTCATCATTGACTACACAGAACAAGAGTTCAGTCTTTCAAAGTACCCATACTGTTGGCTCTGGGTAACTGGACAAGCTACCATGATAACTGTAGGCAAGTTAGCACTTGTTTAACTAATATAAGAAAGAATTCCTATATCTTCATTTCATTCCAGTCATGAGGTAAAGAAAAAAATTACTTGGGCTTGCCATGAGGTAAAGAAAAAATTACTTGAAGGGTCTCTTAAAAAGACCCTTCTGCTTTTTGAAGAGGTACACTTGGCAATAACATTTCAAGCACTAGGAGGAGTCAGTCTGTTAAAGTTCAGCCCTAGCCTGTTCTGTGTGTTCTAAGTACTACTTTGATTAATTTCATTGTACAAAACATCTGAGTCAGAAGAAAAACCTCTAGTTTGTTTTAGGAAGGGGAAATACATAGTTTGAGAAAACACTGTTACAAGGATGTTCTCATGATTCTTTCCAGGTAGTTAATTTATAACCAGGCAAGTTAGATATAACAGACCATTGCATGGGAAGACTCTTGTGAAGTCTTCTGAGTGCAAAGAACTGAAATGCTTCATCCCTGCCAGACCTCCTGTCACAGTAAGCATGGCCAAATACACCTCCACAGCTCTGCAAGGTTGTTATTCCCCAAAGCATCCCACTTTGACTTTTTGTATGTGCCCTCCTTTGATAAAGGATATCATTTGCACCTGGAACTTTTCTGCCCATTATCTCAATATCAGAACATACATGAGCAGTAACTTTTATTGTCTGAATTTTGAGATTCCTGTGAGAAAAAAGAACTCTCCCTAGCCCAGTCAGACCAAGTATTTGTGCACTAATTGCAGCTGGTTTTTTACAGCTTTCACCTTTCAGCAATGAAATATTACTGTAAGCCTCACTTCTGCACCAATCAAAATTTCTTGGAAGTAATTTTATATATACCTAAAAAAACCCCCCAAACCCTACATATATCTCAGATTCACCAAAGTGATCTCCGTGGGTATAAATATTAGGTGTATCTACATGTGGTATTGGGCAAATGCCCATAATGTCAGAGACAAAGAGAGAGTTCCCAAACCATCTGGTCATTAAACTGTGCCAAGAATGCGCAGAATATATGCCAATTTCATGATCAGTTAGAATGATCAATTATCTTAGCATACCTTCAAATTGACAATCTGACTACAATTCTCTTAGTTCAAAAATGCCATGAAAGCGCCCTACCCTGTAGCCAAGCTATTCCGGTCAGGGGAAAGCTGAAAAGTCTCACAGAGATTACTTGACAGAAAAAGTATTTGTTTAGGCTGAAGAAGTGAGGGTTTTTTTCCAAGATCCATTCAAACTATTTAAGACTTAAAAAGGAACTTCAATCCTTCATGAAACTTCTTTAAATGCATCTGATTCAAAAAGATACATGAAATATAGAGATAAAATGAAAGCTTAAAAACAACTGATTTCTGATCTAAGTGCTTTTTGTAACATCTCCAGCAACTACATAACATAAATTTGCTGTGATCCTTGAATTTTATAACAGCTTCTCAGAGAAACTTGCTCCCAACAACAAGTTATAGCTATTATCAGATCCTCAGGGGAAACATTTATAGAAACACAGTGTGGTACTGTTATTAGAATGCCAGCATTTTAATGGTTTCCATACTAAACTGTGTAGGTATAATGCTCTTTTCACAGAACACCTGTAGAACTCTGGACAACTACCTTAGGAAGACTTTGACCCCATACCTGATCAACGTCACAATGGCAGCCAGAATATGTAGCCAAGTGCTATGCCAAGACTCTGGCGCTTGCGCACGGAAAAAATGGAATTCCAGTGACTACCTTCACTTGAACCCTGAGAATATTGCAATTCAAATGACAAAGGACGGAAAATACACTTTACAAGGGCAACCATCATATCAGGATCTGCAAACATTCGTAGAAAAATTTGATTGCCATTGTTATGCAGGGCACAGCTGTGAACCTAGAGCTGATATAAATGACATCCATTACCTCCATGCTTGCATTTCAGAAGATATTTGCATTCAGATATCCTCAAATTCACTTTCTAATATAGAAGCCTCTGAAGAAAAGATCCTGTCTAACAGAACTGCATTTTCATTTACCTCTGAGAGTAAGGTGACATTATCTACACATCCTGAAATAGAAGATTTTCAATCTACCTTTGGAAATAATATACTTAATATAACAACTGCAGAATATAACACTGTTACAGCTGCCAGTAGCTATGATTTAGAAGAAAATGATACTCGTACTTCCAGTAGTTCTTCATCCTATACGATAGGGATGTTTGATCTGTTTCACTTAATTCTACTTTTGAGAACCTTAATACAAATGACCCATGAAAGTGAGAATATTCTTTTCCCTGACTATATTTGAAATTCTAAAGGTTTTATTGACAAAACAAACAAACAAAATAATTCCTGAAAGGCTTATGGTCTTATCTGTTTCAGGTAACCTTTTCTAATTCATGGGTGCCTATTCAGCTTGAATGTATTTCTTCAGTTTAGTTCTATAAACTACTATTTGTGCCAAAGATATATTGGTCTATTTATACTGACTATACCATATGAGAGGACAATCCAGAATAAGAAACATTTTTTACAGTTTACATTTTTTACCATTATATTTGGAAAAAAGTAATTGTTGACAATGCTGTTTTGTGTACTTCAAGTTAAGACAGTTAAATATATAATATATAAAATAAGTCATCAGGTTTGATGCTCTATGCAAGAATTAATTTCATTCCATATGAATGGAATTATTTCTTAAAAATATTTCGCTTAACTTTAGATCTGTGGGACTTGGCAGCATAAAATCTGATTAATGTAATGTTCCTCCACTTTTCACAAAACCTTTAGGGATCCTGTAGTTTTTCTTTTAATTAAATATATTTATAACTCTTCAAAAGGTTCTAGTTTTAGTGTAAACATTGACTTTGAATATTACAGCCTCATTATTTAAAATTTGAGCTGTAACAGCTTATCCTTTCTTCTCACAAACCCTTTCCCTTATTTCAGATGTCCCTTTCTTGGTTTCCAGTTGTTTTGTCTTGCCAATACTCACAACTCATCTGCTCTGCCTGTGCGTTCCCTGCCAGCACTAGTCGCCAGTCCTAGTTTCTCCATCCAGCCATCCCTAGGACCTGGATAGGGCTGTGTGTGCCATTTGGATAAAAGTCTGTGCGTGGGACTTCATGCCTCATTATTTCCTGAGGAGTCTCTTTGGTGGAAACCAGTTTGCTCCTTAGGAAAACCCAGCAGTGGAGGCAGAAAGACAAGTGCCACTGGGGACCTGAGACTCCCTTTATTCACTTCCCATGGTCCTCAATCTCAGGACCACCTTTTTGATTCAGTTTGCTGACAGAACTGAAAGTATTTGCTTAATACTATTCCATTGCCAAAAGCAGTGTTACACTAGCAGAGAAACCTCAGAAGAAAACTACTCCCAGTATCATATCAGGAGTCTGATATTAACATATAGTCAGTTTAAGCATTTAGAAGCAATTAACTGCAGTTTATTTGATAAAATAACCTTTTCAAATTATTATGTCAGATGCTTAATAGACAGTTGGCCTTCTGATGGGTGAAGAGTGGCTGCTGGCATGGATACATTAAAAATCTCCCTAGAGCTAGTCATGATCTGCATTAATAATTCACCACCTCCCACAGATACAGCCTGCCTCACTAATGAAAATAACCAGGATTTCAATACAGTGGCCATTTACTTATAAAAAGTTCATTCCTTAACCTAGCAGAAAACACATATTATATCCATTTTCTTTGAATTTTCAGGTTGTTGGTCATAACAGAGATGCAGAAAAATAGATGAAGCCTTTAGACTTAACATGGAGAAATAATGTTTTATGGCTTTTGGACAGCAAGTTATCAAGAGGAAGTGACAATTTTCTCATCCCAGTTACAGTGATAAGTCCACGAGTCAAAGCTATTAATGTTCCAAGTGGAATCATGAATAAAAAATATAGATGTAGCAGATTGTTCAGCACAAAAGAATCCATCTGGTTTTGATCACCTGTGTAAAAACATGCTTTTTTCACTGCAGCTTTGATATTGGCTATTTCATCTTGGGTAAAGAAAAGGCACGGTATCATAACTCGTGTGCCTGAACTCCCTTCGCACTGCATTTGTGGTAACTACCAAAGGGTTTCTGAAAACTGGAAACTTCGCTGGTAATGCCTTAGCAAAACTTGTAGGACTTATATGAAATTCTGGTTTTTTTCACAACACTTTAACACGGCTAAACTGAAAGATACTGGATCTGTAGCACTTTGTGGTGAGATAGCTTGCAGTTTCACAAAGTCTACAAGTCTTGCCATGAATGCTTTTGACTATCAGCCAGGTAATAGCAAGCAGAACATTTGTGATGGTTCAAGCAGGAAATCACCAAAAAGGAGGAATGAGAAGTTAAAATCACAGAAGAGTTGAAACAGAGCACCCAGGACCTCCCAATGGATGCAGAGGAAGTGAACTGCAGAAGTGAAAGAGTGAAGCAGCAGGAAATATGGACAGACCAGTCTCTTCCCATTCAGTATTTTTATCTTTCTGGTACTTAATATTGACAGCCTTTTCCCAAAGCTCACTGTAAAGATAAAGGAACACACTAATTGATATGTTAGACCTATTAATCCGATCCCACCTCTTTTTTTCTTGAGACCAGCCAGGACCAGAAAAGTAAAAGGAAGATGAGAGGAAAGCAGTCTGTTGCAATAAACTGTGCCTTCCTAAGCTGCATGTGTAAGTTGCTATCTACCTTGTGCTCTGACGCACAACGCTTTGCCAGCCACCTTTCAAATGTTCATTCAGGATTATGTTTTCTACGTGTATCTGCAATTCATGCCTTAAATCCTACAGACCTCAGGACTTAAGTCGATGTGTTAAATTACAGAATTTTCCAAATATATTATTTTTCTCTGTATTATATTTGTCTTACCTATCTTCTATGATAAACAGTCACCATGGAGTCAATGAGTCTCCATGGAGTAAAAGGAAAAAAGAAGGAAAGGGGTGCTATGCCTTGCATTGCTGGTGACTATCTTACGTTCAAAGCCAAACTTTTTTTCTCCTAAAGTGGACCCCCTTCCAAAGAGATTTTCTTCCTTTCACTGTATTTCCTGTAGGCATTAGTTAGCCTTACAGTGTTTATTTCTTGCATTCTTGTATTTTTCAAAAGATTAAAGACTAGAGGAACAGTTCACTTTGATTGCCATTCATTATTTCGTATTTCTCCTTTCCAGAGAGAACTCAGGCTGGCAATATTTAGGGGCAGGGAAATGCTAAAGTGGGTTTGAAAAGGGTGTGTTTAAGTGAAAGCTGTTTAATACCCTCCTGCGAGGTTTTGATATTTTGCTAAAATTTTAATTGAAATTCTGCTTCTCTATCTGAATAATCTGGGTCTAGTTTATTGTGTTGCTTATTCTGGGACACACGAATATATTGGTACTTCAAAGAGAGATGGCAAGTAGCACTTAAAGAATATGAACAGAATGAAAACATAGTTTAGTCCTTGCCTTACAGGCTTTTTGCTTTTCTGTGTTAAAAATAACAATATGGAGAGATATTTTGAGAGGCCAGTAAGATCACTTTGTAGACAGCCTAGGATGTGACTAGAATCCCAAAGAGTTCGGCAAAATTTGCTTTATTCCCTGCATCACACTGGGATACCCTGTTGGATCAGCAAAGAACTGTACGGAAGATTTCAGACCTGTGCAATATGTACTAGAGAACTTCCAGACAGATTAGATTTCTACATGTACCTATCCATCACTTTTCAATACAAACAACAAGACAGCAGAGACAGTTACATAATTTTAAAACACATTTGGTTATGGAGAACTGATGAGCCTTTTAAGATGACACCTAAATTCCACCCTTTAAGCATACACACCTAAAACTTACTTGAAAGATTTTTTCACACTGTGCTTGTGCCAGCTCTTCTGCACTGGCAGATAGCCATTCTGTCAAAGCAGAACAGCCTGCAAAATTAGGGCCTGAGACTTCAAGTTGGAGTAATGAGTTTCATTCAAAAAAACCCCATTGATTTAAAATAAAGTTTATTGTGTGTCTTAAAAAAATTAATGCTTTATTTAATGATTTCATCTTTCCTAAAGATGAAATTTTTTTGTATCCTTTCTTGGCATTTTTTCTTCTGTGCTACTGAAAACCATTGTGGTTGGAAACAGATTCAAAAAGCTTACTAGTCTAACTTCATCCCTTACCACTTCTAAATGATTCCAAGCGTGTGGCTATCCCAGACCTTCCTCTCTGTTTTTCTGGAAACACTTCATTGAATATTAACCCTGTATCACAATATTTTTCATTAGGATGATGATCATGTAAACATGCTGCATTCAATTCTAAGCTTTTGTGTACACCAGTCAAGGATCAGGGTCTTTACAGAACAGGTCTTCCATGTAGCTGTTCCAAAACTCTTGCAGCTACTCTTCATTGTCACTACCACTCAGGACTGCAAAAGCTTCCCACATTTGTTGTCCCCTTGTTATATATAAGAAAGTAAAGGGCAAGAAGGTAAAGGGCACCTATCAATATTAGCATCCTTAAGGGAATAACTTTGGATTTAATTATGTTCACTAACGTGTTACCACCATCATGGTATATTGATTATAGTTCTCCTGGGCCAGTAGTAATTAGATGACATTTTTCAGTGTATGCTTGTGTAAGCTTTAGTTTATAACTGATAAGGTATTTTATTGATTAGTAATCAGCCACAAACAGACAGTATGAAAATTAATGTGGATCATTACTTTATATATTCAACCGACGTTTTGGCTCTGTGCACACAGTTCCAGAGGGTGGTGTTCAGCACCACATATATGTGGACTCTAGACAACATGCAGTCACCTGTCTCTGCCTTTGTTTTCATATCAGGAAATATATTTATACAACAGAACTCTTCAAGAGCCTGCAGAAGAAATATACCATATGTTGGCAGTCTCGTGAAGCACACTGCTCCCTCAGGCTACTAGCAGGCTGAGGCAAGACGACAGCTTGCCTGTGTCAAGTGATGATTTCCTGAGGCAGGGAAAAAACAACCACCCATGTAAAGGGAGGCTAAGGGCACCCTGCACTCTCACAACGATAATATGGTTAATGTCACAACAAAGCACAAAGTACCTTACTGCTGGGGCGGCCGGTAATTAAGGGCACTGGACTAATAACAGACTTAAGCTGCCTGTAAATCCTATGCACTGTTTCAGCATGAACTGCACATACCAAGCTTAGGTATCCAAATCACAGCGTTTTTGAGTTAAAAACCTTAATCTGCCACTATAACAGTCCTTACGGAAATCCTTCTTCATCTTTTCCCTCACCAGAGCATGACAAGAATTTAGGATACATCCTAGAGCCTCTGGGGCTGCAGCCAGCAGAAGGCACAGAAGACACATGCAGACACGGGTGGGCACCTCACAAGGCTTTCGCTGAAAAGTTCAACACAGTCTTTCTGTTCCCTCCAGCAGCTGCTTGACTCTGGCCTACAAACAGAAAAGATGACTAGTCACTCCCTAATGCAGTGCCTCACTAGCAGAAATGATTTATTCTGCAGGTTTTTTCCCCAAACATCTGGTATATCAGGACAAACCTGAATGTACCAGTGAGACATTACCTCTTCTCATGCTCTCTTCTCTGGAGATTTCATTCAGCTGAAGGCTTCTTCTCCTTAAGATGTGCCCAGGGAGGTGGCTGAATCACCATCCCTGGAAGCATTCAAGAAACAACTAACTGTGGCCCTTAGTGCTATGATCTAGTTTACAAGGTAGTGATCGGTCGAAGGTTGGACTCCATGATCTTGGATGTCTTTTTCAACCTTAATGATTCTATGATCTTCAGCTGTCACTAAAATGCTTGCTTAAAACACAGATAATGTGATCAAATCTCTCTGGTAGTGCTCTGAACCACAAATCTGAGTCTCAAATACCTTGTTTCTCTCCAAATGCGAAAGATCTGGATATGCAGTGTTGATTCAAGTAATTTTGCTGACTGTGTGTTTATTGCATCCCCACCATCGACACCTGAAACGTAAGATACACTTTTACGAATTTTTATAGAACAAATAAGTCTCTGCAATGGAGTAAGCTGCTTTGCTATCCCTTCAGAGCACTTGGAAGACTCAATAAACTGGGCAATGCACGGTCCCATAACACTGCTAAACTGGTCCTGCAGTGTGTAAAACTCAATAGAAAAGACAGAAAAGTAAAATACTTTATCAATGGTTAAATGTTTCCCAGAAAGATTAAGTGCCTCGTCTGTCTACAGCCACACAGGATAACAGAATGGCTTTTAGCTACAAAATCAAATGTCCTCTGAGCTGCTAATTGTAGCAAGGCAGCAATATGTTTACACACAATATTCTATTACCTGTTTGTAAAATAAAGAATGCCTTTTATAATCACACAGTTTTGTAAAAGACGTAACAGATCTTAGAACAATATAACAGAGCTTTAAACTTGGACAAACCCCCAAGACACTGTAAAAGACTTCAGTCATTGTACAACTGAATTAATGTTTTAGACTTTATCTGTGCATCTTCTGCCAGCCTTTTATGAGGATATGCCTGAAATGTACTTTTTCAGAGTGTTACTATATCTACAATATATTGTTAATTAAACTTCCATCGCTATGAGACCCAAGCACTATTGAAAAATTTAATATTTCTTGTGAAAATAGAGACTGCTCAATTTTATGTTAATTGTCCCCCATGCAGTAATCAGAACCACTTCATTCCCAGAAATCACTCTCACAAATGGACTGACTGTATTTTACACATCATCAGAAGAGTGATATATGGAGATGGGGGAAATTCTTATATTTGTCAGTTTTAAGGCAGCCAGCAACATTTCACCTATTCACCCAAAATTCCATAACTGCTTTGGCCAGGACAAGTTTTTAAAAATCGTAAGACACAGAGCAGAAAAATGAAAGATTAGTGATTTGCCTATGAATTATTTCCCAGTCCTTTTACCCATGCAACCAGAATAACCCACTTCATCAATGTCAACTGTCTCACCCATCTCCCCAGCGATTTCCCCAGTTAGGTGGAGTGTAAATGGTAAACTGGCCAGTACATTTGTGACTGCTGGTGAGGATGTATTTACGTATTGAGCAGACATCTGGCTGCTACTCACAGACAAGTAAACCAGCGGAGTTCTGCTACACTCCCTCCATGCAGGATCTGACCTGGTTCCTCTCACTCTGCCACCAATTTTCAAGAAACTTCAAGAGCTATATCATGCTTTGAAACTGTTGAAGACACTATCACTGCCTCAGTGTTAAGAGTGGCATTCAAAATTCTGACTCTACCCAAACTACTAGAGCTAGGGAACAGCATTAGGAGAAATGGACTACCTGTAGCCAGAACAAAGCCTGATGCTACTGGGGAAAAAAAAAAAAAAAAAGGTGCCTTCTTTTGTTTGTTTGAGATTTGCCACTGAATATAAAACCTGGAGGAAGGCAGTCAGATTTAAGAGAAGCAATGAAAAATAATTCCATAACATTACCATTGGGTGGCAGGGCCAGCTCCAGTGTCCAATTTCATTTTGGAAATGTGAGATTAAATTTATAAGAGAAATAACTCAGTACTTTTAGAATTACACTATGAGTCATTTCGACTGTATCTAAAACCAGGGCATGGAAAACCATTATATTTTTCACCTCTACAGCTAGCCAACAACCAACTGCTCTTGAGAGCTTCAAGATTTTGTGGTCCAACTGACATAACCAGTGAAGTTTTGTCACAAACTGCATTCTCTAAATTGTTGAATTATGTCTCTAAAAAGACCAAGAAAACCAAATTTCAAAATGCTTTGGTGAATGTGCTATGTTTCAATAGTAAAGGTATCCACACTAAATGTGTATGGGCCTGTATGAATGTCCTTTATCAACCAATACCACCAGCACTGTAACCTTTCCAGAGCATCAAATTTCAGTAGCAAGTTCTGAGACTGGCAGATGGATCCAGGATAAGTGTTAGCCCTGTGTTTATGGATAAAACAAGCCTTTCTCTAATGCTCTGTGACAAGACTTTATGCTAAATGTCACTTATTCAGTGCAAGCAGAAGATTCTTGGTGAAGTGACATTGATCACAACACAAAACCGCCATCACAAGCATCTCTTGAGGAAAGGAGTCATATTACGGGTGATTTTCCAAAAATTATCACAGGAGAAACAAAATAAAACCACAGTAAGCCCTGGATCTGAAAGTCTGTCACTACACAATGAACAATTCAAGCAGAGCTTCATGGGAACACTGGAGGTCCTAGCCTAGGGGTGTGAGAACTGCCATCACTAGACGTGATGAACCTGCAAAATCGATGCTGTCAAGCAGCCCAAGCCCACCAATTCTCGTAAGCAGCGCGGCCTCGGCCCCCTTGCTGGGTGTGGGATGCTGTACAGCCCGCCCACAGCAGCAGGTCTGTGCTGGGCCGTCTCATCCTTCCACACCCCAGGACCAGCTGTTTCNNNCACAGGACCCCCGCGGTGCCCGGAGCCGCCCCGCCGCTCCCTGGGGCTCGCGGTGCCTCCATGCGCCGCCTCGGCCCCTAAGGACCGTGAGACTGCCCCCGGCCTCACTCGTCATCCCGTGCGGGAGCCGCGCTCCCGCCCCCGCGGCTCCATCACCTCCCCGGGCGCTCAGGGCCGCCCGCCCCCGGCCCGCGCCAGCCCCTCGCAGGGCGCTGCC